>CAMTDV010000026.1:87690888-88154283 GCA_947069175.1 Scalesia atractyloides | reverse complement strand
CACCAGATTCCCTGATTTCCGAATACATCCAGCATTCTGGCTGTTTCGAAGCTGATTACGAGTCTGCACACCACTCTGGACATCTCCAATAATATTCTGCTGAGGATGGGTATTATGAATTCGAGTCTCTGGAACATCAGGAACTCGAGAGTTGATATTCAGATCAACAGTTAAATCAAGAACTAGATTTGATGAGGATGTAGATGCATGACCTTCAGTCGTCCCTTGAAGTTGAGTATTTGACGTAACATCCGAAATTCCAGGAACCGCACCGGAGGTAGCTTCATTAGCATCATGAAACTCATCTTCTTCTGATGAAACATTATAATCCGCAGCATCTTCGAATTCCTCATTTTGAACAAGATTGTTAACCAAAGTCAACACTTGAGGGTTAAAATAATTGGTCGAACTAATGATGAGTCAACTGCTGTATCACTTTCCAGTAACATCTGAGCAGCAGCTGATGCATCATCAAAAGTTGGCAGATTAAAGGAGTCGAATAACCAATCATAGTCAAACATCCAAGGAGCACCCGGAGCTCTAACTGATTCTGTATATCTCTGAACCTTGACTTCACCCCATTCTTCAATCTTTTTCGAAGATAAATTCCACACCATGAAATTTGGAGTAGCATATCCAAGAAAGAAACTTTCGATTGCCTTCGGACCAAACTTTCCATGTGGATCAATCATAGTGCATGGAGCTCCAAAAGGTTCTCAGAAAGAAACATCTGGTTTCCTTTCATGTAGCAACTCAAAGCATGTCTTCCCATGTCTCTTCATCGTTAGAACTCTACTCATCGTGTAACATGCAGTAACAACAACTTCTACCCAAATTTGAACGGGAAGTTCTAATTCTACTAACATAGTTCTTGCTGTTTCAGTCAGAGTTCTACTCTTCCTCTCAGCAACACCATTCTGTTGTGGAGTGTAGCAAGAACTGTACTCATGCAAAATGACCTTTGAAGAATAGTACTCATCCATAACTTGATTCTTGAATTCGGTGCCATTGTCGCTTCTGATTCTCCTTACCTTCAGATTGTACAAATTTTCTAACAGCGTCAGGAGATTCTTAAGGATATTAGGAACTTCACTCTTGTGTGCCAACATGTTTACCCATGAGAATCTGGAATACTCATCAGTAACTACCAAACAATAAGAATCAACAAAGTTTGTCTTGTGTTTCATAGGTCCAAAGAGGTCCATATGAAGACGTTCCAGTGGCATATTCATAGTGTTGATCTTCCTTCATGGGATGAGATTTTCTAACTTGCTTGCCCTTTTGACACGATACACAGACGTCTTGAAGATGAAAATTCTTGATTGGTACACCATTCACAAGATTATTCTTTACCAAATATTCATTTTCCTCAGGTGAATGTGTCCCATTCGTCTGTGCCAAGAGATTGATTCCTTCTCGGTGGCTTTAGAGACAAAACATGTGACTTGTGCAGACGTTGTAATAGCTTGGCTAATATCAATAATATATAAGTGGTTAAATCTTGGAGACGACAGGAGAATCCATTCCTTGGGGATCTTGAATCCAGGTTTCAGCACATAACATCCGGTATCATCAAAATGTACCGTGAACTTCTTGTCGCAGATTTGAGAAACCCTAAGAAGATTGTGATCAATTTGCCGCACATAATTGATCTTGTCGAAACTCACAACACCAGTGGAGACCATTCCTTCTCCAGTGATGTAACCACCTTTATCACCAGCAAAAGCAACATAACCACTCCTAATGCTTTTCACATCATACAGGAGCCGCAAGTCGCCTGTCATGTGCCTTGATGCTCCACTGTCAACAATCCAATGACTGTTTACAGTTCCTCCTGGAACACCCTGCACATATCACAAACAAGATTAGTTTGAGATGGGGACCCAAGCCTTAGTGGTCTTGGGTCGCCCCTTATCATCAAGAAATGTGATCTCTATTTCTTGATGATTGTCAAATTGAGTTCTTCCTCTTGAATCATTACCGTTCTTTTGTTTCCAAGATCGTTGATTATTACCAAATCGACTATTATTTACAGTTTTAACAGTTTCTGGTTTTATTATCTTTGAAGATCTTTGATTCCTTTATGAAGAATCCGGTTTTAAAGTTTTTTCAATTGCTTTTACTTGTTTACGTTTTTGTTTCTCTTTTTGATCTTTAATAATTCGTTTATCTTGTGTTGGAGAAACAGATTTACGTTGGCAAGTTGGTTCTTGAGGGGTTCTTTCCACAAATCTTGGCTTGGCTGGATTTTTACAATCTTTTATAATGTGGCCAAATTCTCCACATTTGAAACATGTCCTTTCAGCAAAACTAGGAGATTGTGTTTCTCGGCTTGATGTTGAACTTGTGGGTCTTGAGGCATTGGGTTCATTTTCATTACATCCATCCGTGTGTTGGGTGTAATTATTTTGACTATTTCTTTTCAAAATCTTAACTTTCTTTACAAAATCTATATTAGACTTGCCTTGAAAAGTCTCAACTTTATCAGTACCCTTAGAGCTCACAAATTTAACATTCTTAAGCTTTTTCTTGTAGCGAGAGCCTTTTGTTTCAACCTTTGGTTGAGAAACTGTAGGCTTTTCAACTCACTTCTCTTGCTTTTCTGTTGAAACTGATAATGGTTGAGATTTGGTTGGCTTTTCCTTCTCTAAAAATTTAGTTGTTGACTTTTCAAACACTTGATCAATAGAGATCGGGTTTACATTTTTAATTGGAAAATCTTTGTTAGAGTAGATTTTCTTATCTCCAACCAGTGTATACAACAATTATCTGTTCCTTGTGTAGACACTTTTGTCTTCACAGATTTCTTAGGAGCAGTCTCTTGATTCTCAACATTATTAGTACTAGGAGCAGTAGAAAGTTCTACTCTTTTCCTTTCATCAAGAGGCTGATCACTTTTCTTGATTCATCATCTGATGTATCATTTTCCTCTTCATCAGATGGATTTTGAACAACATTAGAAGATGAATTTTCTGGCTTGCTTGGTTCTTGAGAGGAATTGTCTAGTTTGAACCCTAATCCTGCTGCAAATTCTTTCAGGATTCAGAGGTACGGTGGGTTCAAAACGAGACATCTCCTCTTCATTAGGCATTTTGGTATAGTTGTTTTTTATTGGGGGCGGACACGACTTATACCCAATGCATTGAACATCTCCCTTTAGCTATTGAACATCAATGATATGATCAAGCATATAGCCAAGCATTATAGGTAACAATTTTTACTATGTCATTTATTGAAAATATATCTATCTTAATGCAAACAATTGTAGTCGTGGCATCTACATTGTGATCCAACAGCATATGTTTGATCATGTGTCTTGACTATGGTTAATCTTAATTTGCAGGGTTAAAAGTGACCATTGACTGCAAGCTTGAAGATGGTAAATTCCAAACAAGAGGTGTTGGAAAGCTTGATGAGAAAGGACAATTCAAGTTAAATCTTCCTCAAGAAATCTTGAAAGATGGAATGTTGAGTGAGGAATGTTATGTGCAACTCCATAACGCAGAATGGGTTAGAAGCCTCTAAGATCACTTTCGTGTCAAAGTCTAACAAAAAAACACCTTTGGACCCACCGGAGAACTCAAATTCTCTTCGTCAATTTGCACTTCGGCCACCCTTTGGGGGTCATACCCTAAGTCCCACCCTTGGTATAAGAGGTTTCACCACCATTTCCATCATCCACCGGTTGTTGTTAAGCCAGAGCCAAAGCCCGAGCCCAAACCGGAACCAAAACCAAGGCCTGAGCCCAAGCTGGAGCCAAAACCAAAGCCAGAGCCCAAGCCAGAGCCAAAATCAAAGCATCAGCACAAGTCAGAGCACAATCACAAGTCAGAGCATAAGCACAAATCAGAGCCCAAGCCAGAACCAAAGCCGGAGCCCAAGCCAAAGCCGGAACCAGTTCATAAAAAACCATTCCCACGATTTTCACACCCTAAACTTCCTCCACTACCCACCCTTCCTCCAAAATGGAAACATCATCCCATCATACCCGGGCCACCACACCCATAAACTTTCCCTTCAAAAGCATTTAAATTTCTTGAGTCATGGCAAGTGTAGACTAATTCAAGTACGAAACAATTTTTAAGAACGTAATAAAGATTTGCAAGAAGATGATGCGGATAAAAGGATTGATGTATCACGATTTACCAATAATGAGAGGTCTCATTCCATTGCTTATGATTTCAAGATTCGGTGTGTCCATTTGCTGGGGTCTGTAGATGTAGTGGGCTTGATTTGTTTTTGTGGCAACTTAAACTGTGTTCTTTGTTGTCAATCTTTACAGTTATAATTATAGTTATAATTGTCGGTATTCGTTGAAATAAAACAATTCATTGTAGTTCTCATATTTATTTTTGGTGGCTTTCTTTTATTTACACCATCATGCTTTTTATTTAATGGCTCCTCTTTGTACCATCACTGATAAACAAATGAGCATTAACAACAAATATTGACTGACCAATTGCTCATATCGGCAATTATAGGCGGAACTCTGACAGATTCCCACATATCAATAAAATAAAACAACAATTCTCTAGGGTCCATGTTTAGGGTCAAACCTATATACGTGGTGTACGAAAGTTCAAGTTTCGTCATTTTTGGAGGGAACAAGTTACATACAGATTTTTTGTCGAAGCATTTGAGGGTAGGAGAAGACATATGTGAATGAAGTTACAAAAGTTGCCAGTGAATTGTCGTTAAGTACTATGTTGGTCACCGATTGGTTATATCCATCTTTTATATGTGGCAAATCAGGTTACCCACTAACTAATATATACAAACAAACTAGAAAGCTAAGTAATCTCATGCAAATTAAACTTGAAACTTAACTAAAAATCGTGTGGTTGTATCATATGCATGCCATTATGACATTAATGGTGGGACACCATTTGTAGTGGTGTGACCATACTACAATGCAACTCTGCCAGGGCACTACAAGAAAAGGATTAAAGACAAAATTATTAGGGAGTAATATATAAGTTCTCATACGTAATATCTAGGATTGATTTATCAGTTACTATTAATACTCTAATAATAATGGGGATTGATTTCTCCGTGGCATATTTTAGTGATTGATAACCAGTCGCTAATATCTTGACATCTTATTTGAGACTAAACTTGAATCGCAAATATACTTAATTTGTTGGAAGCAAATTTATTCGCTACTAAAAATCAGTGTCTCAAACATAATGGCACAAATGTGCTAGAGACTAATCTTTTATCTCTGTTATAGAGTGAACATATTAGCTATTGAATATCAATGCTTAATATTTTCAAGACTGATAGAATTATGGATAGATATTTAGTTATAAATGCCTTTTCAGAAATGAGATTATCGGTGACAAAATTTCAGTCTGTAACACGTCGTAATTCTTGTCCGGTAATATACTGACACGTGTCCATACTCTCATTTGTGTCTAATATTGGTCGAGAGGGACTATTTTTGTCAATAAATGAAAGTATGAATATGGAGGGACTAAAAGTGGCAGCTACAAAAATTGGTTTGGAGCCCAAGCAAAGCTCCAAGAAACCACTACCTTGAAACCTTGAGCTTTATTGGTTTCGAACCCAAGCAAAACTCCAAGAAAACCACTAACTTGAAATCATGAGCTTCATGGCTGCTCATGCCACACTTTAGGACATGTGTACTGATCATAAACACCCTCTTAACACCTGGAACAATGAAACGCCCATACACAGTTTTAAAAAAAAACTAAAAGGCTATAAAATTTCAAACTTTTATAACATAGCATAAAATTTATATTATACTCTTAAGTTTAAAACGACAAACGTAGCCATCAAATGTCTTAACTACATAAACCCAAACTACCAACTACTAATGTTAATTCATCTTTTTACAAAAATCATTAGAAGCAAAATCTAATAATTACAATCCCAAAAGCATTTTTGACCCGTTTGCTATTAACATGTCCGGAAGCGTAAAGAGGGCAAGAAGTGTGTGTGTGTTTGTTCCAAGCGGTGCGGCATTAAGTAGAAGATTTACCTAAATATCACAAAAGGATCGATTAACGTTTCATGTAATAATTTATAACAAGTTCAATGAGTTATTCTATCATCACATCCTTTAACTTTTAAATTTTTGATTGACATAAACAACATGAACTTATTGACCCATTCGCATTGGCTCAACTCAAAATCATCATTTAACTTTCACATTCATATTCGGTTGACTGTTCAATACGAATCAACGCGAAACCATTCTTTTACTTTCTAAATTCTTGTCCTGTTGACCCGTTCAATACGAGTCAACATGAAACCATACTTTTACATTCTCATTCTTACCCGGTTGACCCATGAGTCCACACAAGGTCATACTTTTACATTCTCATTCTAACCCAGTTAACCAATTCTACATGAATCAATACAAGGTGATACTTTTACATTCTCATTCTTACCCGGTTAACCCATTCTACATGAATCAACACAAGGTCATACTTTTTCATTCTCATTCTTACCCGGTTGACCCATTCTACATGAATCAACACAAGGCCATTCTTTTTAATTTCTATTTAGTTACCGATCCTTTGACAAATCTTTGGTCATTGCAATAACAACTATAATCCTTTACGAAGATACGAGATAGTTCGTTTACAACTAAACATTAACTACAAGTGAGAATACAATGTACCTTGGTCTTGTGCTTTCAGTCGTTTCTCTGAGCTTGTTCCTTCTTCTTTTAATCCTACACATAATTTATTCAACTTGCACCTTCTTGAATTCATTCTATCTCCCTCTTTTGGAAGTTCCTAACTGAAAGGAGAATCCAACTCAGTCTATATTCATCCAATGATCACTTGTAAGTGTTCCTTTCCTCTGCATTTTTGTTTTATAGGCTTTAATAGCCGAAAGTCAAGCAAAAACGATTTTTTGCTTTGACTTTTGGTTTAGACCATTATGGTCCAGCCATTGTTTGAGTCGAACATGGCTACGTGATCGTAATTAGGCAGGTATTAATCTCTCAAAAGGGCACCTCCTGAAAATCATGTTAACTAGGTCAAATGACGGGTCAAAGTTTAATTACTTAAAAAGTCAAAAGTCAATTTTAATGTAAACTTTATATACTGATTATATAAATGTTATAATCAGTGTTTTGACACTTAAATAAGTTGGTAAAAAATACTAGAACATGTATGAAGATGCTCGGCTCGTCATTTCTAGTTTTAAGGTCGGTTCGCAACCGAAAGTCGAGCAGTTTGACTTCTGCTTTGACTTTCGATTCTGACCCAATTTAACATAGTTAGCTACTGAATTTAAGTTGTATTATGATCATATTATAATGTAGGATAACCCACTGAGGTTATACTACATGATCATAATGAGATTCTGCGTTTATATGAAAGTCTCTATAATATGCCTAACTTTAACCAAAATGTCCTTTTTGGATAAAACATGATTTTAATCGACAATGAACTTGCAAATGCTTTATCTACTGATATGTTAATATAATTAACATATTTTTGTATTATGATTCTGTTCATAGCCTGAGTTTTGATTAAAGATCGTAAATTATGTTATAACATGACCAAAACGCCATTTTGACGCATAGTATGGTTTTTAACCATAACTATCCATCAAAACTTATTGGTTATTTAAACCATTCATTCCAGACTAGGGCCTTTCGGTAAATTGCAACCAACCTTAGTTAATTGATTACGGCTGAGCTATTTATAATTCTTGCATATTAAGACGAGTTTTAGCCCAGGTAAATACTCTTAACCTAGTTGCCCTATACGGGCTTGGGATACGGTAAATTATTACCACTTGGTCGGGTATGAGATCATATGTCGGATTGTGACTAGAAAATCCACATAACCCGTTTTAATCTGTTTTGTCTGATAACTTAAACATTGAGGGTTAACGCGACCGTCTCCTGGATATCCTCGGCTTATTTAAGTTGCTAATGTCAACAACTAAGCATGGGGTGTAGGCATACACCTGGCAGATGCTAATACTATTTTAAAATGTTTTCTTACCCATATTGGGGATACCCGTTTGTGGGTTAAAGTGCTGTGTCGGTTAATCATGTTATTTGGTTTTTGCACCAGACCCCATATGTATTGACAGGCATGTAAAAATGTATACAAGATTATTATAATTGTCCCGAGTTATTTATGAAAATACATGTGCCTTGTGCACTTTAATCATTTTTGAAATATTTTCAAAAAGAGTCGATTATTTGTATTTACCCGTGTAAATTGACGTATCTTCAAAAGACTAAGTGACAGGTTGCAAGGTTACGAAATAGGCTGAAGGTGCCTGGTAATGCTTAAAGAGGAATTTGCTCCCTTGTATAGAAGCTTATAGTCTGTTATTTCATTTTGTAACTTTTCGATCCGCACGTTGATAATTTCATATACTATCAGTTTGTATAATATTTTAAACATTAGGACATTTATATTGTAATAATTTAAATCGAAAACTTCCGCTATGCTATATTGTGTATTGATATCAATTTTGTCACATATTCCCCAATCGGGCCCACCGGATGATGTGAGAAATATCGGGGTATGTCATAGTCTTAGATATATTTGCATAATATAAAATTTTGAATATAACTTTTTTCATAACCAAATTTCAATCCCAAAAAGTTTTATTTGTTACAAAAAATGGGGCAAATGCAATCGGAGACTTATCTTTAGTCTTAAACGTCTTTTATATATGAAAGGATTAATGACTAACTTTTAGTATCCACCTATTTGTCTTAAGTTCTACCATTTTAAAGGAAGTATCAAAGATTGAAAATTAGTCTCAAACATCATATAAGTGGCCTTATTTAAAACTAAATTTAGTCTCCTAAAAGTTTTGTAAACAGAATAATTAGGCATTGATATTTTGTTTCCAATACTTAACGCATTTTCCACCGTATGATGAACTGTATTATAGTTTGTATTTTTTTCCTAACAATTATTGTACTAAATTATCAGTTGCCAAAGATATTAGGGACTTCATTTGCTTATAACTTATTTTGGTTACTTTTTTTAGTCTCCGGTAAAAAGGTAACATATTAGAGACTAAAAATCAGATCTTAATATTTCTAAAAAGGATCAAATTAGGGACTAACTCTGAAGTGTACTTCACACAATCAAATTTGGGGCTGATTTTCAGTCTCTAATAATCGACACGTACTTTACAATTTCAATGGATTATATTAGAGACAATGGTCATGTATGGTCAGTTATGGTCATTGGCAGTCAGTAAGATTAATGATGATCAATATCAATTAGGGTTATTATGGTCATTAGTAGTCACTTATGGTAAATGATAGCAAGATAAGCTCATAGATTTTAGTTATGTTATAAATGATAAATTAGGGAAATATTGGTTAATGATGGTTAATTTGAATAATCTATGATCGTTGATGATCAATTAGGTCAGTATTGCTCAACAATGGTCAATTATGACCAATACTTGTTAGTATTTATTAATTAGGGACAATTATGAGGAATGAGTGTAATTGTGCTAATGAAGGCAAATGTTATTAGATTAGGGTTAATGATGGTAAATTTGGGTCAATGATAGTCACTTAGAATCTATGGTGGTCAACTAGAGTCATTCATAGTTAATTAGAGCCACTTACTATTAGTTAGGATCATTTACGATCAATTAGTTTCACTCATGGTCTGGTCATTGACTAATGATGGTTAAATATAGTCAATAATGGTTAAATAGTGGCAATTATAGTCAATTAAAGTCATTAGCGGTTAAATAGTGCATGCTATAGTCAATTAGGGTCAATGAGGATTAGTTAGAGTCATTGATAGTCTATAGGGTCATTCATTTTGATTAGTTAGGTCAATGTTAGTTAATTAGATATAATGGTAGGTTAATTAGGGTCGTTGATGGTTAGTTAGAGTTAGTAATGGTTAGAGTCACTAATGGTTGATTAAGGTGATACATTGTTAACTAGAGTTGGGTGATTAACGATGTTATGATTCTTAATTCCCAATAGAGCTAGTTAAGATATGCATGATCAATTATAACTTTTGGTCGACCAATACCATGTTTGTTAATCAAAGTCTCACTTAGTAAAATGGACAAACACTGGTCACTCATGGTTAGTCATGAACCTAATTTATCAAATATAATACGTTAGAGACCCTATTGTGATATAATAACACCCGTTATGCCCCACTATGAGCTATTGTAACTCTTAAAACACACCATGCCTTAGTATACGACTATAAACACCTAATATCACCCGTTAAGACATGTATGATCTATTATATTTCTTAAAAATGCCCACTAATTCATCGTATTGGCCCTTACCCCTTACCGGGTATTAAGGTGTTATGGACCTATATTGTATTGGCCCTTACCGAGTATTAATGTATTATTGAGCTATATTAGGTGACATTAAGTTATTTTAGTTTTATAGTAATATTTTTTTTATATAAAGCTTGTAACTTATTACTTATATAACATTATATACATATAGGTTATCATTAGATTTCATTATTTCACTAAATCTATAAATTATAATAAATCAAAATCATCTTAGGCCACATGACTTTCTCTTAAACCATTAATTGTCTCTTATCATTATTATATTCCTTATTGTTTTGCTTTAGGAGGGAAAACATAAAACTTTTGTTACTCTTCAATATAGTTTAAATTGCCTTTTTTGTTTAAATAAATTAATATAATAATAATTACGTTTTGTGTATTGTTATTGTTATCTTTTTACTGAAATCTTTTATGATAATTAAACATCATTTCAATGTTTAAAATGTTTGCATATCTATAAATAAACAACAATTTAATGTTTAGCAAATGATTATTAATAAAAGTCAAACACAATCACTATCAAAGGTTGGATTGTACTTAAAAAAATTGGTTTTTGCTCATGATAGTTGTATGTGACACTATACAAGAATAAAAAGACGACACAAAGTCAAGTTACTAATATAAGATAAAGATGAAAACTGTTACAAATTAGACGACAAATGTGGTGTACAAAAATATTAGAGATTTATAGATTGCTTATATGTTTGTTACGTACAAATGAGGTTAGTGACCATTTAACAAAAGCAAAAGTCTTTAGGTATACTTAGATTTGAAAGTCTTAGATTCTAGACTTCAAATCCCACATACAATAGAAATAATAAGGAACAAAAACAAGTTTTATATTGTAATTAACGTTTTTCCATATTTAATGTATCATTTCGCTTTATTATAAACTGAATTATATTATATATTATATAAAGTAAAATAGTATATAACAACATGTAATTTTTTGGTATTATTTACTAATGAGAAGCAACTTCGTGTTAAAGAGTATGAGGTGTTAAAAAATGTTAATAATCATAATATGTGAACCAATTATTAGTATAGTAACATCTATATTTATTAATAATTTTTCAAATTAATAGAATTATAAGTAGTATTATTTTTATACAGCCTTTGTAGAACGCTACAAGATCTTAAACTAGTATCATATAAACCTAAATATTAGTTATTTTATTTTTATTGGTTAAAAGTTTAAAGAAAAGTATACCCTTGGTAAAAGTTCCCACCCACTTTTCCTAAAATGAAAAAAAAAAAAATCAAAACTATTGATTCCGTCCTAAATCCCACTTATGACCCAAAAATTTGATTTCCCTGCTCCTTCCCTCTTTAACCTACCTAGCCCTAAATCATAACACACCTCAATAGAGAGGGTTTTCTATGGCTGCAGGGGAGACAATTGTTACCGAATCTGAACTAGGGTGTGTGGTGGCTGCGACAGGAACATGGGGACTCATCGATTGAAGTGGTTGTTGTGGTACTAGCGAGTGTCTGCGGCGAGAGAGTTGAACCTGGCGGAGGTAAGGCTGAAGTCTCCGGTAAGCAGGTTGATTGTCCCTTAATCTTCAATTCATTGTTATATTTTGATGTGTTCTTATTTATGTTGTTGGATACCCATCTATTGAAAAGTGCGATGTCCGCTGTTTTGATTTCAAGGAAACGATACATAACACTTAATTGTATAAAGAACAAATACTAATTACATTTACGAATCAATAAAAAAAGAGATGGATGAGTTTAGTTATTCATTGATATGAAGTAAAAAAAATGGAAGTTAACTGTTTTTTTTTCAAACTTATTGTTCGATAATACTCTTTAACTAACTGAACTCTAACCTAATTAGCTGATGTCAGCTGACACGTCATCAAAAAATGTCACATCAGAAAAAATGCCACATCAACTGCCACATCATATACCACGTCAGCAAAAAAGGCCACATCAGCAAAAACTAATTGGGTTAAGGTTCGGTTAGTTAGGAAGTGTTATCGGCTAATTGGTGAAAATTGAGATTATTTGTCACACCTCCTAATTACTACCAGCGGAGTTTTACAACGAGGCGAGTGACATGCCAGGATCTAACCACTAATCATGTTGAACTAAGAGTAAATAATATAAAACACCAACATCATGTCCAACATGAATAGTGTAATTCAAATTTAACGATTTAAACAAAGTAATGTTCAGCGGAAGCAAATGCATTGTTTAAACATAACCAAAACCAAAGTTTTTTCAAAATGCAAAATATCAAATAGTTACCACAAGTAACACGCCCATGACACTTCAGACTCCTCAGACTGCAAGTTCCCATGCATGAAGTACCTAACGCCCTGCAAGCATGCATACAAGTGCATCAGCAAAAAGCTGGCGAGTTCACAATTTTGTTTAACGTAAAACAGGTAAATGTTTAGTTTAAAGACATGCTATGAATAATAAACTCGATACCTATGTGACTGTTATGCGTGCCCTCTTCAATGCCTATCAACATTGGCCATGTGTTTAAGGTCCTTAGTTCACGCCCGGCTCCCAGCACGGTGTGAGGTTTGTCAAGCCTAATAGCGCTATCAACTAATACCCTGTTGCCTCCCAGGCAACTAGTTCAGTAGTAAGTAGGGACTTTCATGATAAGAGTTTAAGTTTATTAACTAAGATCGAATTTAGACTACAACATTTAAAAAGAATATTTCTCAAAGGAATAGTAGTTTGTCCCCCAGGCGCATGCCTGTAAAAGAGTAGTGAACTCACCTTTGAATTCTCGGATTAATGAATGGAAAGAAATACGCGAGATGGAACCGGTCAATCACGTCCTAACATGAATACCGTTTAAGAGTTAGTGTGTGTGTTCACGCGAAAACACGAATCCTACCGTATCTAGCACATAGCACATTTTATCATACAAAACTAAGTATCATGCATGCATCTATCTCGACATCGCTTAGCGACAACACAAGTGTCATGAAGATTTAAAATACTCTTCAATAAAAATTCAGCAATATAGTGAATTTTCGGACAGTTTTCGGAGTGTTATCCGGAATAGTTCGTGTAGAGGAAAATTTCTGAAAAATTACAGGACGTGTCAATCGGGGTATTGACTATTGTATAAAACCTTGGTGACCAAACTCCTTACGGATTTTTTGTGAAAAATCTAGCGCCAAACAGTGATTAGATTCGTCACTTTCTGACTGCAGCTCCCGGAAAAATTCATTTAAAGATCCTCGGTTATCCGATCGACATAATTATAGTTGGAGGTTTGCACAGACATCTATGGCCATCTACAGTATAAATTTCATAGTCTAACAGTAAATATTTACCTAGTTATGACTGAAAACATAACATGTAAAATCTGCAGAAAAACGCAGCTTTAATTGCTGAAACGATATAATTTATTTAAAATAGCAAACCACGTCCAAAAATCATGATTCCAACGCCATTGGAAGAGTATTTCAAAATAGCACGTTATAGACTCAAGAAAATCAAAATTTCGTTAAGTTATGATCCGGTTACAACTGATTAAAGTTGGCTGTAACTGTCGGACAACTTCATGTTTCGTTACCCAACTCCCAAAGATGGTTACCTAACAACCCAAACGACATAAACATTTATTTACAGCAGATAATCATCACCACAGTCATCTACATCATTCAATCAGTAAGATTCAACCAAACATCAATAAGACTCGAACCCTAGAAAACTATGCAACCATAAGAATAAATCTTAACATCACTAACACGATTTCTAGTAACCTATAACACAAAAACATCAAGAATCATCATCAATTCCAGAAACAGCAGCCATGAAAAACAAGATTTAAACAAGAATCAAAACCATAAGCTAAACATTACCTAGGTAGAAGAGTGATGTGAGTTGCTAAGAACTTGAACCGGCTAGACTAGAGTTCTTGGGCTGCTATTAGCGTCAACAGAGGAAGGGAAAGTGAGATCACAGGTACAGACACAGGTTTGTGTGCATTGCTTATAGTTTAAGGAGTTATCTCCTATATCGTGCAATTTACGTAGATACACAAAATGTGGAAATTGGGTCGGTTTGATAATTATGTGGGCACAAAAACAATAGTGGGGTTTGTTTGGGCTGGGGGGGTGAATATGGAAACAAGGAGAATGTGGTGTGGCTGTAGTTTGTCAACATTAATATATATTATATATATATATATATATATATATATATATATATATATATATATATATATTTTTAAATGAGTAATAATCAACTAATGTAATTGTATACTATTCATGCTAAGTTTCGGATCTCGTACGTTTCGAGCCACGGGAATGGGTTGAATCGACACAACTTTGGTTGAAACAGTTAGGTCGGTTCAACACAATTGGATTTGGTTTCGACTACACGCTTAAATTAAATAGGTATAAATTTAATTCGTCGAATAAGATAAGTGTATAACTCGATTTATAAATACGAAAACGAACGATTCTAACCTCGAAATTACGAGTTGTCACATTATTTAAATCCAATATCTTTTTTTTCTTATCTTTCGTGCTAAATCTAAATATGGATTTAGGTTACAAAAGTTCTCTTCATGAATGGGAAATAGACACAAAGGTAAAAGGGTTTCTAGTTGATGGGATGTTAATCATTCTCTTTTAGTAAGGTATCCAGAATTAAACCATCAGGTCATAATCATAATTTGGTTAAGGGAAATTCAACATTTGAACCAATTCACTCAATTAGTTTGAAATTATAGCTTGATAATGTTTGACATAATTATTTAGTATAAGTTTGCTTTAAGTATATGTATGTCAATCAAGGGCTACTAAGTAAGGTGGAAATGAGTAGCGCCGAAGTTGAGCTCGACCGTTGAGCTCTATTAACTTATGAAAGCTCAAGCTCGAGCTTTATTTTTAAATAATCAAGCTCGGTTTATGGGTAGCTTTTCAAACTCGGGCTCATCTTGTTAATAATTTAATAATAAATTTAAATCTATTTTTAGAAATTTTTATATGACATTATATATATATATATATATATAACACATCAATGAAAAATATCTAAATAACTGGCTAGTTTAAGCTCCCAAGTCCGCTCGAGGTCGAATTCATTTACTAAACAAGCTTACTTTTAGATTGGGGCTTAATCTTGTTTCAGCTTGGCTCGTTTCAAGCTTTTACCAAGCCAGAGTAGTAGGGATGCGTATTTGGTACCGGATACCGCCGGTATATTCGGTACCAGTACCCATTCTCCCCGCTTTTTGGTACCCGTACTTCGGTACTGAACCGGTATCGTACTCATCCCTATAGACCGAATAAAGCTGTTTGCAAAAATTCAGTCTCTAAAAAACAAATTAAGGACTAAAATGATATGCTATGTAAGGTTAATTTTCAGTCTCTAAAAGAAGCATATTAGGGATTGAAATCCTATGGTGTCTATGACTAAATCTTAGTCTTTAGAACACCTTATTAGAGATTGATTTCATACGAATTACCAATCAAATAAAGAAATATCAGGGACAATTTAGAGAACTAACTTTCAGTCTCTAAAGTTATAAATTAGGGATTAAAATATCATAGTGTCCGAAACTGGTTTACACTAAAGAAATGTATCCGAGGCTGAAATGACGTGGTATCAGGGGACAATTTGAGGACTGAATTTTTATGAATTAGAGATTGACCTTTAGTGGTTATTGGTGTCATACAATGGAGATTGATTTTTAGTTACTAAAACCACTATCTAGGACTAGGTATCCACGACTAACTGGGGACTAGCAAATAAGTCTTTGATAACCAATAGGGATTGATTTGATATATCAGAGAGAGACTGATTTTTCAATCTCTCATACTCATTTTTACTGTAGTGTTGCTTCTCTTCTCACACCACCACAACCCACCACACTTGTACTATCTACCATACAACCATTGCTTGATGCAATTGGTATCTCTTGTGTCCCAAGGGACACTTGAAGATTTTTCAAGAGAGGCAACTACTACAACTATAGAAACAACATTTTAACAGTTGGATAGTAGTTAAATACCTAAGACCTCCTTGAAGGCAACAACTGTTGAGTCTACAATAGTACATTCTATAACAGTTGGAATTCCCAGTACCAAGAAAAAGGGACACCTGGTTCAAAACCAGGTACAACCACCTTTGGTGGGAATTCAGATGATCCTGTTAATTCAAGCAATGAATTAAAATACAAAGAATTGATGGATAGAGTGTCCAAGTTAGAATCTTCTATGAGTGATACAAAAGACATGATGAAGATTGTGGTGCAAAACTCTAAGCCTCCTCCAACAAATGTAGAAACTTGCAGAAAAGGTTTGGGTTCGATGCCAGGCTTATCTTCAACTCCAAAAGCAAAATGTAGATGCCACCCACAACATACACATGGAAATGATCTGAATTATGGTTGAAGCCATATTAAGTGATACACAAGCAGAGATTTAAGCCATAAAAGTTCATCTTTTCCACGTTACTGGCACCAACCCAACGCCCAGGTATCTTGCAGCTGATGCCAAAAAAAAGGAGAGTAGTGATAATCTCAGGAAGCTTCCACCAGCAAATCCGACACATACAACCAGAAAGGCCAAAATATCTCAAACCACTGCTCAACCATCCCAAACTACTACACCCCAAGCATCTGTTGGCATTTCAAAATTACCAACATGTTACAACAACATTACTTACCACATCACTACCACCTATCCCACAAACCAAAAAAAGAAAAATGATAACTTTACCCATAAAATCATCTTCTACCAAAACCACAACATCATCAATTCAAGCATCAACACCATCATCATTTCTTCCCTCTGCAAACCCTCCAAATCCATCCAGTGTTAAAGAACATTTGGAGCTCAACCAAAGGCATGCTAAAAGGATGGTTTTGGAAAGAAAGCAAGCAAGGATGACAAACAAATTCTACAAATTATGATAGAAGAATACAAAAGGTATTGGCCTTACAAGGCTATGGCACTATGATCTGCAGAAACCTATCCCATGATCCCATAACTGATGCAGATATCAAAAAGCTTCTTATGGAAGATTACCTTAATCACATCATAGATAAAAAAAACCATATGATGCTCATAGGGAACAGTTCACTGGATGACCAACTGAATCCTTGCTAGATGAAATAGTGAGGATTCAAAAGTTGAAGCTATTTGCTAACATTAATCCTTTACTTCCAAATTGGAAAGATAGAAAGAAACCAAATGATAAAAGGGTTTTGAAGATTAGAAGAATGAAGGAATAGATGGCTGCTGCAAAAATGGGAACCTTAAAAACAATGGCAAAATGGAATGAGCCAACAACCCTTGAAAACTATGAAGAGCTAGAAATCAAAAGAGAAAAGGATCCCTCATTACCCAAAAAGCCAGAATATGATCAGCTAGACTTCCTTACAAAAACTTTAGTTAAACATTCCGAGTTTCCATGAGCAAGGAATATCTCAAAAGTTGAAGGGATTTAAAAAAAAATGAAAAGAAGGATGAATCCAAGAAAGAAGACTTAATTGACGTTATCATGGGAAGACCTGTGTCCCCAAAATCATCAGCAATGATTGTTTATTATAGAATTTCGTGCATTAGACTTGATTATATTATGATTGAGTCACATAAGTCTAGCAATCTTCAGGAAAAGCATGACATTTCATACTACATGTCGTATTCGCCGCGTCGTGATGCGATACAAACTATGTCGTTGGTAGTATATCTGAACACTATTCATGACAGGAGAGTTACGGTACTTATATGATTTATATACAAAAACCTAAGTAGGGAAAACAAGTGTGTATAATATAACTTTCTGGAAAATCATAAACATTAGATTGTCTGATCCGATTCTACACAAGTTACAAATTCCATAAACCTGGCATAATTAGATATTCAACGGAACATTGTAATATCACTAAACAATGTTAATGATCATAAATTATAACAAGGATATCATATATATTATGAGGATGTATAAACATGAATTACCACACAATGTTACATAAAGTTCCATTAAAGTATTCGTAAGCGAAACTAGTGTCGGTTTAACATCTAAACAACTAGACATAATCTAGTGAAATAGTGATCATAATTATCATCCTAATCCTAGTATTACACCCTAATCAATCTAATTGAAACCCTAACAACATAAATATCTAAAGGATGCATTTCAACACATGCTAAAAGACTAAACACATGAAAACAAATCTAGACCCCCCCTCAGGTTTTTCGGCCACAACATGGGCCCCACACCTCACCTTGCATTGCTTTGGATAATGATGGTTTATGGATGGTAGCTTTGACTATGAGATGCAAGTATGGTGTGAAGAGATCTTCTTGACTTAGATAGGATACCAAGACCCAAACCATATCCAACACTTTTCATTCACGAAAAATCAAAGTCCTAAAACTCTCCTCTCTCTCTCTCATCACACGGCTACACCTCTCTCTCTCTCCTCTCTCATTTTCAAAATTCATATAATACATTCTAAGGGTTGTTAAAGTATATCTTGAAGATATAAAGTGAACGCAAGTTATGAAGATCATCTAGGAGTTTACTGCAAGCCTTGAAGCACTCATTTTCTTCTTCTCATCGTCAAGAACAAATCCCTAGTTTCTGTGCTAGTAGTAAGTATACAGTGCCTTCCATTTTACTTCTTATCATGTATAAACACAAGAAGTACAAGTTGATCATCTTGAAACTAAACATAAAAATAAAAGACACCCCTAACCCAAACAACATAATATAACTTATATATGTAGTTTTGAGTTTATTTGGTTGTTGATCTTGTTATGGATGATACAAACAAGCGAACATTATACATGCATAGTTGCATCTCATACAAAGACAATGTTAAAAAATATATTATTTTAACAATCCAACGAACTTAATATATATATATATATATATATATATATATATATATATATATATATATATATATATATATATATATATATATATATATATATATATATATATATATATATATAAATATATGGGAGATAAATAAATATATTTACATATATACTTAGACTTAATCAAAATTTCATGATAACAAGAACACAAGGAAACAAGAATGTATTTTAGATAGTAAAATATATTTTTTACACCATGCAACAACGATCGTCTGGGGCATGAGGATATACAAATGGGCGAGGCCCGAACATTGTACATATAAAGACAAGACAATTGTGCGGGACAAAACATTTTCTTTTACAAAAAGGTAATCTTATGTCTCTTCACAATTTTACAAAATCATCGTCACAAGGTTTTATCGTGCTTAATGGGTCGTAATCTCTTCAACATCAACCCCTGCTAAATTCATTCATTCATGATTACTTGAAAATGTTTTGAAAATAATACGTTAGGGGAAGGCTGGTGAATATCGTTGACAGACACAAAACATTTTAAGCAATTAATAGTGATAAAGCTATATTACCATATTTTGCTTTAGTAGTCCACACATTAGTTAGGACTATTTCACCTTAGTGTACAACGGTATACATTGACATCACTCACAGCTTTACACACGACACCTACTAGATTACGCCAACTTATGTATGTCTCATACCGAACTTGTGCTAGCACTGTTACGATCAAACAATATGTATACTTATAGTTTGATTACTATCCATTAAAACTGCCATATGCATCAAACATACTTAATATTCCCTCGTGTTATTTACAAAGATATAAGTCAATTTCAAGTTTTAGAATAGTTAAATGTAATTACCTCGTAAGTTGGACAGAGCCTTTACATTTTGGTTTCTAATCTGGTAACCATTTATGTTTCTTGTTTCTGGACCTATAGATAAAGCATAGCTCTGTATTAATCATCAAGATCATCATAGGATCAAGCTTTAGACCTTCACAGGGTCTAGTTTTATAGCAATTACTTAGATCATCATGGTATCCAGCTTTATATCTCTAGACCTTTACAGTCAAGGTTTTAAAGGTTCAAAACCTTCTTCACAAAATTGGGTTAGTTTAATGTTCCAAAGCCTCTGTGAAACCATCTTTGCCTGTCTTATTCACCATTAACAAGGTTTAATGATTTATTATACACAAGGTCAAAGCTTAGGTACTTTAAGGCCTACATTAAGTAATAACTTGAATGTTAAGACCTTACCTTAAAGCAACTTAATGATTAACTCATATGCTTCTAACACTTTGATGGTGTCTGATCAACACCTTTACACTGAATCTAACTTTGGCATTTGAAAACAGGGTTTATACATCTTCATTTGGGATCAAGAAACGTCGATAACGTGGGTGTGGTGTGTGTTAAATCGAGAGAGAGTTGGGTTTGGTGAATGTTTCAAATAAAGGCCAAAAGCCTTCATTTTTAATCTTTCAATTGGTGTCCATAATGGACCGTTATGGTTATAGTTTGGTGATGTTTATCACCTTTGGCATTTGTAAACCCAGTTTTTACACCTTGCTTTAGGATGAAGAAACGTCGATAACAAGGGCGTGGTGTGTGTAAAATCGAGAGAGAGTTGTGTTTGGGGAATCCTTTAGGTGAAGGCCAAAAGACTTCATTTATAATCTTTATTTGGGCGTCCATAATAGATCGTTATGGTTCCGTGATCGGCTATCACCGCTTAGCAAGGGTTAGTCATCACGTGTCAATTTCTAGCGTATTTGTTGATTTTGCGACATAACAGACCGCTACGAATTCGTGACAATCCATCACAAATCCGCAACATGCTTCCATGCATTAGTTTACAAGGATTTGCCTTCTACACACGTAATGGACCATTATGAAATAATGATGATCTGTCACGCCCATAACAAACTATTAAGATACGGTGACCGCCTGTTACCTAACCTATTTGAAATTTGGGGTCTTTCCCGTCGGAATTGTTAACTTACATTGTATTATTCTAAGACGTTGGTTTGGGATGAGACGTTTCATCTTTCCATAGTTCATTTATAATCCTGGACTTGAACTTTAGCTTACTTACAATTAAGTCTCTCTTCTTTAACTTTGACAAATTTATAATTAGGCCCCTTAACTTTCTAAAATGCTATTTTGGACATGAAATTTTGACAAATGTTACACTTAATTACCAAATAGCACATTTGACTTATTTGTTTTTACTCATCACATGTCTTGCACGCGTTATATTTATAAAGTCTTAAGTTGAAACACAAGAATAAATTAAAATGACTCCATAACACCATAGACTCAACATACCCACAAATCATAAATATAAGAAAGTGCCCCAAATATTTCTTCATTGGTATCTGAATTTTCATTATCTTCTGCAAAAGTGGTTTCAAACAACTAAGTAGGAGATAATGGTGATGTGTTCAAATCTCCATAAACGACAGTCTCCATGGACATTCAATAAAATATTCAGATTTTAGATAATTAGCACCAAGACTATAAGTTTACAACAATGGATAGGTTTGTCAACATGAGATAATTTATATAATTTGGAATCCCCACGATCTCTAGTCTAATTAGTTCTGTTTGACAAAGAAACACTGATTAGTGGACGACATCAACGATTCCTGGCCGGTTTCCTTTGATTTATTAAGTACCTTTCATTTTGTGGGTGGACAACTCTGGCAATGTCAAACCACGGTGTGCTCTAATCGCCCATACACCCACCAAACTTTCATCATTAGTAACCATAAAAGGGTTGACAACAACCGAAATTGAGGTGTAAACCATACACACCAACCTTAGGTGCGACCATTCAAGATTAGTTCAAAATATGTATCGGTCACTCCCATTTAAGATCAGATCTGTAACCTTAGTCTTTGTTTAGGTTTTGTGAAGAAGTCTAATGTTGAAAACCAAATTGTTTTTTTTTTTGGAAAAAAGACTAGTTTAAAACGGGTAAAAAAATTAAGCTAAAAAGGGTACATAAAAAATCTAAAGTTATAATTGAGTAAATATGAAATTTTAAAGTTTTAGAAAAACATGCGCAAATTAGTCATTTATTAAGCTGTTTTTAGACTAATTGCAAACATGTTTCTAGGGCACTTGAGGTTGACGGTTGTGTCATCTTTAATTTTAAGCCGTTACAAACAATGGGTGTAGATTACTATTTTGAAAATAATAATGATTCGAAAATATTATGTACTAAATCTGTGAGATTCATATGAACAATGTCGCATTTTTAATATAAATGTGAAATAGGAAAAATATTGAATGTGAAAGATTGGGGTATTAAGAGCATAGAATGGAAATTAAGAGATAATCCTTATTTCCATTCGAGAACAATGGAGACAAAAGAGAAAGAAGAAAACCCAACAACTATTGTGTGGAATCAAACCCAAAAACTATGGTGTGAAATCAAGGAAGCATTGACTTCCTATGTTTACAAGTAAACATACTTGTGGATAGAAATTTTCAGACCAATGGTGAAGCAAATATCAAGGTAAAAAAATTGACTTTCACCATTAGAGGGTTAAATCCGTTTTTGAAGATGAAATGTGAATACGTTTAACTTTTGTATGGCAAAATGAATTCCTACTTTAGATATGTTGCTACAACAAATATAAGACCAAGGATAGTGACTGGATGGGTTAAGCAAAAGGGTTCAAGGGTTCTGGTTTGCCTAACGCAGCTCGTGGGGTCCCCCCACGTTTGCAACATGTGGAGAGAGATCACCATTGTTGGTTATTCACTTTTGGATTCGGTGAGAAATACTCAACCCAGAATGTTAGCATCAGATGTGATGATGTAATGTTAAGTGAAGAATAGAACAAGCATAGTGCAAGTTCTAGAGAGGGAGGAGTAAGATCAAAGATCAAGAGTGATCTTCCCTGATCAGGTGACTCTCCTGAATAACAAGGGGCTGTACTTTATAGAGAAGGGGTTCTCTATAAGAAGAAACCTTTGACTGATGATCCCGGGTTGCAGTGGCGGGCTTGCCCATTTTGGTAGGTTGAAGGGCTTGGACCTGCGGGTAAAAGGGTGTGCTCTTGCACATGCTCTGTGCAGGAG
Source organism: Scalesia atractyloides (assembly GCA_947069175.1). Taxonomy (NCBI): domain Eukaryota; kingdom Viridiplantae; phylum Streptophyta; class Magnoliopsida; order Asterales; family Asteraceae; genus Scalesia; species Scalesia atractyloides. Next base: position 88,131,053 of record CAMTDV010000026.1, on the reverse strand, counting down.
AGTGTACCCGTAAAGTGCTGATGTGACAAGGCAGTGTTCTCATTCTTTTTGCTGTTCATAACATCTTGTTGATTTTGAACTCTTTTGTCTTTCAACCCTTTAAGCTATTTTGTGCTTAAGTCATTTTATCAAGTCTTGATCTACCCACGTCATTAGCCCCCCAAGTCAGAGGTGTTTAGGGTGTAAGCTCAAAGGCTTCTGACTATTGCACAATGTTTAGTTTGCTAAAAGGCTTCGAGGCTTGAAGGGTTCCGAGATTTGTTTTTTGGGCGGTGAAAAAGCCGGATTTTAAATTTTGAAAGACGGTTGATGGGACTGATTGGACGGTTTTTCTACAACAGTTTCTCTTAGCCCCTAGGTGATTATAACCGTCCTTTTTATTATAACTCCTTACTTAATAATTTTTTCATATCTTCCTTCATTAATCCCCAAGATCATTGCAATATTCCTTTCTCCCAGGTTAGTCTTCTTCTTACCCTGTTCTTGCTTTTTCTTGATCATCGTTCGTGGGTGCTCGAAAGGATTTAGCCGTTAGTTTTTCCCGTCTTACACAAGAGGAAGTTGAGGCATTTTACCTACAATGGGTATTGATATGCGGTTTAATCCGGTTGCTCCAGGTTTGGATAATTCCAAAGATCAGTAACCTACTAGTTCTATTGCTTTGTATTGTCGCCGTTTTGAGTTTTCCAATCTTCGTCATCCGTTTTCTACTTTTGTGTTAAATGTCTTAGAGTATTACCATGTCTCCTTTAGGCAATTACACCCCCAAGGGCTCGCTAGGGTTCTACACTTCGAAGACCTGTGTCGAGCGTCAGGGTTTGATCCATCGTTGCTATCCTTTCGCCGTTTTTTTCTGCTTGGCTAAAAACGGTGATTGGTTTACGTTTGAGACGTCTCAAATTGATACTTGTTTAGTTTCATCTATGGTGACTACTCTTGGTTCTTAGAAAGATCGGTTTTTTTGGGTTTCTGAATCGATAGTTCTGTTCAGAATGGTTTAGAGACATCCAGATGCGATTCTTAATGAGTTGGAACCGGCATAATTTGAGTTGAATAGTTGTTTTTTAAAGTCTATTCCCGCTTGTCCTTCACGGCTTCGTCCCTTTCCTGAACACTTGTTGGTGCTTCTAAGAATTAGCAAGTTGTGGGATAAAGTGGATCGAGACCTTGTTCTTATGAGGGATGGTTGGGGTATGTGTTTTCTCTTTGTGCATCTGTTTGCTTTTTTTCTTGTGTTGTTATTTATACTCTTCTTTGTTTAGATTGACAGTTATGTCTGCATTGGATTTTATCAAGAGTGATGACATATCCGATGTTGTATTTACGGATGCTGAAGCCGCAGAGGGTGATGATGCTGTTGTTAGAGGTGCTGAGCACCGATTTGAGGGTTTAGCTTACGTGAAAGTTCCCAATGTGAAAGGATTTTCCAAAGTTGCTGCTGCGAAAGTTTCTACCAGCCGCTCGAGTCGTCGCCTGATAAAGGGTGCTGAACAACCATTTGGTTCTGAACCTGTGGAGTTGAGCGACGACATAGAGTTTTCAGAAGATTTGGAAGCTGTGGTTGAGGGTGAGAAGAAGGAGTTACCGTTGGTTGTTGGCAAGGATAGGAAGGCTGCAGGAAAGAAGGTTGTGGGGTTAAAAGGTTCTCGGAAGGTTGCTGAAGGGTCCAGTGATGCCGGCTCTGAGGAGGTTTATGTGCCGGGCTGGAAGGTTAAGGTTGATGATAGTTTTGCCTCCTCTTCTGTTTGTGAGGATGTGTTGTCGCACTTTGCTCCTCCTGGGGTACGAGACACCTGTTCGTCAATGGAGGATGATCGGATGATCTCCAAGATGATGTTAGCCACTTGCAATCTTTCGGCCTTAATTCCTGAGGGTGTGGGCCGGTTTCGTAAGAGGATGCAAGAATTTGAAGCTTTCTCAAAGAAGAGGGATGAGATGAAAGCTTCTATGACTGAGCTGAAGAAGGAGAGTGCGGCCTTTGCTGAGAAGGAGAGGGCATGGGTGTCAAAGGTTGGTGAACTCACTCGAAGGCATGAGGTGGAGGTGAATGGTTTGAAGAAGGAAGTGGAGGCTTTGCATGCCTGGGAGGAAGCCTCTTTAGAGGAGAAAAAGCGGCTAGAGGCTTCGCTGGTTCGGGTAACCAACGGATAACAAGTGGCTTATTGAGCATGGCTTCTAACAAGTAGTTACTTATCTTCTTCATTCATCTGAGTTTAACCAGGTCCTGGTTGGTGTTTATAGGAAGCTCCTTGTGCATGCGAGGCATCAAGGCTTTGTTGCTGGTTATCAAGCCTGTGGATCTGGAGAGCCTGTAGATAAATCCTCCTTTATCAGCTGCAAGGTTTTAAGGTTTTTCAAGATGCCGTCTTGGAGATGGAGCATTCATCTTACCCTTATGTGGGTGAAGTTTCTGAATGCTTTGGCAAGCCTCTCTCCGTCCTGCTAAGGCTGAAACCAAGTGTTTAAATCTCTTTCTAAGAAGCGCTCATGCCCTGGAGGTAGCGAAGAGACCTTTGTTGAAGGTGGTGAAGGCTCGAAGGTGGCAAGCCTTCAAGCTTCCGAGACGGCGTCCGAGGGTGATCCGAACGATAAGAAGGGGAAGAAAGTGAAGAAGGCTAAAGCTGACAATGCTGGTGTGTCAGAGCCTTTTACTGGGGTTTGAGTGATTCGTAGCTTTCTTAGCATCCAAACAAATTGTTGTGTACTGTTTAAACATGTTTCTTTTAAAGGGAACCGTTTAGGTCCCTATGGTGGTTGGAGCCTCTAAGGCTTTTGAAAAATTTGTAGGTTGACTGGCCCTTAAGGCCATTGTGAAGGTTGCTTGTTTATGTTACGTTGTTCTATTATTCCCTTGTGTTGTTTTATGGTTTGTTATGTTGCCTTTGTGTGTTAGTTGTGCATCCTTTGCTACTTATGCCTTGAAGGGTTCAGTGCTTCAGTCACTTAGCCTTATGAGTATTGTTAACAAGAGGGCACATTGTCTATCCTATTTGTAACACTCACTTGGTGTTTTTGGTTCGTAAGCCATTATTAAAGCTTAAGGAACATTTGATGTAGGCTGCTCAAACCCGTCTATGAAACATAATTTTTTTTTGAAAAATTTGCCAAGTCTCATGGAGTTGTATTGATTTAGGAACTCACCCCTTATATAGGTCCGTTAACCCTTGAACCTACTGAGCGATGTGGCCTGGGAGCTCATCCCCTTTCATGGCCCTTGCCATGGAGTTTTTGGCTAAGTTCTCAACCTGATTAAAGAATAGAAAGATAAATTTGATAAAATGAACTTTATCATTCATTCATTCAAGGGAACGTTTGTTACATAGGGGGATTAGAACACTTCTTGCGATACTTAGACATTTTGGCTACACATGGAATGGGGAAGCCTTTTACCTTGGAGTCTGCTAGTTTGTACGACCCACCCTTGTGAGCTTCAAGGAGGGTGTATGGCCCTTCCCATTTTGGGCCAAGTTTTCCTTAACTTTCTTTTTTACTGGCTTCATTGTTACGGAGCACAAGGTCTCTAGGCTTGAATCGCTCATGCTTCACCTGTGTGTTGTAATAAGATTCCATCTTTTGTTTATACTTGGCTTCTTATATAGCGGCTTGATCACGAATTTCTTCAAGACGTTCTAAGTTCAACATGGTCTCTGTTCTGTTTGCTGCGAGGTTTATGTTGAGCATTCGTTGTGTTAGAACTCCAATCTCCGCTGGGATCACTGCTTCTGATCCGAACACTAGACTGTAGGGTGTTTTCTTATGACTTGTTTTCTCGATTGTTCGGATTACCCATAGGACATTTGGAAATTCTTCGAGCCAGTTGTTGTCATATCTTCCCAATCGGGTTTTGATACCTTCAACAATGCTTCGATTTATTCTTTCCACCTGGCCGTTTGATTGTGGATAAGCAACCGAGTTGAATACTTGGGTTATTTTGAACTCTTTGCACTAAGAGCTAAAAGGCTTCTTGGCAAACTGTTTTCCGTTGTCGGTTACTAGTACCCCTGGAAGCCCAAATCGACAGATTATAGTTTCCCAAACAAAATTAATGACCTGTCTTCCCGAAATTTTGGCTAAGGGTTTTACCTCTGGCCATTTTGTGAAGTAGTCAACAGCTACCTACAAGAATTTGATTCCTCCTTTGGCTGGTGGGAATGGACCAACGATGTCCATGCCCCATTTGTGAAATGGCTAGGCTAAGGAGATAGAGACAAGGTCATGCTTGGGGCTTTTTGGTACTGGGGCGTGCAACTGACAAGCTTCACATTTTTTCAGCTGTTCGATGGTGTCCCTATGCATGGAGGCTAAAAGTATCCAAGGTTCATCAATTTTACAACTACCGATCTTGGGCATAGTGGGCTCCACATATTCCCTCGTGAATTTCCTTTGTTAGATATTGTCTTTGTTCTGGGCCAACGCATCGGGAGTAGCGGTGCAAGGTAGCCTTTTTTGTAGAGCACTTCTCCTTGCAGCACATACTGTCTTGACTTAATACGAACATTTTCAGCTTCTATCTGATCATTTGGTACTTCACCATTCTTCAGGAATTTGATCAAAGGGGTCATCTAATTTGGTCCTTCTTCGTTAATTACATATTGCACTTCAAGTTCTTGGATGGATGGCGTCTTTAATACCTCGACTAATACTTTTTTGGTAAGATGAGAAAATGTGAGGGATGCAAGCTTGCTTAGTGCACCAGCCTTCTTGTTTTGTGATCTTGGAACTGTTTGATGGTAAAGGATTGGAATGTATTCATGAGTTCCTTTGCTTTCTCCCTGTACTTCTTCATGTTAGGTTCCTTAGCTTTGTAGCTATCATTTACTTGGTTTGAAACAAGTAAAGAGTCTGTGAAGACTTGAAGCTTTTGGACATCCATCTTTTTGGCGAGCTTGAGTTCGACAATGAATGTTTCGTACTCGACCTCATTATTGGTTGTCTGAAATTCAAGTCGAAGAGCATATGTAAACTCTAAGTTTTCGGGGTTGATTAACACTAGGCCGGCCTCTAACCTTCAAGGCTGGAAGCTCCATCGGCAAAAAGCTTCCAGGCATCTAGGTCAAATGGTGCAACTATAGTTGTGTTAACTTCCGTTGATGTTTCTTTTGGAATTTCCACAATGAAATCTGCCAAGATTTGGGCCTTGACAGCCTTTCTTGGGGTATAGGTGATGTTGTGTTCACCTAATTCCATGGCCCATTTGGCTAATCGTCCAGAAGTTTCAGGTTTTTCAAGCACATTTTTATGGGTTGGTCAGTGACCACTTGTATTGGATGTGCTTGAAAGTACCTTCGAAGCCTTCTGGCTGTTTTACTAGGGCCAGAGCAAGTTTTTCAACAGAGGACACTTGGTCTCTGCCAGTTTTAAAGTTTTGCTGAAGAAGTAAACGGGTACCTGAGCTTTGTTTCCTTCAATGGTCATGACCGCACTGATAGCTTCCTCAGCAACGGAAAGATAAACAGAGATTAGCTCTCTTGTTTCTGGAGCGACAATATCTTGGAGTGAAGCCAGGTGTTTCTTCATTTGGTTGAAAGCTTCTTCTGCCTCTTCTGTCCACCGGAAGTCTTTCTTATTTGTGCACCCTTAAAGGGTTTTGAAGAAAGGCATGGATTTTTCTGCTAGCTTGGATGTGAAACGTTTTAGGGCTGCAAGCTTTCCGTTTAGGCTTTCCACCTCTTTCTTGGTTTGTGGGATCTTTGTGTCGAGGATGGGCTTGACCTTGTTAGGGTTCGCCTTTATGCTTTGTTTACCCACTATGTGTCCCAAGAACTTGCCTTCTTCGAATCCAAATGAGCATTTTACAGGATTAAGCTTCATGTTGATCTTTCTTAGGTTCCGGAAAGTTTCTTGTATATCGCCAAGCATTTGATCCTCACTTTTACTTTTGATAACCAAATCATCACCGTAGGCTGCCATGTTTCTACCTATTTGTTTGGAAAATGCTTTGTCTACCAGACGTTGATAAGTTGCCCCTGCATTTTTCAAACCAAAACACATTTTTTATTAGCAAAAGATACATTTGTTGGTGTGGAATGCCGTTTTCTCTTCATCTTCTTGCTTCATTTGTATTTGATAATAGCCTTTGTAGGCATCAAGGAAGCATTTGAGGGGGAAGTCTCTGAGCGAATCAACCTTTAGGTCGTTGTCTTGTAAGGGATAGCAATCCTTCGGGCATGCTTTATTTAGGTCTTTGAAGTCATTGCACATTCTCGAGGACCCATCCGGTTTACGGACCATTATCGGGTTGGCTATCCAAAAATGATACTTGACTTCTCGGAAGATTCCGGCTTGAACAAGCCCTTCAACCTCCTAGCAAGCTGCAAGGCTTCTATCTGGGGCTAGGCTTCTCTTTGGCTGTACCACGAGTTTTACATCAGATGGAATTTTGAGCTCATGCTCGGCGATATTTCAGGGAATTCCGGTCATATCTTCGGGACACCATGCAAAGATGTCCACGTGGTGTAAGAGCAGCCTCTTGAGATGAGAGAGGGTTTCTTTGGTAATGTTGGTATTTACCCTTATCCTTTGTTCAGGATATTTTGGGTTAATGACCAATCCTTGTTCGTCGTCCTCGTTTTCCTTCGAATTTTCTCCTTCAACCAAGAAAGCTTATAGTGTTGGTTGAAGGGTTGCTATCCCTCGTTCGGTGGGGAATTTTATGGTGCCTTGGCCAACTGATACCGCCATTCCAAACGCAATTTGCCCTGGCCTTCCTATGATAACATCATAATTGGAGGGAATGTTGAATACCACAAAGGTGAGTGGTTTGGTTCTTTCCATTTTTCCTTCCCTGAAACACACATTGAGGGTTAGTTGGCCCAAATGCTTGATGGGTATGTCGGCGATACCTTTAATGGAGGATTCAGATGGTTGAAACTTTAAATGTTCATCATTGTTGAGGCGGTTGAAACATTTTTCAAACATGATTTCTGTTGCTGCTCCAGTGTCTATGTACGCTTTGTGCGTCTTGAGCGTTCCCAACATAGCTTCCACTACTAGGGGTTTGGATAACAAGTTCCTTTCGGTCGGTGGGAAGCAGACGCGTCGTCGTTCCCAAGCCTCCAAGTGTGGTCGTATGTGGGCAGTTTTTCCATCAATATCTACCATGTTTACTTCTTTGCTTTTTTCCTTCAGCCATCTTGTCCCTAACCCCTTTAACCAAGTGGGCTAATTCTCCGGACTTGACAACCTCCTCAATTCTTTTCTTGAGTTGAAAGCAATCATTTGTATGGTGGCCTTTTTCTTTATGAAACTCGCAGTATTGGGTGGAGCTCTCGTTCCTCTTGCTTTTGGGCAGAGGCCGAGGAGGTCGGAAGCTGTGTTTTACTTCTTCAATGGCAAAGATTTCTTGTGGGGTTTTGGTCAGAGTTGTAAAGTTTATGGGCTTTTCTAGGCTTGGAGGGTTCCGACCTTCAGGCCTTCTAGTGTTTAAACCCTTGGAGCGTTTTTCATAAGGACCAAAGTTTCCTCTTTTTCTATTGGGGCTGTTGCTTCAACTAGGAGCTCATTTCCTTCGTTCTTTAATGTCAACAGCTTCCTCTCTGCGAATAGGAGCTTCAGCCCTTTCTAGGGCCTCTTCAAGGGTTTTGGGTAGGCATTTTTTGAAATCTCTCGTGAGATATTTGGAGGTGATGGCATTCATGAATCCTGCCACCCTCACCTTCTCGTCAGTACCTACGTAGGTCAACCCTTCTTTCTTGTATCTTTCAATGAATTCTCGGAGACTTTCATCATCTCGTTGCTTTATTTGGAAAATAACTGTAGCATCCTTGACATACCGCCGTTGATTCGAAAAGTTGGCTAAAAAACCTTTGCTTAGATCATCGAAGGTTCGAATGCTTTTGTCAGGTAGGTCATTGAACCATATCCTGGCGGACCCTACAAGGGTTTGCATGAACATGAGGCAGCATTCAACGTTGGACCATTTTTCGATCCTGGCTGACCCAGTGAAGATTTAGAGATGGTCCTCTGGATCTTCCGTTCCATCATATGTTCTTATCTGGGATGGCATTTCTATCCGAGTTTGAGAACCGTAGTCGATGATTTGTTGGGAAAAATAGGATAAACGGCTAAGCTTGTAGGGTTTAGTGAGATCTTCTTCTGTTCTCAAGGTTGGATTGTTGTGTGAGGTTCCTTGGCGAGTGGACAACACTTGATCGATGAAGTGTTGCCAAGGGAATTGCGCCATCATCCGTGTTATTAACTAGGGAATTAGGTTGAAGCCTTGAAGGCTTTCGGGTGTAAACGTGCAATTTGTTCCTGTGGGACCACTCATGGCGGCACTTCGGGCCAAAGGTAAGACCGCCATGGCCTGTTCCCATGTGGTGGCAACTAGAGGGGGAACACTTGAAGTTGGTGATCGTAGTAACTGCTCAAGAGTGGTCTCATGCCCAAGAGGTGCGCCGGTCATAGCAGGTTGAGAAGTGAATAAGGGTAAAGCAGTTGGACACGATCTTCCAAAAGCATAAGGGCTTGGGTTAAGTGTTTGGCTCGTCCCACTTGTACCAGCTTCGAAGCGTGAAGTGGTTGTACGCGAGCTAGTGAAAGGAAGAGGTGGAGGACCAGGTGATAATGAAGGTTCAGAATCATTGTAGTCTAGCCTTATTATTACCCCCTTTTCCCTTTCTTGATTCACATGCTGGTTGAGAAGGGATCTCAGTTTTAAGAAGTTTCGAGCTACTGCTTCAGGTGTCAAGTCGATGCGTTCCGGTGTACATGTAGTACCAACTTGGGGAGAGGGAACCCCAAAGCGAGAAGGGGTTGGTGTCTGAAAAGAGGAGAATTCCGGGAATATGATTCCCGTCGGAGTGCTTCCCGGAGTAAAAAATGGTGTGATTGTAGCCGGTGATGTTTGGTCGGCGTTAGGTGTTGAAGTTCGTGATACTTGATTAACTTCACCGGGAGACTTGCTTTCATACATGGCGAACTTGATGGGAATGGAGCTACACTACTGGTCTTTTAAAAAAGGTAAGCGGCGTAGCCCCACGATGGACGCCAACTTGTTGCTACAACATATATAAGACCAAGGATAGTGACTGGGTGGGTTAGGCAAAAGGGTTCAAGGGTTCCGGTTTGCCTAACGCAGGTCGTGAGGTCCCCCCACGTTTGCAACACGTGGAGAGAGATCACCGTTGTTGGTTATTCACTTTTGGAATCGGTGAGAAATACTCAACCCAGAATGTTAGCATCAGATGTGATGATGTAATGTTAAGTGAAGAATAGAACAAGCATAGTGCAAGTTCTAGAGAGGGAGGAGTAAGATCAAAGGTCAAGAGTGATCTTCCCTGATCAGGTGACTCTCCTGAATAACAAGGGGCTGTACTTTATAGAGAAGGGGTTCTCTATAAGAAGAAACCTTTGACTGATGATCCCGGGTTGCAGTGGCGGGCTTGCCCATTTTGGTAGGTTGAAGGGCTTGGACCTGCGGATAAAAGGGTGGGCTCTTGCATATGCTCTGTGCAGGAGAGTGTACGCGTAAAGTGCTGATGTGACAAGGCAGTGTTCTCATTCTTTTTGCTGTTCATAACATCTTGTTGATTTTGAACTCTTTTGTCTTTCAACCCTTTAAGCTATTTTGTGCTTAAGTCATTTTATCAAGTCTTGATCTACCCACGTCATCAAGATATGTTTCGCATCAGTGAATTGAACATCTTTAATCACACTGATAAATTGGCATTGCTCGTTGTGTGACCCTTAAGATCAAACTTCGTCAATAGTGTTGTCACATGTTGTTAGTTGGCATACAGTCTATCACTTGCACAAGTCTCAATCAAATGTTAACACAGACAAAGATGGACGTTTAGAAACATCTCACTACCATGACAAAATAGGAAACTTTTACAGTCATCCACTAGCATTAACTAGTCCACGTACGCTTCCTTAAATCTTAGCATTAGTAATGATTCACTTATCAATCATCATTTTTGCATTAGTGATCTCATTAAACATGAGACGTGGATCATATTGAATCACACATAAGGTTCAATATTGTCATTCTTGATTGATATTCAAAGTGCTCTATTAAAACTCGTAGTTTGAGCACGACCATGCATTTACACCAATTTAAGTGTACAAGGGGCCGAGATGTCAACCTTTTATTGAAATATGGGCACAAATATCATATATCCATAACATACAACTTTCCCACACTTCAGATTATTCATGAAGATAGCCCTTGTAATTGCTCGGATAAACACAACGTTAGACTATATCGAAGATCAACATCCTCATGTTCAACCTCCAAAATGCATCTTAGGTTAGAACATACTGATAGAATCATTTCAAACCCTGCTTATTATAACGATTTATGAAGTGGTTTTGATGCACACTATGTCAAATATTTGATCCCTAACATGGGTTATCATTGTTTCACGCATGTCTTCTAGCTAGTAGATCTATCCTTACGCAAGCTTGTGTTCAAAGAAAACCTCAAATTTCTCTCGTCTTGGTGTCCTAAAATACATGCTTATAATAATAAGTTAGCTATAAACCTAGTGAGTTCATAACGTGAATACAAAATAATTTAACCGTGTTTTAATATTCGTATGCATATAATAATAGGGTTCTCCATTTTTTACCCAATACCTAACCCGAATCCGAAGCACCTGAACCTGAATTTAAGAATACCCGAACCTGAACCTTAAATGGGTCGGTTATAGGGTCACTTTTTCTCAGCTAAAAACCTGAAAAACTCGAAACACAAAACTGTAAAAAAACACTTATTATCTCTTTTTTATAGATGTGTTTTGGTTCGGTATTTGGACGTTATGTTTTGGGACTTTCGAACATTATCATATCATGATATTGATACGTAATGTATGAATTTTGATGATATTTTTTTAGTGGCATGATAAATTTTGATGATATTTCGTAAAGATGGCGTTTTTTTTTTCATTTTACAACTAAACCGAAAACCAGATAACCCGAATCAAAGTAACCCTAACCTGACCAAACATAACTTTAAATAGGTTGGTTAGCAGATCACTTTTTCTCAACGAAAAACATGAAACAACTAGACCTGAAAAACCTAAAACCCGAATAAAAAAAACGTAGAATAGCCTTAGATGCAAATCAGGGGTGTTTGAACTAAAGTCAACTTGGCCGACTTCAGAATTTTATGTAACTAATACTAGTTGACCATAAGTCTGGTATTCCCTGGCTCTTAACATAGAAAGCATTGGCAGAGGAGGGTCATTACACTTGTGTTCAAGTAGTACTACCCATGCACAGATGTGTGGCTCAAAGGAGTTAATGATTAACAATATTAAAAAAACATACACTATATATAGTTCAAAATAGTTGACAATGTGTATTTCACCTCATAAGATTTAAGTAAAAAGGAGGGAGCAGTTACGAAACTAAGTTCTATGTGTAGGTACAGTAAGTTCCTAAGTTCCGTTTCCAACTGTTCCGGTCGACTAGAATCCCTAAGTCCATACAATGTGTCACTACTAGTAACATAGGTAATATGTCATGTCCTTGTGACCAGGGGCGGACCTACCTTAGGGGAAGGGGTAGCCTCCGCTACCGCTTGGCTCTCCGGCGGTAGTGTAAATTTTAGAAAACAATGATCTTTTTTTGACCTTTTTTTCGATTTCGTTAACCCTTTTTTTATAAAACGACACCCCTACGAAGATTTTCTAGATTCGCCACTGCTTGTGACCTATGTCATTTGTGTTTATGTCTTCACCTAGGTTATTTGTTGAATGTGACACAAAGTATCTTTATCAATGGTGGGTGAAAAAAATGTAGAATTTTGGTGGAGATGGTGACTGGAATAATCAGGATGATGGCTTAATGATTTGTTCTGGATACATTTCGGATTGTATCTTTTGTCACGGTTTCATCAAAACACCGTTTAACATATGTAAAACTATTTTCAGTCACGGTTTGTATAATAAGACAAGATTGTGTGTATTTTTAGACAGGATTATGTGCATAACCGCGTCTGAACTTGGGTTTGCTTTCATGGCATTTTTTGGTTACATTCATTATGCGATAAGATTGTTACAATCGTAACACTTGAATGTTACAATATTAAAAGTATATACACTCATAGGTTAAAGTTAATATCTATTATACATTTTATAATATATATTACGGTAGCCACAAAACCTTCAATTTTAAACTTAATTACAAGTGTCATCTCATATAAGTTTAAGGTAATTTGTTGTCGATAAAAAGGATAGAGATGTCAACTAAATTGTATGGACTTTTAATGGAGTCCAATCCTAGTTTGGCTTCTTTTTTCACTTTGTTTTCTTTTTATTTATTTACTTTTTTTTTATTTTTTTGGATTCTATATTAAAATAATAATGGTTGAAACTGAATCTTAATATAAAGGATATGTATAAAAGGAAAGTTTTCGAAAAATGGTATGATACATATTGATTTCCTAGAAAATGGTATATAGGAACTAACCCGTAAACTCGCAGTTTATTTTTTTATGATAAAAATAACTATTCTATAAGTAATGTATTTTAAGAATTCATTTCAAGTAAATAATTGCAATAATTTTGCATTTTGTATTTTTTACCAAAGTTTGTCCACGCGTTGCAACGGAATATTTGTGATAATGTTGAAAATAATAAAGAAAGTTGGGAAAATAACCAACAATCAAATGAGTAAAGAAAAATAAACAAATAGGGTACATAAGTTAAGTAAAATCAAAGCAAATACAATGTAATTTCTCATTTGCTAAGTTAAAAACCAATTAGCCTCAACGTTAAGCTATAATATATACCCAATTAATAACAAAAACACCGCGTTTGTTGTGAAGAAAATAGCACCAGTCCAATATGCTTTATTAAAGATTCAACCAATCTCAATTAAACTTGCAATTAAATTTAGTTAATTGCTGCCCAAATGAACTTCTTAAAGTGTCATTTAATAATTATGTATACCAACTAATAGGAGGCCGTATCATATGAGCATCACAATATAAAAATAAACTAATAGCAAAATAATAAATTAATACTGATTATAAGGCTTAGGGCTGTTTGTTTAGCTCTTTATGAGACTGTTAATAGTTCATACCTTTTACTGGTTCAACACTTAATGGTTCAGGCTGTTTGTTTCGCGAGCAGATGTCTGAATGGTTCAGATATTTGCTTCTGAATAGTTAAACATTATACTAAGTTTGCATAGTTAAGACCTCTAATCTAAATTGTTCAGACATTTGCCTCTCAACGATTAAGGATTATACTGGCTCCTAATGGTTTACTTTGAATTTTAGATTGAAGAATATTCAACCCAGAATATTTATGTTTAGTTCAACACTTAATGGTTCAGACCTCTTATTGTTCAGCCCCTTAGACATCGAAATAAACCGTTTTGTTGGGAATGTTTGGCCATAGTCTAGGGGGTTATATGAAAATGTGAGATGAAATTGAAGACTATCAATCCCGTTTCCTCACTTTCTTCAAAGATTTCATTCATTTGAAACTCTCATCGTTATCTGCCCAAACCATAGCCCGGAAACCACCACCCACCCTAACATGTAAAACCTTACCACCTACAGTTCCGACGGCTCAAAATCTTTTCCCCACGCCCCTAACAAAGCCCTCCTATGGCGGTGTTAGTGATGGTGGCGCAACCGATGCGCCACCCAACCATTGGCGCCCAGATTGATGCGAAACTATCCAATTAGAGATTTTCCGATCGATTAGAATTGATCAGAAATAATGGCAGCGGTAAGTATTTACAGATTTTTCGTCCTCCTTCGAAAAGTCGCGACCAATTCGAAACCATCGATTCAAAATAATTCACGCGTTTCAAAAGGCAAAAGAAATTGACGCCACTTTTGAAGTTCAAAATCCTCATGATTATAAAAAAAACACTAAACATTTACGTCAGTTAATGTAAACCGTCAATTACATGTCGTTTAAAATTTCATAATTGTTACATCGGAAGGAACACGTGTATTTAACAAAAGAGACGCGTTGTTTAATTGAGTTTAAATCGGTTTGGTTAATCGATGGAATTGGTTGACCCTTGTACGACGGAACTTGCATATGCCTGTGCGGTTAGAATGTCGGTTGGATATTGTTGTAACAATAAATACAATACCAAGGACTGTAGCGATATCTCTGGGGTAAAAGGATTCAAGGTTTCGATTAGCATAACGCAGGTCGTGAGGTCTCCCCACGTTTGCAGCACGTGGAGTTGGATCACTTTGCTATTATTCACTTTGAATTTTAGATTGAAGAATATTCAACCCAAAATATTTATGTTTAGTGAGATAGTATTGTAGTGAGTGTAGAAGAGAACAAGCAAGATGCAAATTCTGGAGATAAGGAGTTAGATCAGAGATCAGGAGTGATCTAAAGTGATCTTGTTAAATGACAAGAGCCTGTCATTTATAGGGAAAAGATTCTCTATAAAGAGAAACATTTGACAAGTTATCCTTGACTGCAGTGGAGGGCTTGTCTTTTTTGGTAGGTTAAAGGCTTTGGACCTGCGGGTAAAAGAGTGTGCTCTCCCACATATTCCTGTTGCGACTGTGTAGGAGAGTTCACACGTAAAGTGTGATGTGACCAGTCATTGTCTCGTGCTTTTTTTTGTTCACGACAGTTGGTAAATTTCGAACCCCTTTACCTTTCAACCCTTTAAGTTGTATTACATTCTAGTCATTTTATTAAGCTTGAGCCACCTACGTCATCAGCCCCCAAGTCAGTGGTATTTGGGGTGTAAGCTCAGATTCTTCTGACTTCAATGAAATATTTTTTGTAGCTTAAAGGCTTCGAGGGTTAAAGGGTTTTTGTTTCAAGGTTTTGGGCGGTAACAATTTGAATTTTGAGAAGACAGTTGATGTGACTTGTGACAGTTTTTCAGGTGACGATTCTTTCCCTTAGGTCATAATAACCGCTGGGTTTTATTAATTACCCCTTTAACTTGTCCATCAAAATTCATAACTACCATTTTACCATTTCTACAAACAAGATTTTCTCTATTTCCTCTATTCGATCGTCCAAGTTAGCAACTTATTTTATCTTTTTTCTAATTTTCCTTGATCACCCTTCGGAGCAATGGGTGCAAAGAAGGATATAGGAGTGAGTTACTCTCAATTAACACAGGAGGAAGTCGATGCCTTTTGTGAAATTGGGGTATTGATTCATCTGTCGATTCGGTTGCTCCGGGTTATGATAAATCTATTGATCAATGTCCACCAGGTTTCATTGCTTTGTGTTGTCTCCTTTTTGAGTTTTCCAACCTCCATAACCTCTTTTTCCATCTTTGTCCTCAACGTTTTGGAATATTATCGTCTGTCTTTTGGGCAGTTGCACCCTCAAGGGGTTTCCAGGGTTTTACACTTTAAGTTTTGTGTCGTCCGTTGGGCTATGACCCACCATTGTTAATGTTTCGTCAATTTTTCCGAATGACCAAAAACGGTGACTAGTTCACGTTTGAAACATCTAAATAGATGTTTCTTTAATTTCATCGCTTGTGACCACCCTCGGTTCTTGGAAAGACCGTTTTCTCTGGGTTTTTGAGTCAGTTTTTTCGTTTAAGATGGTTTGGAGGCATCCTGATGGGAAATATGTCAATGTTCCAAATGCCAAAGGTTTTCCAAAGGCTTTCCAAAGGCTGGCCCTTCTAAGCCTTCAACCCATGGTTCGTCTCGTCGTTTGAAAGGTCCATACCAGTCAATTGCTATTGATGCTGTTGATCTTAGTGATGATATTGAGGTTTCTAAGGACCACATGGTTGAAGCTGAGGGAAAGAAGGATAAGGAGTTACAAGTGGTTGTTGGGAAGAAAAGAAAATCAGAGGGTAAAAAAGTTGTGGTGTCTGCTGCAAAGGGTTCCTCTTGTAAGAGTGGTGAAGGTTTAGTGGAGGTTAACGCTTGTGAGATTTATGTTCCCAACTGGAATGTTAAGGTTGGGGACAGCTTCAAGTCTTCTTCTGTTTGTGAGGATGTGTTGACCCATTTTGCCCTTCTGATGGTTCATGGTTCCATAACAGCAATGGAGGATGACATGATGATCTCTCAGATGATGCTAAGTGCCTACAATCTTGCTGCCATGCTTCCTGAAGGGGTTTCTCGCTTTCGACAAAGGATGCTTGAGTACGAAGAGTTTTCGAAGAAGAAAGACAAAATGAAAGCTTCGATGGCTGTTATGAAGAAGGAGAGTGAAGGGTTTGCTGAGAAAGCGAATGCTTGGGTGATGAAGGTTGTGAACTCACCTCAAGGCATGGGGTGGAGATGAATGAGTTGCAGAAAAGGATGGAGGCAAATAAGTTGCAACTGAAGGCTGGCAGGGAAGCTTTGAATGTGTAGGAGAAAGCCTTTTTAGAGGAGAAAGAAGGCTGAAAAGCTTCCTTGGCCCAAGCGACCAACGATAACCAGTGGCTTATTGAACATGGGTTCCAACAGGTGGTTACCTACCTTCTGCATTCCACGGAATTCAACTCAGCCCTTGGTGATGTTTATACAAAGCTTCTCAACTATGGCAAGCATCCGGGCTTCGTTGTTGGTTATAAGGCCCATGAATCTGGTCAGCCTCAGGAACAGTCTTCCTTTTATCAAGCCTAAGATTCTAAGACCTTCAAGGAGTCCGTCCGTAGCATGGAACGGTTAACTTACCCTTATGTAGGTGAGTTTGCTCTTGCTTTGGTAAACCTCTATATATGTTATAGGGATTGAAGCCCCCTGGGTTTAATGAGGGCGTATGTGTCGAAGTGTTGAAATCTTTGTCCAAGAAGCGTTCTCACTCCGGGATGTTTAGTCCAAATTGAGAGAGTTGGAAAAATTATTTAACAAATTGGGTGATTTGAAAAATAATTACCAAAATGGGTTTTTTAATCTATTTGTTTTTAAATAATATGTTTGTAACTGTTTTCCTTTTATTTGTTATTCAATTAACCTAAGATATTATAATTCTTTTTAATCTATTGGATCTTTCTTTTCTTTGCTTTTTTTTTTAAATCAGGTAATATAATTTTTAGCAGCTTTCTTTTCTTTACTTTTAATTTGTGTACATTAATTTTTTTTTTTCATTCAACTAAACCATATTAGTCATCTAAATAAAGTTAAAATAAAACACTAAAAAATAATTAAACCTTGAAACTTGAAAGTCTAAATATAAAATACAAATAAAAAGAAATATATGAAATAAAGACCACTTGCTAGCGGACACATCATCAAATACAAACTAAAAGAAATATATCAAAACAACCCAATCGGCTTAGACATCCATTCTTCTAGGCTTAGAAGGACATCTTGCCCGATTATGACAAGGTTCTATACAAATTCCACAAAGATTAGTTTTTTCCCTACTTTGATGTCCATTCCATTTCGTAGCCTTGTCGAACGAGGGCGACCCTTTTTATCTCTTTTTAGATTTGAATTTGGAAGCAATTCTACATTAGATGATGTGTGTGGCCAATATGCTTCATGAGGAATCAAGGAAAACTCGGATGACCAAGTAGCACCATAATCCACAATTGAGTAGCATTTATTGACATATTGCCAAGTGTTTAAAG
This sequence comes from Scalesia atractyloides, assembly GCA_947069175.1. Classification (NCBI taxonomy): domain Eukaryota; kingdom Viridiplantae; phylum Streptophyta; class Magnoliopsida; order Asterales; family Asteraceae; genus Scalesia; species Scalesia atractyloides. The sequence continues at coordinate 88,113,575 of CAMTDV010000026.1, read as the reverse complement.
AATGTTTAGTGCATGCACTCAACACATGAGAACACAGATACTTAAATATCTCCCACTTACCACACGTGTGTGAATGGGGGATCGACTCCTCCGATGAGCACCGGACCGATCTAACTCAACTAACAAAGGCGGAATTCATTGTTAGAGAGGTTGACAAACAAACAACTAAGATCTACTGCTTAAATGCCTTGAATATATTGATAGACGTGAACAAAGTACAATGCAAGTAAACAGTTTAGCAGGGCTTCGCCACACCAACAGGATTCCTAACTCTGACACAACACTTCTCTATTTATAGGTCGACATGACTCGCACAGGAGAGTGTGTAACAAAGTGTGTGACTCGTGCGAGTGGTTGCCTCGTACGAGTGTGACTCACTCGTACGAGTCAGCTACAAAACAAAAAAATATATATTATCATTTACAAACTGACGTTCTAAGCCCTATATATACAATCAACATATCCTAGCCGTAGGCAATAGACATTATGCACCAACAACGTGCAAGTTTTTGCTTCCAAATTAACTACTTGAACATTTTCCCATTTTGAGTTATCACCTCAAATATTCCTTTCTGCGGGTTAAAAGATCTCAAAGAATATGCACCCGCTTTTGACATTAAAGCTGCTTGTTCTGCCGCAACATGAGGAGCGTATACATCCCCGTTAGCTTGAGCCTTAGATCCCATAGGACGTCTCAGATCAAAATAGTTAACCAATCTATAAAATGTAAGTTGAACACAAGATGTGTACACTACTAAAAATCTCTGATAAATTCATAGAGCAACCCGCATCGCTTTCCACCATCATGTGCAAGTGTCCATTTATCAAGTGCGTATTCCTCGAGCCACTTGCGAGCTTGTGGATTTATTGTCCCAGTTTCTTCCATGATTGAGTTGAACTTCCTTATTTGATTCTGACTCCCAGCACAATAAGCTAAAGCTTTCAATTTTAAGTTACGAAACTTATCATTAAAATTGTTGATAAAATGCCTTAAGCAATACATATAGAAATTCAACATGATAATTATTATTGACATGAAAAATAAACCAAAACCATTATGATGAAATTTTAATAAACAATCCCTATGAAAACCGCGTGGCGCTAACCAAGGAGATCCTTGCTCATTAACTGCCTTTAAGATTCCAGCATGACGATCTGATATTAAACATATCCCCTCAGTATCTTTTACCACATGTTTCTTGACATGAGAAAGAAACCAATTCCAACTAGCATAACATTCATTTTCCACAATTGCAAATGCAAGCAGAAATATTTGATTGTTACCATCAACTCCCATTGCGATCATCATCTTGCCTTTATACTTACCATAACAACGTGTGGCATCAATGCTAATCGTAGGCCGACAATGCTTAAATCCATTGATAGAAGGATCAAATGCCCAAAACACACGTCTGAATTCAACTTGATTTACATCAGCCTTTCTGATAAGCCACCATTCAACGATAGTGCCTGGATTGAACTTTTGTAGTGCATGTAGAAATTTTGGTAAAATAGTATAAGATTCTTCCCAATTCCCAAAGACCTATTCAATTGCCTTCTATTTTCCTACCCAAACCTTCTTGTATGAAGGAGTATAGCCCAATTTATCATAAGTTCGGCTCTTAAAGCGGCAATACTAATAGAAGGTTGTTCTTACATAAGATGTTGAATTTCTTGAGCAATCAAGGTTGCATCTAAATTTAGATGATCTTGAGTACTCTTAAGATGCAAACACGTATGTGGACCGACATATTTTGTGATTTCAAAAGATCCACTACGTTTACGTTTACTAGCACGAAGGTGCCATTTGCATCCTTGTTCATGTTATTTGCATCCTATACATCAAGTGCTTGCTCGTGATTCAACAACCTCAAAATGTTTAAGTGATCTGATACTGTACAACTTGACCGCTCTAGTAAATTCTTCCTTGTCATGCTAAGAATCTTTTCCCAACTCACTAGTAAAATCATTTTTACTCCCTGAATATGTTTGTTTCAAATTGTCGTCAATCTTCAAATTAGTTTCCTCCAAATTCGTATAACTTGAAGATACTTGAACGTTACCGCATGACGTTTCATCTCTATGTGTTTGAGTTTCGTCTTCAACTCCATCTTCTTCAAACTTGTCATCCACATCGATTTCTCCAATTTCGTCTTCTTCTAACATATCATCCACATCATCGTTGTTCACAGCCGCAAATTGAAACAATGTGTTGAGATCCTCATTTTGAATCAGTTCTGAAACTGCATTAATAGGATGCATTCTGTTGAAAAAAAAGAAAAAGTATTGACACTTTATTGATATGGTGCATTACAAGAATATACAGTATGATGCATTGTATTATGGGAACATATAATATTTGATACAATATGACAATATAATATATGTAATATATAATAATCTAATCAAGAACATGATGAGAAATTTAAGAATATATAATGATCTGATGCATTGCACTATGAGAATATATCATATTTTATCCATTATGACAATATCAATAATAAACTATCAAGATTATATGATAGACAAAGTATAAAGTAAAATTCAGAACTAAAATAATGAGAATAAGAAGGCAATATCATTTAGAAGGCCTGGGCCTTTAATGGCAAAACGTTGAATGACAATCATAATCAAATAACACACAAATCAGAATCTGCAACGAATCAACACAAAATCGGAGAAGGAATCGAGCAAAAATTATCAACCCACAAAAAACGAACTCATAAGAATCGAATAGCAAAATCGAACAACAATCAAATGGCAAGATCATGAATGAGTGAAGAAACTAATCAGTAAAGCGTCATACTTTTTCAAACCGAACCTGATGAGAATCGTTGATTGAAAGAACCGAATGAAGAAACTAATCAAAATCGTGGAATCGTGATGGCAGTAGTCGAAACCCTGGATACTGGAAAGTCACTAATGAGCGATTGTTTTTAACCTTTTTTTATAAAACAAAGTGTTTATTTATTTTCACCCAATTTGGTAATTATTTTTTAAATCACCCAATTTGGTAAATAATTTTCCCTACTCCCTCTATTTGGGAAAAGACTCTCATTAAGATGATAGTAAAGAAACTTTCTAGGATGGTGCTCAAGGCTCCCTAGGGGCAAGCCTTGAAGGCTCTAAGGTGGCAGATGATGGTGGCTAGAAAGGCAAAAAGGTGGAGAAGGCCAAGAAGGCTAAGGTTGGTGAAGCTGGGGCTTCAAAGCCTACTTCTGATGTTTAAACAATTAATTTGTAGCTATCTTAGTAGTTTGAACAATATTATGTTGTGTATGTTTCGAAAATGTTTTCTTTAAGCGAATCATTTAGGTCTCTCTGATGGTTGAAGCCTTTAAGGCTTTTAAACAATGTGTAGGTTGAATGGTCATTATGGCCATTTTTATGTTTAACTCTTTATTTTCTATGTTATATTGTTATGTGATTCTCTCGTATTAATGATATTGCTATTGTCTTTGTTGTTTTGCTATGTATCATTTGTTATTTATACCTTCAAGGGTTCAGTGCTGCTTAGCCTTAAAGTATTTTTAACAAGAAGACACATTGGCTATCCTATTCATAACACTCTCTTGGTGACTTTTTTGGTTCGTAAGCCATCGCTAAGGCTTAAGTAACATTTGATGTAGGATGCTCAAACCTGTCTATGAGACATGTTTTTGAAATTTTTCTAAGTCTCATGAAGTTGTATTGATTTAGGAACTCACTCCTTATATAGGTCCATTTAACCCTTGAGCCTATTGAGCGATGTGGCCTGGGAGCTGATCCCCTTAGATGGCCCTTTCCATGGAGTTTTTTGCTAGGTTCTCAACCTGATTATAGGATAGAAAGACAAATTTTGACAAAAAACTTCGTCATTCATTCATTCGATAGTACTTTGATTACAACGGAGGGTAGGACAATTCTTGAGATACTTTATAAGATATTTTGATTAGACGTGGAATCTTTTAAGGTTTTTGCCGTTCCAGTGGCGGGGAAGCTTTTTACATTGCGCATCAGCCAGTTTGTATGATCCTCCCTTGTGGGCTTCAAGGATGGTGTATGGCCCTTCCCACTTTGGGCCGAGTTTTCCTTGACTCTCTTTCTTACTAGCTTCATTGTTTCGAAGTACAAGGTCCCTAGGCTTGAATCGTTCATGCCTCACTCGTGTGTTGCAATAGGATTCTATCTTTTGTTTGTACTTAGCTTCCCATATAGCGGCTTGATCACGAGCTTCTTCGAGGAGATCCAAATTCAACATGGTCTCCATTTGATTGACTCGAGGTCAATGTTGAACGCTCGTTGTGTTGTAACTCTGATCTCCGCTGGGATTATGGCTTTTGATCCAAACACTAGGCTGTAGGGTGTTTTCTTTTGGCTTGTCTTCTCAGTTGTTCGCATTTCCCGTAGGATATTGGGAAGCTCTTCAAGCTAGTTGTTGTCGTATCTTCCCAATCAGGCCTTAATCTCTTCAACAATGGTTCGATTTGTGCTTTCAACCTGGCCGTTTGACTGTGGTAAGCTACTGAGCTGAATACCTGAGTTATCCTGAACTCTTTACACTAGGAGCTAAAAGGCTTCTCGGCAAACTGCTTCCCATTGTCTGTGACTAGTATCCCCGGGAGCCCAATACGACAAATTATGCTTTCCCAAACGAAATCGATGACTTATATCCCTAATATTTTAGCTAATGGTTTTACTTCCGCCACTTGGTGAAGTAATCAACAGCTACGAACAAGAATTTGACTCCTCCTTCGGCTGGTGGGAATGGACCAACAATGTCCATACCCCATTTGTGAGACGACCATGCCATGGAGATGGGAACAAGGTCATGCTTAGGGCTTTTGGGTATTGTAGCATGCAACCGACAAGCTTCGCATTTTCACAGCTGTTCAGAAGTGTTTCGATGCATGGAAGGCCAAAAGTGTTCAAGTTTCATCCATTTTGAAATTACAAATCTTGGGCCATAGTGAGCCCCACATATTCCGTCGTGAACCTCCTTGATCAGATACTAGCTTTATTTTTGGCGAAGGCATCGAAGTAGTGGTGCAAGGTAACCCCTAATATAAAGGATTTCTCCTTGTAACACGTACTGCTTTGACTTGATACGAACCCTTTCGGCCTCCGTCTAATCATTCGGTAGCTCACCATATCTTAGGAACCTGATCAAATGGGTCATCCAGATTGGCCCTTCCTCAGTAATTACATCTTGCACTTCAAGCTCTTGAATGGATGGTGTTTTCAATATCTCAACTAACACTTTTTGGTGAGATGAGCAAATGTGTGGGATGCAAGTTTACTCAATGCGTCAGCCTGCTGGTTTTGTGACCTTGGAACTTGTTTGATATACATGATTGGAATGTACTCATAAGTTCCTTTGCCTTCTCCCCGTACGTCTTCATGTTAGGCTCCTTGGCTATGTAGCTATAGTTTACTTGGTTTGAGGCAATCAAGGAGTCTGTGAAAATTTGGGGCTTTTGAAAATCCATTCTTTTGGCTAGCTTGAGTCCAGCAATGAGGGCTTCATACTCAGCTTAATTATTGGTTGTCTGAAATTCAAGTTGGAGAGCATATGTAAATTCTAATTCTTTGGGGTTGATTAGGACTAGACCAGCCCCTGACCCTTCAAGGTTGGAAGCTCCATCGGTAAAATGCTTCCAGGTGTCAGGATCGGATTCTGTTGCGGTAGTGGAGGGTATGGTCCCAAAAACTCTGCGCCTGCGCAAGGAATCATAACCTCATAACAAAATACCACAAGAATAACCTTGCGTGCAATGCGCAACGGTGCACCATTCTTGAAACAAGCAGGTTGCGTAACAAACCTTACGCACAACATGCAACGGTACTGCAACCTTAATACTAGCAGGTTGCATAATAAACCTTGCGCACACTGCGCAATGGCAAGTTAGACCTGGAAGCGCAGGCCCCTGGACCCTGCGCAGATCAAATAACTCTCTAGCCGCGAAGTCCTAACACCTTGCACAAGGCGAAGAACAACAGGAGAGCAACTCATTATCTTGAGAACAAAAGAACTTAATCCCTACAACTCCGCGTTGGCCCGAAAGCACTGATAAAGCCATGCGGAAGAGAGAAGCGCAAAGAGGCATTGACTAAATACAGAGGTACAAAGTGGCAGAGCTGTGACCCAATAACCGCTCGGCAGGTTGTGTCAGACTGCGTCGCCTGATGAACAGTAATGCAGAGAGCAGACTGTATGCAAGGCCGTACACGTGGCACCAATCAAACTCATGCCAGCTACTGTCACATCTCCACTATCGGCTGATGACAACTCCGACACTAAGGACAACTGCCATGACACGTGGCTCCACTCACCATGGGCCAAGCGCATCTCCTGCCAAAGAACATTAATGGTCGATGTAGAGGGGATATAATGGATAATCCTGGTCGTCGGGCCCAGGCCCAAGGCCCATCAGCCCATTTCCTATTCACCTCTCTTCAGCTATAAAATAAGGAATATACCACAAGGTAAACCACTTACGATCACACGTTATCACTAATTACTTACTTTTTGCTTATTACCTTGCATCTCCAAAATACATATTCTCACGCTGGAGTGTGGTCCCGGAGAAAACCCTCCCCCTTTCTCCCTTGATGAGGCTAACGACGTTGCTAGTTTTGTAGTTAGCTTGAAGTGAAGTCACCCCAAAGAGCAAACGAGAGATAACCTTTTATGAAGAGACATTAAGCAGAGACCAAGATATCTCCGGATACCCCTGTGTTCAGCCAATGTTTCTTCAGTGGCGCTATTCGATTTTTTAGTCACTATTGCATCCATTCTCATTCGTTGTCTTTCAAACCTCACTTTCAAATGGCTGATTTTCCATCAAACACACCACGAGGTCCTTAGGTTGAGGGCAAGAACCCAGTTCATACCCATCGACCTGACGGACAAGTGGAAGAAGGTTCTTCCGGAAACGCCGGTGTTCACCATGACTCAGGTCGTGTGAACATCCAGGTAACTCTCGGAATTCAAATCGAAACTCCCAGTGTACCAATCACATCTATTTTACCTTCGGGTAAACCTACGATGTCTTGGTACATCAAATCTCAAACGGCCCTGAATGCCGTTTATGCGCAACACTGTGCATAAACTAATGTATCCGCTGCGCCGGCGCAGCCGCCCACTACTCACTTCCATGCTTCACCTGCACCATGAGTACTCAGTTACGACTCGCGGGTTGGAGCCAGTGTTCCCTCACACCTCCGTACCAGGGAAACAGAGTATTCTCATTCGCTGCCTAAATATGAGTCAAACACTCATAGGCGAGCATCCATTCACTCACGGTTGGGCCGCGTCCTCTAGAGGGGCGGCACACCCAGCGTGAGGAGGATAGAACATATTGCGAGGGTGACAGCGCCCGTGTGTCACCGTCTGCCTAAAGATCATGCCGCTTACAAGCCTACGCCACAGGGTGTATACAACCCGGTGGCGGAGTACAACTATAATCTGATCTACAGGCCGGCTGAAGCAGCCGAACACTCGAAGTTTATAAAGGAGATCGCGCTCGCACCACTGGAGCGCGCGAAACTACCCTCCAATGTGGGTAAGTTTAATGGGTTGACAGACCCAGACGACCACATGCGCCTGTTCACGGGCGCATGTCTAATCGGAGGTTGGACGCTGCCCATGTGGTGTCAATTGTTTGTTCAAACTCCTACAGGCGCTGCACGCCTATGGTTTGACAACTTACCCATGGGTAAGCTTACGTCATGGAATGACCTCAAAGACAAGTTCCCGACACATTTTAGCCAGCAACGGCGGTACGTTAGAGATTCCTCTGACGTCATGAATATCTGGGAATCCAACCAAAGCCTTCCCTACTCACTAGCCGACGCATGTGTGACGATTAATAAGATTGCTACTCAAAGAGCAATCAAACAGGATAATCGCGATCGTTAGTGGACGCCATTGACGAAGACACCGGCGGAAGTGCTCAGCACAGAAGATCACTAGTTCAAACAGCCACCGCTGATGCACAAAAAAAAAGGTCAAGACCCTAACCTTTTGTGCGATTATCACAAAGATACAGGGCATGCAACCGAAAAATGCATCTCCTTGCGCACGGAGATCGAAAAGGCACTAAAAAGTGGGAAGCATACCCACTTACTTCGAAACCTGCGCAAGGAGGTGCGCCAGATTACTCGCGGCGAAGAAGGCCCGAGTAATAAGAAGATGAAAGCATTTGTTCATATGATCCAGGGTGGCCCATCGCGCAAGCACGACCATCAGAAGAGTTGTACAATGTCATCTTCCCCATAGTTCCCGGGGTTCGCCAGAGGAACGTTCGGTCGTGATAACTGGCATCTTTGGCCATTATCACACTGGTCACATGTTCATAGACCCGAGAAGCTCTATGGACATTATATATGAACAATGCTTCCAATAGTTGGACCTAGAGGACTAGGCGCGCTTGGAGCTGGTCGATTTCCCACTGACTGGTTTCTTCAACGAAGCCGTCTTTCCACTAGGTCAGATTTCTTTCCCGGTAACTCTTTCCGATGGAAGACACTCGTGCACGGTCTCCATCAACTTCATGGTCATGCCAGCAACATCGCGCCATAACGTGTTGCTAGGCCGGCGCGCCCAAAGAGAGTTCAGCATGATCACCTCCACTCCTCACGCTGCCTGCAGGTTTCCAACAGAAACTGGGGTGGCCATCATGTATTCGAGGAAGGAGATCATGTCCATCAATGAAGAACTACCGGTGAAGGTACATAAGTCATCATCTAATGGTGAACCGAGAAATGGGTACTCAATAATAAGCACCCGGAACAAACGGTGGTGCTAAGACCCGCCATGACCTCTACAGTCAAGGCGCGGCTTAAGCAACTTTTATTCCGCAATCTAGAATCTTCGCGTGGTCACCAGCGGATATGAAAGGGGTACCAAGGGAGATTGTAGAGCCTGCACTGCACACTTTCCCTTCAGTTGAGTCAACCGTTCAGAAAAAGTGCAGTTTTGGTCCTGAAAAACTGGCGCAACGAACGAGCAAGTTTCAGAGCTCCCCCAAGCCGGCATCATCAGAGAAATATGCTATCCGACATAGGTAGCCAATCCAGTCATGGTCCAGAAGCACAACGACGGTTGGCACATGTGCGTCAATTTCAAAGATCTGAATAAAGCATGTCTGAAAGACAAAAAGGTGGACTCCCTCGCTTCATTCAGGCGGAAATGCTTTCTCGACTGCTACAAAGGCTACCACCAAATTCAAATGAAGAAGGAAGACGAAGACAAAACCGCATTCCGCAATGGCAAGGGAATCTTTTGCTACACAAAGATGCCCTTGGGATTGCGCAACGCAGGAGCCACCTACCAGCGTTTGATGGACCATGTATTCGGAGACGACATTGGCGAAACTGTGGAAATGTACATTGATGACCTTGTCATCATGATCCCGGATGAGGAAAGGATGCTGACAAACGTTCAAAAAACTTTTGCATCCTTGCGCAAGGCCAACTTGAAGTTGAACCCTTGTCACGCGTGACGGTTTCAAAGTCAATCCTGAGAAAGTGGAAGCGATTCAGTGTATGCCTTCCCCCTCGATCATCAAAGAAATGCAAGGGTTGGCGAGGCGATTGGCTCCGCTGAACAGGTTTTTGGCAAACCACGCGATGAAGTCCTTCCCATTTATCAGCACTCTAAGAAATTATGTAAAGTAGAACAAGTTTCAGTTGACTCCAGATGCAGAGAAAGCCTTCACACAAATGAAGGAGTGCTTGATTCAACTGTCTACCCTCACGGCACCGCAAAAGAACGAGCCACTGATCCTTTAGCTTTCCGCATCAGATATCGCTCTAGGCGCAGTCTTGTGAGTAGATCGTGCAGGAGTTCAAACTCCAATCTACTACGTCAGTCTAATGCTAACTGACCCGGAGACAAGATATCCAATAATGGAAAAGCTTGCTCTTGCTTTAGTCCACGCATCCTGCAGACTGCGTTGATATTTTTCAGGCCATGTGATAACAGTTCTCACGAACTATTACTTAGGCTAAATTTTGTCCAAACCAGACATCTCTGGCCGCCTGGCGAAGTGGGCAATTGATCTTGATGGACAAAAATATCGTGTACAAAACCACGCCCACTTCGCCAGGCGGCCAAATATTAGTCGATTTTGTTAAAGAAGTACCAAGTAATAAAGCGCAAGAGTGTGAAGCTGTACAGAACCCAGCTCCAGTCACAGATGACCATGCATGGATACTTCAAACAGACGGCGCATCCAATGATGCTGGCGCAGGGGCAGGTCTCCGTCTAATAAGTCTCGATAACCAAGAGTTCACATACGCCATCAGGTTGGACTTCAAAAGCACGAATAATGAAGCTGAGTACGAAGCGTTTCTGGTAGGCCTTCGGTTAGCCATCAAAATGGGGCCCAGGAATTTGGAAGCACAAGTTAATTCTATTTTGGTCGCAGGGCAGATCAATGGCCGGTACTACGCAAAGGGCGAAACGATGGTCCTGTATCTTGAACAGGCGCAATCCTTAATAACCAAATTCCCAAGTTTCAAAATAACCCACATTAACCGAAGCGAGAATAAACATGCCGACGCACTCAACAAACTGGCTGCTACAAGCTTCAAACACCTTGCACGAGAAGTGCGCGCCGAGGTACTCAAGAACCCTTTCGTGCCTTTGCGTCAAGTAAACGTCATAGAAATGCGAAGTCCTTCCTGGACATCCCCCATCATCATGTTCTTGCAAACTGGGATCCTCCCAGAAAAGAAGGCAGAAGCAAGGAAGGTCCAGAACAAGGCACTGAACTATGAAATGGTAGACGCTATCCTGTACCGGAAGTCATACCTTGGACCACTCCTCCGCTGCGTTGATCCACAAGATGCGTAATACTTGATCCGCGAAATACATGAAGGGTTATGCAGAATTCACGCCGGTCATCGCAAAGATCATGAATGCTGGCTATTGTTGGCCTGGCATGCACTTGGATGCAGTCGAAACGCTGCGCAAATGTGAATCTTGTCAACGGCATGCGCCAAAGACATTGCGCCCCAAAAATCCATGATCCCAGTAACAACAACATGGCCCTTTCAATAAGGGCAATCGATGTGGTGGGACCTTTCCCTGTTGCCCTAGGCGCTGTAAAGTTCATAACCGTGGCCATCTATTACTTTACCAAGTGGATAGCAGCAAAGCCCCTTGCATCCACCACAGCAACTGTGGTTCACAAATTCATTTGGGAGCACATCTTTTGCCGCTTTAGATTACCCTGCGCATTTTCAGTGATAACGGCCCCAACTTTGCTGCTGAAGAACTACAACAATGGATGAATGAAATGCATATCGAACATGTGTTCATCTGTCGCGCATCCCCAAGGGAATAGCCAAGTGGAAAGCATAAACAAAAGCATAGTTGAAGGGATCAAGATGAGATTGGGAATGGCGTAGAGGCTGGGTAGATGAGTTGCCAAGTATCCTTTGGGCTCATCGAACCATGCCAAAAACCAGCACCGGCAAAACACCATTCAACCTGGTGTATGGGACAGAGGCAGTGATTCCCGCGGAAATAGGCCTCCCATCACCGCGCATGGTGGATGTGCAAAACCAGAATAATGAAGAAGAGCGCAGACTCGACATGGAGCTCCTAGAAGAAAGACGTGAAAACGCCGCAATCAACGAAGCAAAGTACAAGTCCAAGCTCAAGAAACACTACAATGCGCGAGTTCGCATATGTACCTTCCTACCTGGCGATTTCGTTTTAAGAGACAATGAAGCGTCCAACACCGAAAGTCAAGGAAAACTCGTGCCCAAGTGGGAAGGCCCTTACATAATCCATGAAGTCCTAGGAAAAGGTGCGTACACCCTCAAACATTTGGACGGTACAAACATTCCTAGGATCTGGAATGCGCAACAGCTAAGATAGTGCTACATGTAAACTAGCAAAACCTATGATCTGGCTATTTTGTACATGGCTCTTACGCCTAATTGTTAATACAAGAGAATCAATGTATGGTTTTCATTATCTGTTTTTTTGTTACAAATGCGCGAAACCACTTTTGGTCTACGCGAAAACACCATGGTAAAACATGAGTCATGAACAAAATTCACTACCTACTGTATGCGCATGGGATGTGACGTTCATACATGAGTTCATTACCAATTTTATTCGCTATACCTACACAAAGTTGTTATATTCACTCAAGTATTGTAACTTCAAGCAAATATTCATTCATGTCAAGATATGTACAATCATTAAGCGCAATGCGCAGTTACGTTCAGATATTAAATTGAATTTCCTACAAACATCCTATCCTACCCCTCACTCTCTTCAACCTCAGCTACATATTGGAATATGTCTTTCAAGCGATCGACGTAATCGTCATGTTGGAGCGCCTCGCTCACCAAATCCATGACCGTGAGTTGAAGACGATCGTACTCACGCTTGGCCTGGGAGAAGGCAGCTTTAGTATCGACCCCTAGAGTGGAAGCACAATTTGTATCCCATTGAATGTCCAGTGCACGAGTCACATGATGTGCGCACTCGACGTAGCCCTGCGCATATCCATCGTGTCGCACCATGACCATCAGCTTGGCCACGACGCTGTCTAACTCTACTGAGGTCAGGATAGAGTTTGTGATCTGCAAAAGACAAGGACAATAGAATGAGAATCAAGACAAAGTGATCAAAATAACAACGGAGAACTTACATTGAAAAGTCCATGCGGTTGCATCCATAACATGTTCATCAGCGACTCCACCAGACTCTCAGAGATAGCGCGGGCGGCTTCAGCATCTCCTAATTTTTTCTCGCCCGCGTCCACCTTAGCATCCGCAAGGCGGTGCTTCTCCACATCCTCTAGGTGCCTGTGCTTTAGCTTAGCCTTTTCAACCAAGGCCACATAGAGATCCTTTTCGCACCTTCAAGCGCCGCGCAAGCCTCCACCTGGTTACATACAACAAGGTTAGTCTGGCAATAATTTGATCCTGTAAAATAAAGAAGAGCAGAACTTTTTACCTCCTTTTGCTCATTGCGCTCGCGATGCGGCCGGGCCTCCTCGGCTGCAGAAGAATGTGCCTCTTTTTCCTTCTTCATGCGCTATACTTCTCCGCTCATCCTGGCCACCTCATCCCTTAATGATTTTTTCTCGTGGTTGTCCCTTTCACAGGCCTCCCTCCACAATTTGCGCTCCTCCCATAAGTGTGGCAGCGGAGCCTTCCACCCTCTTTTTCCACCCTAGCACGGACCATCCTTCGGTCCGCTGGGCTTCGGCAAACTTCGCCCTCTCAGCCTCCAGCTCAGATTTTTGCGCAGCCACTTGGGCTCGCTCTTAGACCAGGTCCTTCTTAGAAGCTTCAAATTTTTCTAGATCCTTATGCATGCTCCGCCATTCCTTTATGATCGTGTGTGTGTTAGAGGCGGAGCTATAGCTACTTGGAGGTATGTGCGATAAGTTTTCTTGTGGCTTTTTTCAGCGCGCGCGTGCACCTCTAATGGGGAAATCGCCCTTGAACCACTCATGACACGCTTTCTAGTGAGAGAACTTGTCACCCTGCTTCAGTTTCCACACAGGGGTGTGGATCTAATCAGTGCGACCGTCAGAGTAAGACCTATAATAATAATCACCTGGGGTTTCGTCCGGGCGGATTAGGACCTTTCATTATAAGGGTGGCCCCTAGATCCCCGGCTTCACCCCCGAGCGTCGGCTCTGCTGCATGAGCCCATTGCGGAACCTCAACTGGTTCATGAACCACCACACTTCACCACCCACCACCACCTCTTCCTCATGCACTACGGCCTCCACATCCACTTGACCCTCCGCCGCGCAGGCACTAGGCTCCCCACCCTTTATACTCAATGCTTGCACCGTCTCAAACACAGGGGGGGGAGGTATAGAACTCTCAATGGGCGTGGCCAGAGTGGTCGAGGCAACAAAAGTTGTCTCAGCCCCACTACAGGATGATAAAAGGTTAGCCAAGTGAAACAGGAAGAAAAATGGAGTATAAATACAAGTATTTACCTGGGGAAAGTTTGCCGGCGAGCGCATCTAAATTACTGCGCTTCCCTATGATTTTTCGCGCAACCTTTTTGGAGGCTGCGCTGCAAAATTGCTCTTTGGAGCCCTCTTTCTCTTAAGGAGCTCCAGGCTGGACTCAATGTCCACCGGATCATCCGGATTGGCAGCCGGAATATCTGCTATCTCGTGTGGCTCTGACTTCTTCAAACCTACAGGTGCGAGACCCTCCAAGGAATCAAAGACTACAACATAGTCATTCCAAGTGTCTGGCACAGAACACGTACCTTTAAGTGGATCCACCCTGACTTGAGTCACCTTCTTCTCTACCACCGCGCTTGGCCCCGCGCGCCTCTATGTCTTGGAATCTGGGCTAATGCCCAATTTTTTAGTGCGCATGCATCAACGCGCAACACAATAAGCAGTCTAAAAAGATAAAACAATCAAACTGTCAAGGCTTACCACTCTCAGGCGTGGGGGGCGCCAAGTCTGTGCTCCTGGGAAGCTCAAAATTTCCTAGGATCTGCGCATACCAAGTTGGCTCTTCTGGGCCAAGTCGATGTTCTCTAACCGCCCATTCTCACGCTGAAACGACACCACATACAGTGCCACTCCTGCAAAAACGCGCATATGGTTAGCTTGGCACAAGGAGAAATCAGGAAATAATGGAATGAAACAAAGGTACTTACTCTTCTCCCCTTCCATGTAAACCGGTTTCTCCCAGCGGTTAGGTTTCCATACCAGACTCATGCCCGCCGCCACCAGTGCCCTCTCCGGCAACTCCATCGCCGGGATATCTTTCATTTCCAAATACCACGGCTCCTCAGCCAGTATAGGAATTGTTCCCATAGCAATGTCCTCCACCCCCGGAAGTGCATCCGAAGGGGAATCACGTCGACCTTCACAAAAAAGGATTTTGCCTTCCAATCATGGTAGGACTTCAGCAACGTGTGCAAAATTTTCTTCGCCTGGATTCTATGTTGAAAAAGATAGAAACCTAGGGAGCAGTGTAATTGAAAAAAAAACCCAAACCGGTTAACGGTTGGGATAATACCCATAGACCTGCACAAAAATTCAAAAGGTTTGATTCACACCATCCCCAACGGATTGATTTGGGAGAAATGGAATCGGTAGTGGTCCAAAATGTCAAGAGAAAATTTAGTTGCCGGCAACCAGAAGTTTCCATCAGCGAAAAATCAAAAAATAGAGTAATATAGCCGACCGAAGCATCGGCAGCGGTATCACCCTCAACCGGAAACTGGGCATCCTAGTCCTTTGGGAACCGGAAGCCGGAGACCAAGCATTGGAAACTAGCAGAAGACCACTTCAGTGTCGGCAAAGAAGTGGACGCCTCCATCATAGAGGCACTTTCTAGACCCCTGGTCGCCATAAAAGGTCGCTAGAGAGAAAAGAAAAGAAGATTATAGAGAGAAGAGAACAAGAATTAAGAGAGAAAGCAAGAAGAAGTTTTGAAAGCGTGAATTTAAACCCTAGATGGTTCCCCTATTTATACCCATGGCATTTAATTCGATTGGGGAAACATGACACACGAGTAGAACTAAAAGCCAATCCGCGCATGACGCGTGTAGGGCAAGTGGCAACTGACGATCGTCACGCGTGCATGGCTGGTACTTTCTCTGCAAATTCATTAATGAAAGAGGGGCTGCACTGTTGACAGCATTCTGCAGCTGTCAACAGTCACTTCCACCTCACCTTTTTTCTCACTAACTCGCCTACAACATAAGTATGACAAAGATTCAAATTTCAAAGACCTCATCATGAGCAAAGGTTTCCCCCACACAAAGGTTTTCTTCATCCCTTGTTGAATTCTTACAATTAAAATAAGCGTGCATACATGAATTTTTATAGTCCAGCACTCTACCTACTTGCCAACATGCGCATAGGAGCACCACTGGACTGGGGGTGGGGGGGGGGACTTGGAGGGGTATGGTCCCAAAATTATGCGTCTGCACAAGGAATCATACCCTCATAACAGCATACCATAAGAATAACCTTGAGTGCAATGCGCAACGGTGCACCATTCTTGAAACCAGCAGGTTGCCTAACAAACCTCGTGTGCAACACGCAACGGTACTGCAACCTTAGTACTAGTAGGTCGCAGAACAAACCTTGCGCACACTGCACAACGGCAAGTTAGACCTGCAAGCGTAGGCCCCTTGACCCTGTGCAGATCGAACAACCCTCTATCCGCGAAGTCCTAAAACCTTGCACAAGGCCAAGAACAACATGAGAGCAACTCATAGCCTTGAGAACAAAAGGACTTAATCCCTACAACTCCGCGTTGGCCTGAAAGAACTGATAAAGCTACACGGAAGGGAGAAGCGCAAAGAGGCATTGACTAAATACAAGGGTACAAAGTGGCAGAGCTGTGACCCAATAACCATTCGGCAGGTTGTGTCAGACTGCATCGCATGATGAACAGTAATGTAGAGAGCAGATTGTATACAAGGACGTACACGTGGCACCAACCAAACGCACACTAGCGACTGTCACACGATCTCCACTATCGGCTGATAACAGGTCCGACACTAAGGACAATTGCCATGACACGTGGCTCCACTCACCATGCGCCAAGCGCATGTCCTGTCGAAGACCATTAATGGTCGATGCAGAGGAGACGGAATGGATAATCCTAATCGTCGGGCCCAAGCCCAAGGCACATCAGCCCATGTCCTATACACCTCTCTTCGGCTATAAAATAAGGAATATACCACAAGGTAAACCACTTACGATCACATGTTATTACTAATTACTTACTTTTTGCTTATTACCTTGCATTTCCAAAATACTTATTCGCACGTCGGAGTGTGGTCACGGAGAAAACCCTCCCCCTTTCTTCGGTGACGAGGCTAACGGTGTTGCTAGTTTTGTAGTTAGCTTGAAGTGAAGTCACCCCGAAGAGCAAAAGAGAGATAACCTTTTATGCACAGACATTAAGCTGAGACCAAGATATCTCTGGATACCCTCTGTGTTCAGCTAGTGTTTCTTCAGGTAGCGTTAACTTCCGTTGTAGTCTCCTTTGGAATTTCTAAAATGAAATCAACCAAGATTTGGGCTTTGACAGCCTTCCTTGGAACATATGTGATATTGTGTTCACCTAGTTCCACTGCCCATTTAGCTAGTAGCCCAGAAGTTTAAGGTTTTTCAAGCACACTTTTAATGCGTTGGTTAGTGACCACCTGTATTGGGTGTGCTTGAAAGTACCATCGAAGCCTTCTTGCTGTTTTGACTAGGGCCAGAGCAAGTTTTTCCAATGGGGGATACTTGGTCTTTAAAAATTTTATAGTTTTACTGAAGAAGTAAACGAGTACCTGAGCCTTGTTTCGTTCAATGGTCAGCTTCCTCAGCAATCGAAAGATAAACAGATATTAGTTCCCCTGTTTCCGGAGCAGCAATATATGGGGGTGAGGACAAGTGTTGCGTCATTTGGTTGAAGGTTTCCTCTGTTTCATCAGTCCCAAAAGTCTTTGGTGCACCCTTGAAGGATTTTGAAGAAAGGTAGGGACTTTTCTGCTAGCTTGGACGTAAAACGCTTCAATGCTGCAAGCTTTACATTTAGGCTTTCCAACTCTTTCTTGCTTTGTGGGGACTTTGTGTCAAGGATGGCTTTAACTGTGACAAATGGCAAAATAACCGGTAATTCCGTACAATTTAATCACTATTTGTAGTTCATAATCTCATGCATATTATCGTAAATTAATTACGTAAATGAGTCGTACGTCATATCCTAAGTATTAGGACAAGTAAATCTGATCATAACATATACTGGTTTCCGTTACCACGCAAAACAAACCAAAACAATACCCCAAAAGTTGTTCGTAGAAAGTGTTGGACGCACTAATTGCGGTGACAATAACTGTGTCGGTAAACCCGCTAAAACGAATCAGAACAAGAAATGAAGGCATGTTGATGCCATGCCTGAGTCCATATGCAAATGAAAACACATATTTGAGAACAACTATTACAATAATACATAACTTTCCAGTATAAAGCCTAAATTGCAAAATTGTCCGTTTCGACCAAAAAGCGACAAATGTCGATTTGTCCGCAAGACTAATTCGGAGGATTCCGGAGGTAAGAATAAGAACAAAACAATGTTAAACATCCTAAAACAATGTAAGAATAATAAGAATGCACAAAAGACATAGTTGCCGGTCATTCGTCAGACAATGCACAATTCGGCCGGAAAGCGGCCGATTGTCGAAACGACGAATATTCTAGCGGCCGATAGCCTCATCCGGGCATCTAAGGAACTAGTTAAGCCTCATTTGGAAATCGGATCCATTCAACTAACATGAGGTCATGGAAAACGGAAAAGTTAGACGGCGGAACACAAAAGTGACGATATCGATCGAACGAAAGACATTTCGGCCATCCTAACTCATCGTATATTCGTCTAGCGAAGTAGTCATGCATATTTTTAGATCGAAAATGCACTAAGTAGATGCCATATTAATTGTGGTGGTCGAAAACAAAAGCTTCCGGTACTAAATAAATAGTTTCGTTTATTAAAGATTATTATGACGATGAGCGATCTAGCGACGTATCCGTCATCCGAAACTTATATTGGAGGATCATGTGGATTTAATACCATGTAAATACACCCTAAACTCTAATCTTATGCTTAAGATGCTAGATCATCAACCCGAATCACCATACTTAACTAAATGACCAAAATATCTAACTTTTCAACATGTGTAAAAATTAAAAATTTCACTTTACCCCCCCATGGATTGACGGTTTCAAGTGGGCCCATGCCCACTTGATTTTGTTGAAAATTAAGAGATTGGAAGTATGGTGTTTAGATATTCGATGGAGTTGAAGTATGATGAAATATATATCATGTCTTCTACTAAATCCTTATCATTTTCTACAACAAAAAATTGCAAACACTCCTCCTTGTTTCCCCCTTGTTCACGGCTCAAAACCCCACCACCATACACCACCATTTTTCCACCCTAAAACACCACAATATCTACACTTTGAAGCCTCATCAAGTTCATTAAAGAAACTAGCAAGGATGGAGAGCATTAGGGCTTCTTAAAGAGCTTCATTTTCTTCCATAATCATCAAGAAACTTGTGCACCCTTTGTAAGCGAAACTCATCCATAATCTAGCTTATTTTTATGCTTAGATTATTAGTGTACAAGTTGATCATCTTGAAAATCAAGAAAAGATAAACCAAAAACCCTAACACACAACACAACAATAACACTAAATATAGTTTATTTTGTGTTGATCATATGTTTATATGATAGTTAGTTAGCATGTTGAAGTTGTTTGTGTTAAAAGTATGATATAAAAGTTGGATGATCTTGTGTGATTTAGTATAAAAATGAAGATTTAAACATGATAAGGTTTAAATCTAAACAAGATCATCAACTACATCATCCATGAAAAATACTACAATTTAAAGATAATTTTTATGCATATGAATAATTTTATAAGAAGTAAACACTTGTATTTAAGTTGTAATCACCTTAAAAATGTGTAGTAATCAAGGGGTTAAATGCATGAACTTGATTAAACAACATGCTAGAGTAGTGATTTGAAATGGTTAATAAATATTGACAACCCTCATGATTTACTAAGATTTTTAACAATAAAAAGTCATGGATGATGATAGATTTATAATGTAAAATAAATATTAGATGGATTGTTGATGATGATTATGAGCTTAAAAAGGTTTTAAATACGTTTTTGAAACGTGGAAAACGCCATAGTTTAGGGGAAACTATGGCGAAATTTTCTAAAAATCTAATCGCGATTAAGACATGATTAGTGGGACTAAACACGATTAGTAACTTAAATCGTCATTAAGTAGACTCTTATGACAAGGGTTATCCCTAAATGGCCAAGTGTTTAACAAAGTTATAAATATATATTTATAAGTAAAAATAAATGCTTTTTTTACAAATATATATTTCTACTTGGAAATAATACAAGTATATATATATACATTTGTTACCAATAAATTTGTATCTATACATGTGTGCATTGTATGTGTATGTATTAGAACTTAGGATATTCACAATAAAAATACCCAATCATATACAAAATACAAAACTTGATCAATACACTAAGTGCTGGTTACATAACAAATATATCCTTGAAAAGCGTCGAAATAATAATCGGACAATCGAAACGATGCGAACATTAGGCGAACATTCAAGATTACACCGTCACGTCGACGACCAATGGGTGAATCGCCGGCACGAAAGGTCATTACAACAACGGGCGAATCTCGACGAAAACGAACATGTAATGAACGACGCCGACGACGAGTCCAAATATATTTTTAGACATTCAACATATATATATATATGCTATCGAAATCAAAATCCGGAAAGTTAATAATATAAAAAGCTATTTATAACTAAATACTTATAAGAAAATGGGTTTTAATAAATAAATGTGAGCTAGGCCCAAATTGTAAAAGTCTTGGACAAGGCCCAATTCCAAAATATGTATGGATGAGGCCAACAACAAATAAAGGCCCAAAAATATAAATTACATGGGCTAGCCCAAACATATAAAATACATGGGCTAGGCCCAAAAACATAAATACATGGGCTAGGCCCAAAGACATAAAAACATGGGCTAGGCCCAAAGACACAAACTACATGGGCTAGGCCCAATGACAAGAAAACATGGGCTAGGCCCAATAACATTGACATGGGCTAGGCCCAATGACAAGAAAACATGGGCTAGGCCCAATGACATGTGAAGGGCAAGACCCAGTTCACACATGATTTGAAAACAATAATATATATATGTATATATATATCGAACAAACAAACTACCAACACTATGATAACATTTTAAGTTGTTCTATCATAACAAAGAAATACATAACAAGGATTCAAGATGAACAACGAGTATAAGGTCCATTGAGACCTAGGTTTCTAATGAAACCAATACGCATGTAGGTTACATACGTTGCGGACACCGTCGATAAATAGTATGACTTAACGGAACGCAAAAAGTGTGAGTTCATGTCCCTCCTTTCAATTATTTCAAGTTTTGTTTTAACTATCGAGGGGAAATACATGTCATGTCAAAACAGTATGTTAGCTATGGGTTAGTAGATGACAGATCACTGTGCGTAAGTAGAATGATGACAATAGTAACCATTAATCACTTAGTGACCAAGGTGCAAAAGAAGTAGATCTATTGAGTTTGAGACCCGCTCCACTCCCGGTTGGTATACCCTTCGGAGTGCTTTTGTGATCCTAATGATGTTAAAGTAGTCTCGGTTTGGTTACTTACTTATGGCACAAGTATGTCAGGGTGCTTGCTACACACTGATAGATCCTTAAATAACTCATTGATGCTAAAAACATACTTGGATTTCAATACAGGATTTCAAGGATGAAATTTTGATACGAAAACATTAAACTACATGAACTCGCCAACTTTATGTTGAATTTTTAAAATTCATGTATTTCAGGACGCAAGAGATTTGAGCTGGTGATGGGATCCGGGTATGGGATTTGTCAAGACAATGATGCACCACCTTTTGGAGGGTTTGCCTTTTATATCCCAACTTTGTATGGGTATATAGGGGTTAAAGCCTCATTATGAAATTGTGATGAAAACAATATGTTATTTGGGAACAATGTGTTTTAAACTATGTTTGTAAGTGGTAATCTAAAACAGATAACAATGTGATTTCACTTTTGTAAGCTGTAAATGTGTAATGAAACTGGTAATGGCATGACATCGTTATTATTTAATACTGTTTACTAAATTGGATGCAATGATTACCTAATAGTCACACACTTGTGCTTCCGCTACGACTGGGGTGTGACATTAACCTTGTTAGGGTTATATGCTTTGTTTTCCCACGATGTGTCACAAGAACTCGCCTTCTTCAAAACCAAATGAACACTTGAAAGGATGAAGCTTCATGTTAATCTTCCATAGGTTCCGGAAAGTTTCTTGTATATCATCAAGCATTTGACCTTAGGTTTTACTCTTGATCACCAAATCATCAATGTAGGCTTCCATGTTTCTGCCTATTTTCCGGTAAAGCTTTATCTACCAAATGTTGGTAAGTTGCCTCGCATTCTTTTAATCAAAAGGCATCTTTTGGTAACAAAAATGCCTTTGTCAGTGTGAAATGTTGTCTTCTCTTCATCTGAATCTGATGGTAACCCTTGTAGGCATCAAGGAAGCATTTGAAGGGAAGCCTATGAGCGAGCCAACCATAAGGTCGATTTCTGGTAATAGATAGCAATCCTTTGGATATACTTTGTTTAGATCCTTGAAGTCAATGCACATTCTCCAGGATCCATGAGGTTTACGGACCATTACCGGATTGGCTATCCAAGAATGATACCTAACTTCTCGGAGGATTCCGGCTTGAACAAGACCTTCAACCACCTAACAGGCTGCAAGGCTTCTATTTCGGGCTAAACTTCTCTTTTGCTGGACGACGGGTATTGCATCAGAGGGAATTTTGAGCTCGTGTTCGAAAACATTTAGGGGGATGCCGATCATGTCTTCGGGACAACATGCAAAGATGTCCATGTTGTGTAGGAGCAGCTTTTTGAGATAAGAGAGAGTGTCTTCGGTAAGGTTGGTATTTACCCTTATGCTTTGTTGAGGATATTTTGGGTTAATCATTCATCCTTGCCCATCTTCCTCGTTATTCTTTAAACTTTCCCCTTCAACCAAGTAGGCCTTTTGGGTGGATTGAAGGGTTGTTATCCCTGTTTCGGTTGGGACTTCACAGTGCCTTGGCCAACTGAAACTTCCATTCCGAACACGCTTTGCCCTGGCCTTCATATGATGACATCATAGTTGGTGGGAATGACGATCACCAAAAAGGTGAGTGGTTCGGTTCTTTCCATCTTTCCTTCACTGAAACATACATTAAGGGTTATTTGGCTCAAAGGCTTGATGGGGATGTCAACGATACCTTTGATAGAGGATTCAAATTGCTAAAGCCTTGAACGTTCGTCGTTGCTGAGACGGTTGAATCATTTCTCAAACACGATTTCCCTGGCTGCTTCAGTGTCAATGTAGGTTTTGTGTGTCTTAATAGTGCCCACTGTAGCTTCCATCACCAAAGGGTTGGAGAGCAAGTCCCCTTCGAGTGGTGGGAAGCAAACACATTGGCGTTCCTAGGCCTCCAAACGTGGGCATTTGTGTAAAGCCTTTCCATCAAAGTCCACCATGTTCACTTCCTTACTCTTCCCTTCAGCCATCTTGTCCTTTACCCCTTTAACTAAGTGGGCTAGTTCTCTGGACATACAACTTCATCGATTCTCTTATTAAGTTGGAAGCGATCGTTGGTGTGGTGGCCTTTCTCTTTGTGAAACTCACAGTATTGGGTGGAGTTTTCGTTTCTCTTGATTTTAGGTAATGGTCGAGGAGGTCGGAAGCTATGTTCTACTTCTTCGGTGCCAAGATGTCTTGTGGGGTCTTTGCTAAGGCTGTGAAGTTTATAGTCTTTTCTCGGCTTAGAGGGTTCATGCCTTCAGGCCTTTTAGAATCCGAACCTTTGAACCGTTTATCATAAGAACCAAAGTTTCCCCTTTTTCCTGTTGGGACTATCGTTTCGCCAATTAGGAGTTCTTTTCCTTTGCTCTTTGATATCTACTGCTTCTTCTCCCTGAATGTGGGCTTCAGCCCTTTGGAGTGCTTCGTCGAGGGGTTTGGGCAGGTGTTTGTTGAAACCTCTAGTGAGATATTTGGAATTTATGGCATTCATGAACCCCGCAACCCTCATTTTTCATCAACACCTACATAGGTTAGGCCTTCCTTTTTGTATCTTTCGATTAAGTCTCTAAGACTTTCGTCATCACGTTGTTTTATCTAGAAGATTATCGTGGCATCCTTGACGTACCTCTGTTGTTGTGAGAAATTGGCCAGAAAACCTTTGTTGAGATTATCAAATGTTCGAATGCTTCGTCCAGGAAGGTCATTGAACCATATACGTGCAGACCCCACAAGGGTTTGCATGAACATAAGACAACATTCGGGGTTGGACCATTTCTCAATTCTTGCAACCCAAGTGAAGATATGGAGGTGGTCTTCAGGATCATCAGTAGAGTCATAGGTTCTTATGTGTGATGGCATCTTTATCCGAGTTTGAAACTCGTAATTGGCAATCTGTTGGGAGAAACAAGACAAGTTGCTGGGTTTGTAAGGTTTTGTGACGTCTTCTTCTACTCTTGATGCCTGGTTACCGTTTGAGGTACTCTAGTGAGTGGCCAACACCTGATTGATGAAGTGTTGCCAAGGGAATTGTGCCCTCATTTGTGTCCTCAGTTGGGGCATAAGGTTAAAGACTTGAAGGCTTTCTAGTGGTATTGTATAAGGCATTCCCATGGAAGTGCTCATGACCGCACCTTGAGCCAAGGGCAAGGTGGCCATGGCTTGTTCCCATGAAGTGGCAACCGGAGGTGGAACGCTTGAAGCCGGTGACTGCCACAGTTGATCAAGAGTGGTTACATGCCCAATAGGTGCACCAGTTGCAACGAGTTGGGAGGTAAATAAGGAAAAAACAGTTTAACTTGGTCTCCCAAAAGCACAAGGGCTTAGGTTGAGTGGCTGGTTTGTCACACTAGGACCAACTTTAAAGTAAGATATGGCTAAACGTGAGCTGCTAAAAGGAAGAGGTGGAGGAGTAGGTGACAATGAGGGTTCAGACTCCTCGTAGTTTAGTCTTATTCGCACTCCTTTTCCCTTTCTCGACTCACATGATGGTTGAGAAGAGATCTCAATTGTAGGAAATTTCTTGCTACTCCCTCGGGTGTTAGATCTATGTGTTCCGGTGTACGCATAGCACTGATTTGAGGAGATGCAACTCGTGATCGAGACGAGGTTGGTGTTTGGAAAGAGGGGAACTCCGGGAACACATTTCCCATTGGAGTGCTTTCGGGAGTAGAGAAAGGTGTAGATCTAGCTGGTGGGATCCGGCCAGAGTTTGGTGTTAACTCGGTGTTGTTAGGTACTTGATTTACCTCGCCAAGAGATTCGCTTTCAGACATTAAGAAATGAGAACTTGGAGCTACAAAACTGGTCTTTGAGACAAAGTAAGCGACATGGCCCCACAGTGGTCGCCAACTTGTTGTTATAACAAATACAAGACCAAGGACTGTAGTGATATCTCTGGGGTAAAAAGGTTCAAGATTTTGATTAGCCTAACGCAGGTCGTGGGGTCCCCACGTTTACAGCACGTAGAGTTGGATCATTTTGTTATTATTCACTTTGAATTTTGGATTGAATAATATTCAATCCAGAATATTTATGATTAGTGAGATAGTATTGCAGTGAGTGTAGAAGAGAACAAGCAAGATGCAAGTTCTAGAAATAAGGAGGTTGATCAGAGGTCAGGAGTGATCTAGAATGATCTTGTTGAATGACTAGAGGCTGTCATTTATAGAGAAATGATTCACTATAAAGAGAAACCTTTGACCAGTGATCCTTGGCTGCAGTGGAGGGCTTGCCCTTTCTGGTAGGTTAAAGGCTTTGAACCTGCGGATAAAAGAGTGTGCTCTCCCACATGCTCCTGTTGCGGCCGTGTAGGAGAGTTCACACGTAAAGTGTGATGTGACCAGTCAGTGTCTCGTGCTTTTTGCTGTTCATGACAGTTGGTCAATTTCGAACCCTTTTACCTTTCAACATTTTAAGTTGTATTGCATTCTAGTCATTTTGTTAAGCTTGAGCTACCTACGTCATCAGATATTATAATGGTAATGGTCGTATCGGTATAGCGATGGAGCGGTGGACATTGTTGCTTTGCTTCGGTTCAGTTAATCAATGGAATTGGTGTGAAGTGACGAATTTGGTGTACGATGTGCGGTTAGAATGTCGGTTGGATTTTATAATTGTAATGGTCGCGCCTGTTTATTGATGTAGTGGTGGCCCTTGTGGTTTTGTGAATGTTATTAAATGCCGCTTTATTTATACGTTTGATAGTAAACCTTCGATTTGAAACGGGAAGAGACACATCAGTTGAGTTTGAGTGGTGCCTTATGTTGTATATAATATAATAAAGAACGGGTAAAATGAAAGGATTTGAGTAAAATGAACTTAACCGTATTACTTTTAAACAAATAAGATATAACCCAAGTTGCTAATTGTATAAGGGTATAATATTATCTAAAATTGTTGTTTAAAACGGGTCATTGCGAATCAGAACAAGTTAGTTTTTAAGCAATTCCCAAATTTACCATCTAAAAATTAGATGTAACATATTACATAATTTAAAATGATGTATTTTATGATCGTTTCAAATTAAAGAGGAGACTCTTGAAGTTGAACTATTTCTTGTTCAACACTTTTTTGTGCAAATTTGTAACAATATTAACTTTCACTCTTCATAGCAGCAGATTTAGTAATTCAATAAGAACTTTTACAACTATAATCCATGTAAAGTGGGGTTATTACTGAAAAAGTTTATTTTTGTCAAAGAAACAGTGTGATGTGTATATGATTAAATCTAATGAGTGTATTATAAATATGACATCCAATGTTGTGATAATTAATAATCAAGTGACAACTTTGATACTCTAAAATTAAATTGTATCTTATAAATAATCGGATGATATTCAAAATTATACCAAACACCAGAAACTAATTACTCATGACTTGAATACTATAATTAATAACATAATTAATTTCAAAGCATAAATCTCATAAATCAAGACTTTAAATTCAACTTATTTGCCCAAAAAATTGCATATAACTAAATAAAGTTATGAATGTCCAAATCTACTACTTATTTGTATATTTAAGAATGGTATATATTGTTGATCACACCCCTGAGTTCACCTAAGCTGCTCAAGCCATAAAAAAAGGCAAGCCATTGGATCAAAATAATAAGTTATACCGTATTGTTCAACCAGTATATAATCAATCTTTGTCATGCCTTTCTCCTTTGGATCCTAGAAAAGATCATCAACAAAGAAGCTTCACTCTACTAAATTTAAACCTAATGATATTTAACAACTTATCAGCTGAAGTTACTAAGCAAATAAAAATAAAAAACGTATCAAGTTTACAATGACAACCATAAGAATGCAGACCCATGATCATCAATTCCTCTATGACCCTCCTGTCATGGAAGATAAACCAAAAACTCTGCAAGAACCTAAACCCATGAATAAAATTTTGAAAATGTGTGCACTATTTTTTAAAGAGAGTATGTGTAAAAGATATACATACTTATGTTGAGCAGCCCCATAGTTCATCAAGATATTTTCTTTGGTTTTCAACAATGAGATGTCCATATGTAAATGAAACACTGTGCTAGTGGTCTCTGACAAAGCAACGCCCATAAGAATGATTTATATTCGCAGAATGATATATAATCAAATGTCTTAACGTAGACATGGTTCATGTGGGTTGTGCAACGGATCAAAGAGATTAATATAGTAATACAGAAAAAAAACAAAACACATGAAATTTTGAAGTAATCCAACAAAAATAAAAATTAGTTATGTTTTAATGTGTTAAATGAGTCCTATTATGTGACAATTGAAAAATTCCAGTAATTCTGTACAACTTAAACAACAATTACATTGTCTATTTACCGCACAACTTGACTTAAATTATAGTTTTTAAGTCTTAAAAGTCTAGGAATTCAACAAAATCATAGTTTGGTATGATAATGAATTCGTAACAATCACGAATATAAAAAACCATATCCTAGACAGATGACAAAAACGCGAACACGAAATAAATATCAGTACTGGTTACGGTTAGTCTGATATTACAAAACTAAGACATAAGATATGCCTGCACTGTTATACCAAAAATTTTTATTTAAAACACCAAATTGTCCAAGTTTGCAGCAAAATACAATATTTTGCAGCAAAATACAGCATTATGCAGCACAAAACAGCAAATGTCTAAAAACCCAAAATTAAATATTTTTTTTCGCTAAAGAATAATAACGGGTGTTAGAAATAGTATAAAACCCGTATATAAATCATGTTGTTTAAAGCTATACAGCTTGTTCAGTAAAAGTAAAAACCTGACAACAACGCCGGTACCGGAACTGAACTCAAAATGACAAATTTATTAGTCTGAAGAGCTAGATTAATTAACGGGACAATAAGAGTTGCATTAGAATTATTGTGTAAATAAAATTTATAAGTAAAACAATATATGAGTATTTTACCCGTACAAGACCCGAATCAACTTTATCAACCGAACAAGGAAACCATAAGACTAGTAAATTATTTTGGCATAGTATAACATCAATTTAAAGTGTTGGGGCATTAGTTTTTATAAAAATTGATATATAAAATTGTTAAAGTTTATAGAAGTTTATAAAAATAACACATTATTTAATATATATATATATATATATATATATATATATATATATATATATATATATATATATATATATAAAACTAACCCCAACCTCACGGCTATAATGGGGTAATTCCCCATGCCACTTAGTCACTTAGTGTTGAGTTGGCCAATGTTGGTGATTAGTGGCATGTTTGGTGTCAGAACTTAAACATAACACCAAAAGTCAAAACCATTTCATTTCACTTTCTTTTCTTACAACACCAAAAACTCAAGAACACTTCCATTTTGCTCCCAAAAATCAGCCCAAGCTTCATCATCTTCACCTTCAATTTTTAAAATCCCAACAAAAAGAATTCAAGCATGCATGAAGATCTAAGGATGATCTAAGGAGTTTTCAAAGATAAGAAGGTTTACTCTGAAGCTTGGAACTCCTGATCAACACTTTTTCTTCATCTTTTAGTTCATCCTTAGCCTTGTGCTAGTAGTAAGATCCTTAACTTCATCTTATACTTTATATTTTATAAAAAAGCACAAGACCATCTTAAAACATATTCAAAAACCCACTTGAAAAACACTAATAAAACTGTAATCACTAACATAATTATGTGATTTTATTGATGATTATGGATGATCTTGAATTTGTCATAAACTAGTGAACTTGAATCTTGCAATTTGATGAATAAAAAGATGATCTAAACACATGCATGTTTAGATTAGCAAGATTTATTAACAAAAAAGTCATGTACATGATTTTATATTTTAAAGATGGTCATACAAGTATTAGATCATTAAATAAAAAGTTATGATTTAGAAATTTTGTTTAAAGTGATAATAAAGTTTCTATTTTAAGAAAGTTTAAAACTATAACAAGTTCATAACATTTTTGTTAATACATTTGTATAATATATGTGCTTTGATGATGATTTGAGTTAGAAAAATATTTAAAACATGTTTATATAAATATGAGAAAACTTATAATTTAAAGGAAACTATGACAAAATTTTTATAAAAATTAATCTTGATTAATATGTGATTAAACTAAAGATCTTGTTTAAATAAATGTTTGGATGAAAAAGTTAAGAATATGATTACTTATGTTTTCTTAAACTAAAAAAAAAAGATAAATATATATTTTTGATAAAAGTATGTATTTTGAAATCACCTGATAGGTGTACATATATTTTGTGTAAAAATATGTATAAGTGTTCAATTTTTGACAAAATAGTATATCGGACAATTCAGACAACTTGGACAATTTGGACAAAATAAAGTATATGGTATAAACGAAACAAAAGACACAGACGAAACAAATAAAATAGTCGACGCGGACATAATGGTCAAAACGAACAGATCAACCGTTACACTTTATATTTACTAGGATTTATAAAAGTTTAACTTATAACTAATAGTTTTTACAAATAAATTTTTATAAGTTATAAACATTTAGTAGTAAGTATTTTAAAAAATTGGATTAAGCCCAACTAAATAATTGTTTGGACTAAGCCCATTTTCATAAAATTATATTAGGCTAAACCTATTTTTATAAAATATATGGACTAGCTCATTTATATAAATTAGTTTGGGCTAGGCCCACTTGTATAAAAATCAAACTTTTGGCTAAGCCCATTTTTATAAAAATTTACATGGGCTAAACCCACCTATATAAAGTTAACTTTGAGCCAAGCCCACTTTTATAAAGAAATAAATTGGGCTAATTCATTTCTATAAAAACTAATGTTAGGCTACGCCCACTTTTATAAAAACAAAAAAAATTGGCTAATCCATTTCATAAACTATTTTGGGCTAGGCCCACATACATGAAATGAATTGGGCTAGGCCGACATACATTAAACGAACTGGGCTAGGCCCACATATTAAGAAAATTGGGCTAGGCCCATACTTACAAAAACTATTAGGCTAGGCACATATGTAATATGAACTTGTAGATTGAATTTTTACAATTAAATTATAGGCTAGGCCCATTTACATGTAATCAATCTATAATATATATATATATATATGAAAGAAATATATATATGTGTTTATCAACAAAAAAAAACCAACAATTACAAGTATGAAATTCAAGATAAAATACTTGTACGAAAAAAACCGAAAGATAACCTAAGTGTCTAATAGATTAGAACACTTTTAGGTCGAGAAACGAACAAAGTATCAAGAATCGAATAGAGATTTGCTCCGAATGCAAATCTGTGAGTTCATTTTTTCTCCTTTTATTTTAACGTTTTTATGATTTTTAAATGTACGGGGATGTATACATGTTATATTTAGTATAGCTAGGAAATGAAAATATTTAGATCAAATGTGAATAAGGCTCAAGCATTGGGACCATTGTGAATAACAAGTACCGAGGAAGAAGGGGATAGATCTATTGGGTTTGGGCGAGCCCCAGTCTATTACGGCAATAATAACAAATCGTATTAGAGTACTTTGGTGTCTAAAACAAGTGTCTCAAACACAATAAATCGTCAAGGGTTGGTTGCCACCTTATTCGGCATACAAATTAGTGTCCTGCAACACACTAATGATCTTACAAGTTTCATTAAGCTATATTAAACGAATTTATTATTTCAAATGTTTTTGAAGATTCATTTGATACAAAAATTTATAACATGAATTCATTAGCTTTTGTTGACGTCGTTTTCAAAACTAACATGTATTACAGGAAACTAGTGGATGGCCTTCGGGGAAAAACTTGTTCGTATGTTGTGATGTCAAGACGTTATATTTCATCAAGACTTTTATTGTTATGTTTTATAAACTTATATTTGAATTTTAAGTAATGATGTTAAACTTGTGGTATGTTTTAAAAACAAACAGTTTGTATGTAAATTTTGTGTTAAATTAAAAGTATGGATGAACGTTATGTAATGTATTACAATTTTCATTTACTTGGTTGAATGCAACGATTGCCGCTCTGGCCACACCTTGCGCACGCTTCCGCTACATCGATAATCGGGGTGTGACAGACTTGGTATCAGAGCTTCAATTGTAGTGAACTAAGATTCTTTCGAGTCTAGTCTAAAATTTCAAAATGGTCTTTTTATAAAAGTTATAAATTGTTTGCAAAATTGTAAGAAGAGTTTTTCCCCACGGCATGTATACGAAGGTCCACTAGTACTAAACGATAAATCAAAGCAATAATGAAAGGACATTATACGAGATAGTCTTTGAGGATTAGACACGATAACAGTAAGATGAATCAGAATGATACATGACATGACTTACAATGAAACTGAAATATAATTGCCCAAAATTTTATTATAAGTTGTTCACATATATGAGTTATACGAATTATTTTGACACGACCATGTCTTCTGACTCCGACACCGATTATACAGGATATGCCTCGAACACCGATTACATACCACTAGATGATCCTGTCCCACCTGTTATCATCATCATCTTTGATGACGAGCTTTCGGATGATAAGTGGATGAACATCGACTTCCAGCCTTTTACCTTACATGAGCCTGATCATGCTGATATTCCTTTAGAGGATGATGTATTGGTTGTACTTCATTTTCATGAGATGGTCATATTTGGTCACCCTGAGGGTGAACATGTTGCTGCCTACATCACCATTCAACTTAATGTGGTAGATCCGTTTGATGATATTGTCGATGAGGACAAACACCCCGTACCTCCCATTGTTGATGTTGAGGATGATGTCATTCCAATCATACATGTTGAGCATGTTAACGGTGACCTTGGCATTGGTGAGGATTTTGACATTGTCATGTTAGAGGTAGCCCAACCAGAGGCTATAGTTATTGACATTACATCGTCTTCACCTTCATCACCTCTGAACCTATCACCTATACCTTCACCCGATACCGCTTTACCACTATCTTCAGATATCTTACCTACGCATATTGATACCGTTTTTCCATACACATTCTACACTGATCATTTATCTGAGTCTGCACCACCATTGTATCCTTTGGTAGATATCACATACCACAGTGATCACGATACATCACCCTTCTGTTGGACCTTCCCATTATACTCTTGGTAGTACTTCTCAGCTCGCTGATCATGTACCTCCTTATCCTTTCGCTGGATCTTTTTCTACTACTGTTACACCGACTTTCAGTTCTTACCGAGACCCATTTGCTGCAGGGCTGTCACATGTTCCATACAGTCATTCTATGACTGAGTATCCTCCTTTTATTCCGATCCCCACTGCCGGAGATTTGTCTCATACCCCACCACATATGCATAGTATTGTCGCATACCCTTCACCATACTTTACTGTTTCACATGACCAGCCATATTTGGGCATGAGCCCATCTGATCCATACCACTGAACCATTTACCACTCACCACCACCGAGTACAGACTCACATCCACCGAGATAAAGCTCGGTATTTTGTTTTGACGATTTCATGAGCTTAATGCTTAACTTTCTGATATTCGAGCATCTCAGAGTGCTCCATCATCATCATCATCATCCCATCCACATCGTCACCTCCACCACCACCATCCCCATTAGTGCCATCACTTAAATCATCCCATGCCACCTCTTCATCACTTGAGAGGCGCATTAGTGCCATTGAGGAGGAGATGGCGACTTCCACAGTGTAATCCGCGCATCTGCACCCCCACCCCACCGTCTAACTATTTTGGTATGTAATTAGGTTTTGGAGGTAGAACCCGTATCAGGTTAGTTGAAGATTGAAGGATTTTGAAGATATATATAAGTCAACTTGAAGACTCTGAAGAAATGTTGCAAAGAAAATATCTACTTTTGCTTATGTATTGTATATAATTTGTATGTTGGAGCGATGAAACGCCGAAATATATTTTTGTACTTCACAAAATATGATGTAACGAGTGGACAATATATATATTTGAAAGTTGATTATCTTTCCTTTATCATGCATTATTGATTATTCATTATGTTTGTGTTATGACGATATTTATATGGATATCTCACGTGAGAGATGAGTTGATTTATTTGACCTATATATATATATATATATATATATATATAAATATATATATATATATATATTCTATTACGATATACTTTATTCTAATTGGTCCATGAATGATAATATTTATCTGAAATATTTGTCTAATTTCTTCTATATGATTTTACATATGAAGATCATGCTACCAAGAAGAAGGAGCATACATCAACTCCAAACTCCCCTATCCACTTCACAAGCTGAACTTGATGCTTTGTTGAATCAACGCATTGCGGATGCGATTGCTCAACATGAAGCAAATCACACCAATTTGAGAAATGAAGATTGGGCTCAAGCCCCACCAATAACATCTAATCCTACGAATGGCTGGTTACGTTAACCTTACAAGAAATTTTCATTAATATTTTATTTGCAAAATAAATATTTTTTGACAATTTCGATGGACCGAAAAGATGGATTCTTTAATTCGCACGAGCAACTGTTCCCCTAACCAGATTGTATTGTATGTTTCGGGATTGTTCATTGATGAAGCTTTATCATGGTGGAATCTGCAAGTAAAAACGTTAGGAGATGTAGTAGCATACGCTATCAGTTGGGAAAGACCGAAGGAAATGATGCGTGAGAAGTATTGTTCAAGGGCCAAACTACAAAAGTTGGAAACGGAGTTTTGGAATCTAGCAATGGTTGGATCTGATATCTATGGCTATACTCAGCGATTTCACGATCTCTCACGAGTCGTTCTATATGTGGTAACCCTGAATTCAAACGTATCGAATGATAGATTTAGGGATTAGCTTTGGAAATCCGAAGTATGGTTACTTCGTCTCATCCAGCAACCATCACCGAGGAAATTACGATTGCAGTGAGCTTACTGAAGAAGCGGTAAGAATGAATATGTTTTCGAGAAAGAGTGCAGAGATGCCCAAGGAGACACATGTACACTCAACCTCACACGGGAATAAGAGAAAGTTTACACACTTCAAGAAAGGTTCCTGGCCGAGTAATAAGAAGGAAACCCCCACAACAAAAAGGAACAAAACATTCGTGGCGACAGCAGAGACAGAACCGAGAGATTATACAGGAAATGCACCAAAATGCAACAGGTGTAATTATCATCATTATGGTGGATGCCGAACCACCAAATGTGATAAGTGCGGGAAGTTGGGACATCGCACCGAAAATTGCTGGAGTAACAACAAGGGAAACTGGAATGAAGGTAAGAAAGTAGATAGTTATGGAAATGGAAACGAGCGAGGAAGGAACCAAAGTTGTTATGGTTGTGGTGAGCTAGGTCACTTTAGAAAGAATTTCCCAAAGGAGAAAAAAGGTCACGGGTGAGCCTTTGTAATAGGAGCTCATGAGGCTCGTCAGGATCCAATGGATCACTTGTACGTTCCCTGTCAATAATTATTTCGCATCTATTTTATTTAATCCTGGTGCATATTTTAGTTTCATATCTTTAGAGTTTAAAGATATACTTGAACTAAATTCAAATAAATTAGATATTCCATTCACAATCGAACTAGCAAATGGAAAGATAATTGAATCTGGTGAGATTTTTAAAGGATGTTCTTTAGAGATAGGTGGGCAAAAATTCAACATCGATTTATTACCTATCCAGTATGTAGTTTTGATGTTGTAATCGGTATGGATTGGTTATCCAATAATCAAGCCGAAGTCGTGTGTTGCAACAAAATTATTCGCATTCCTCTTCCTAATAACGAAACATTTCTTATACATTGCGAGAAGAGCAAAATGCCATTACAAATTATTTCTTGTATGAAAGCCCAAAAATACTTGCGAAAAGGATGTATAGCATTCTTAGCACACGTTGTCGACAAGAAATCCAAGGAGCCAAAACTTGAGGAGATCCATGTTGTGAAGGAATTCCCTGAAGTCTTCCCAGAGGACTTGCAAGGAAAACCACCACAACGAAAAGTCGAATTTCGCATAAAATTGATTCCAGGAGTTGCACCTGTAGCAAAATCCCCTTACCGATTAGCTCCTTCAGAAATGCAAGAGTTGTCCACACAACTTCAAGAGTTGTTGGACAAAGGATTTATTAGACCAAGTTTCTCACCTTGGGGAGCTCTAGTTCTATTAGTAAAGAAGAAAGATGGAAGCTTTAGAATGTGCATAGATTATCGAGAATTGAACAAACTCACGATCAAGAATCGGTATTCGTTACCGAGGACCGATGATCTGTTCGATCAACTTCAAGGATTAAGTTTTTACTCGAAGATTGACTTAAGGTCAGGATACCATCAACTTAGAGTGAAAGAAGAAAGTATTCCAAAGACAGCATTCCGAACCCGTACGGTCACTACGAGTTCCTTGTTATGTCATTTGGTCTAACAAATGCACCAGCGGTGTTCATGGACTTAATGAACCGTGTGTGCAAGTCTTACCTTGATAAATTCGTGATAGCATTTATTGATGACATATTGATATATTCACGAAATAAAAAAGATCACAAACATCATCTTAGGATCAATCTTGAATTGTTAAAGAAGGAGAATATGTATGCAAAATTCTCTAAGTGATAATTTTGGCTTCGTGAAGTCTAATTTCTCTGACATGTAGTCAACGAGAAAGGTATACATGTTGATCCATAAAAAATAGAAGCCATTAAGAATTGGAACACACGTAAGACACCAACCAAAGTACGCCAATTTTTGGAATTGACGGGTTATTATCGAAGATTCGTTGAAAATTTTTTCGAAGATCGCTCAACCACTAACCTCCTTAACTCAGAAAGATAAGAAGTTAGATTGGGGAGAAAAGTAAGAAAAAGCTTTTCAATTACTTAAGGATAAACTTTGTGATGCGCCGATTTTATCACTTCCGGAAGGCATAGATGACTTTGTAGTTTGTTGTAACGCTTCACATCAAGGTTTAGGATGCGTATTAATGCAACGAGAGAAAGTTATTGCATACGCATCACGCCAATTAAAAGTTCACGAAAAGAACTATACCACACATGACCTAGAGCTAGGTGCAGTGGTATTTGCATTACGAAATTTGCGTCATTATCTTTACGGCACCAAGTGCACAATCTTTACTGATCTCAAAAGTCTTCAACATATATTTAATCAGAAAGAGTTAAATATGCACCAAAGACATTGGCTTGAATTGTTGAATGACTATGATTGTGAAATTAAATACCATCCGGGCAAGGCGAAGATTTTCGCGGACGCCCTAAGTCGAAAGGAAGGAGTCAAGCCCCTACTTGTGCGATCATTAAGACTCACCACTCACAATAACCTTACCTATCGAATTCATGACGCTCAACGGGAAGCCCTGAAGTGCGGAAATTTTAAAGCAAAATTGCTTAGAGGTATGGAAAAAACAATGAGAACCAAATGGAACGGAGCTTTGTATTTTGTATACAGAATTTGGGATCCTCTTTTCGGAAATTTGCGAAACCTAATCCTAGATGAAGCCCATAAGTCCAAATATTCGATACATCCCAGAATGGATAAAATGTATCGGTATCTTAAAGAATTCTATTGGTGGCCGAATCTCAAAAGAGATATTGCAACTTATGTTGGAAAATGTCACACCCCGACCCGCATCGGAAAAGGTGACCGGGGCATGATTGGGTTATCATCAAAGCTCATGACATTTATTATACGTTTCATATTCATTAAATACGATTTAATAGAAAATTTACAACTATAATTACATCATGACCTAACATCAATCTAAGCTTCTTTGTTTTCTTCTAAGGCATTTCCTATGTTTTCCTTGCTTCATCCTGTTCACCTGTATCATGTGTAAAAAGGTTTTTGGATCAACAAAAAGTTGGCGAGTGAATCCTATGGAAAACATTTGAACAAGTTTATTTAATTGATTATGAAATGAGTGCACAACCACACATGAGTAAAAATAGATGTAAACTTATTCGACAATCATTAGATGTTAAATAAAGCACACATGAACAATAATGGAACGTTTAGAGGCACGCGTTGCTCTACTCGTCTCTCACGAGGAACTGATGGGCCTAATGAATGAATTGCATAAACATGATAATATGAAAGACATAACTACAAACAATATAAACTCAATGATACACACATGAACAATAATGGATTGGTTTTGAGGAACGCTTTGTTCAACTCGTCTCCCACGAGGAACTGATGGGCTTAATGAATGAATTTCATATAATTTGACAAAATGAAATAAGTAATCACAAGAATATAAACAATCTAAGTTTAGATCACGATATGGTATGGCACAAGTTTAAATAAACGAGTTAATTATTTTGTGACACATGACACACCCCAAAACGTGTAATTAAAAAGGGGAGTTGTAAGATTCACTCACAGTGGGTGCGTTCGGTTGATGATGTTGAATGCACGCGAAGTGGTTTTAACCACGAGTGAAATTAACCTAGATAGATAGCATTATGGTTTGGTAAGTAAACGGATTTTATTAATCCATTTTAGTAGGATTGTTGGGTGTATTTTTGTGAGTTTAAGGCTATTTTCTAACCTTAAAAATGTTATTTTTAAGTATTTTTAATTGATTTTTAATTAAAATAAATAAATAAAAATAATAAAAAAATTTGACTTTTTTTTGACCGTTGACCGTTGACCATTGACCGTTGACTGTTGACTTTGACCGGTTCGTATGCGAGTATATGTGCGCTGAGTGAGGCTCGAACCCGAGACCTCCCGTACGCGTGCACGCAGCTCTACCAACTGAGCTACGTGTCTAACCCGAAATATATTTGTTTTTAATTATATTTATATACTAATTAGATTAAATCGAAAATCATTTATTTTTAAAAACGATTTAATTGAATCGGACCGGTGCGCTCCACAGGTCTCGAACCCGGGACCTGTGGGTTGAGTTAACACACAGTCCACCGCTAGACTGTGTGTTTAACATGTTATATAAACCGATTTTTATTATACTTAAATACAAACTAAGTACTTTCATTTCTGACTTATTTAAAAAGGTAAATAATTGTCCGAGTCGGTGCAGTAGACCGGACTCGAACTCGTGACCTGTGATTTAAACATACACACAGTCCACCACTGGACTGTGTCTCTAACTTGGTTATTATTCCGGTTATTAATATACTTAACATATATATGAAATGAATCCGGTTCAGTTAACAAAAAAATGACATTTTTATTAAGGCAGCGTGTGTGGGACAAGATTCGAACTCGAGACGTTAGTGTGTTTATTGTGCACACAGTCCACCGCTGGACTGTGTGTCTAACCCGAGTAATAACTTGATTTTAATTATACTTATATGTTACAGATACTTCGTCTTCTTCGTCCGTTTTTAACCAGAATCGGAAGTCCGACTGGTTCAATGTTTTAATCGGTTTCTTTAGCATTTTTTAGTTAATTACAGGTGAGATTAAATAAAAAGAAGGGACGATTTGAGCGTGAGGTATACCGACTAGATTCCTCTGTTTTCCGGCAGAACTCCGGCGACAGTATCAGGTTCCGGCGTCGTGTGTCTTGCAGCAGCGAGTCTTCAGAAAGCTTACAAAGGACGTGGGTGACTTCGGTATAAGCTCAGGGGGTTTAGTAAGGCTTAGAAGTGGAGGGTTCGGTTTTCCGGCGATGAGCAGAAAATTTCCGGCGAGTGAGTTTTCGCCGAGAAAGGGTGCGGTTTTGAGCGAAAATGTTTGCAGAGGTTCGAGGGGGTATTTATAGTGCAGGTCGTCGATGAATTTGGTCCGATTTCCGACTTGATTCGTCGGTTATAATTTCTCTGGCGGTTATAACTTGTGTCGCGAAGTCAGACATCGGTTATAACCGATGTGTGTTTAAAGTTTACGTTATAACAGAAGGAATCGTTAAATTATTGGCGAGATCGCCGGGATTTCCGACGACTGCATTTGGGCGCCGGTTTTGAATTCGGAAAGACACGTTATGAATTAAATAATCTTAATAATTAACAAAAGATACAAGTGGCGTAGTGGTTAGAGAGTTGTGCGATAAAACTGTTGAACCGTGACCCGGCGACTGACCCGGGTTCAAAACCCGACAGGGTTATATTATTTTTATTTTCTTATTTTTGACAGTTTTTCAAAAACAATTTATATATTCTAATATAATAATTAATTATGTATCGGTTAAAATTATTTTGGGCATTAAATTCGCAACGAAATTTTTAACTGATCGTTCGGTTAATAAACGGAGCGGGTTTGGTAAAATCCG
Organism: Scalesia atractyloides; assembly: GCA_947069175.1. Taxonomy (NCBI): domain Eukaryota; kingdom Viridiplantae; phylum Streptophyta; class Magnoliopsida; order Asterales; family Asteraceae; genus Scalesia; species Scalesia atractyloides. Next base: position 88,074,181 of record CAMTDV010000026.1, on the reverse strand, counting down.
TTTTTGACGGATGTTACAGAAAATGTCTAACATGTGCAAAAATTAAGGCCGAATATTAAAAACCTTCAGGATTGTTACAACAACCTAAAATTCCCACTTGGAAATGGGAACAAATTTCTATGGATTTCATAACAAAATTACCTAGGACCTCTCGCGGTCACGACATGATTTGGGTAATTATCGACCGACTAACCAAATCAGCTCACTTCTTGCCGGTACATGAGAAAGATAAAACCGAGAAGTTAGCCGAACTTTATCTTAAATAGATTGTGGCAAGACATGGAGTGCCTGTTTCCTAATCTCCGATCGAGATGGTCGATTCATATCAAGAATTTGGCAATCATTTCAAAAGGCTTTTGGATCTCGTTGAGATCTAGGTACGACCTTTCATCCCCAATCAGATGGCCAAAGTGAACGCACCATTCAAACCTTAGAGGATATGCTTCATGCTTGTGTGATTGACTTAGGTGGAAATTGGGATACTCCCTTGCCTTTAGTGGAGTTCTCATATAACAACAGTTATCACACGAGTATTTAAGCTGCTCCATTTGAAGCATTATACCGGTCGTAAGTGTCGATCTCCGCTATATTGGGCAGAAATAGGCGACAAACAAATGATAGGTTCAGAATTAATTCTAGAAACTACGGATAAAATATTTAGAATTCGAGATCGTATTAAAGCAGCTCAGGATAGACAAAAAAGTTATGCTGATAAACACCGCAAACCATTATCCTTTGAGATTGGAGACAATGTGCTATTAAAGGTCTCGCCTTGGAGAGGCGTAGTTAGATTCGGGAAGCAAGGAAAACTTAGCCCGAGGTACATAGGACCATATGAAATCTTAGAAAAGATTGGAACAGCCGCGTATACATTGAAATTGCCTAAAACACTTATTAACGTTCACGACAGTTTTCATGTCGAATTCCGCATAGACTTGATTCCCGGAGCTGCACCTACAGCGAAATCCCCTTACCGATTAGCTCCTGCGGAAATGTAAGAGTTGTCCACACAACTTCAAGAGTTATTGGGCAAAAGTTTCATTAAGCCAAGTTTCTCACCTTGGGGAGCTCTAGCTCTATTCGTAAAGAAGAAAGATGGAAGCTTTAGAATGTGCATCGATTATCGAGAATTGAACAAACTCACGATCAAGATTCGGTATCCGTTACCGAGGATTGATGATCTGTTCGATCTACTTCAAGGATCAAGTTTTTACTCGAAGATTTACTTAAGGTCAAGATACCATTAGCTTAGAGTGAAGGAAGAAAGTATTCCAAAGACAACATTTTGAACGCGTTACAGTCACTAAGAGTTCCTTGTTATGCCATTTGGTCTTAAAAATGCACCGGTGGTGTTCATGGATTTAATAAACCATGTGTGCAAACCTTACCTTGATAAATTCGTGATAGTATTTATTAATGACATATTGATATATTCACGAAATAAAAAGGATCACGAACATCATCTTAGGACGATTATTGAGTTGTTAAAGAAGGAGAAATTATATGCAAAATTCTCTAAGTGCGAATTTTGGCTTCGTGAAGTCCCATTTCTCGGACATGTAGTCAACAAGAAAGGCATACATGTTGATCCATCAAAAATAGAAGCCATTAAGAATTGGAATGCACCTAAGACAACCTCTGAAGTACGCCAATTTTTTGGGATTGGCGGGTTATTATCGAAGATTCATTAAAAACTTTTCAAAGATCGCTCAACCACCAACCTCCCTAACTTAGAAAGATATAAAGTTTGATTGGGGAGAGATACAAGAAGCAGCTTTCCAACTGCTTAAGGATAAACTTTGTGATGTACCGATTCTATCACTTCCGGATGGCACAGACGACTTTGTAGTTTATTGCGATGCATCGCATCAAGGTTTAGGATGCGTGTTAATGCAACGAGAGAAAGTTATTGCATACGCATCACGCTAATTAAAAGTTCACGAAAAGAACTATATCACACATGACCTAGAGCTAGGTGCAGTGGTATTTGCATTAAAAATTTGGCTTCATTATCTTTACGGCACCAAGTGCACAATCTTTACCGATCACAAGAGTCTTCAACATATATTTAATCCGAAAAAGTTAAATATGCGCCAAAGACATTGGCTTGAATTGTTGAATGACTATGATTGTGATATTAAATACAATCCGAGCAGGGTGAAGTTGTCGCGGAAGACGTAAGTCGAAAGGAACGAGTGAAGCCCCTACGTGTGCGATCATTAAGACTCACCATTCACAATAACCATACATCTCGAATTCACGACGTTCAACAGGAAGTCCTGAAGAGCGGAAATTTTAAAGAAGAGATGCTTAGAGGTATGGAAAAATATTTAGAACCAAATGAGAACGGAGCTTTGTATTTTGCAAACAGAATTTGGGTTCCTCTTTTTGGTAATATGCGAAACCTAATTCTAGACCGTATTAAAGCAGCTCAGGATAGACAGAAAAGTTATGCGGATAAACACCGCAAACCATTATCCTTTGAAATTGGAGACAAAGTGCTATTAAAGGTCTCGCCTTGGAAAGGCGTAGTTAGATTTGGAAAGCAAGGAAAACTTAGCCCGAGGTACATAAGACCATATGAAATCTTGAAGAAGATTAGAACAGTCGCATATAAGTTGAAATTGCCTGAAACACTTATTATTTCCAAGAAAACGTAGGAATGTTCATGAGACTTTTCATGTGTCAAATCTTAAAAAATGTCTTTCAGACGAATCACTTATTATTTCCACGGACGAAATTCAAATAGACGACAAACTCCATTTCATCGAAGAACCTGTCGAAGTTTTAGATTCGAAGGTTCAGAAAACATGGAGGAGTTGTATCAAACTAATCAAAGTCCATTGGAACTCAAAGCGCAGACCTAATTTCACTTGGGAACGGGAAGACGGAATAAAAAAAAGTACCCCCACCTATTTGAGAAATCCTACGTAAAGGATAACATAACTTAAATTTCGGGACGAAATTTTCTTGAACAAGGCAAGAATGTAACAATTGGCAAAATTTCAGTAATTCTGTACAACTTGAACAACTAGTACATTGTCAGTTTACCACACAACATGACTTAATTTTTTATTTTAAGTCTTAAAAGTCTAGGTATTCAACAAAAATCATAGTTTGTTATGATAATGAATTCGTCACAATCACGAACATATAAAAACTATATCCTAGATGAATGATGAAGACGCGAACAGGCAATAAAAATCTGTACTGGTTACGGTACAGTTTGATATTTCAGAATTAAGACATAAGATATTTCTGCACTATTATACCATAAAATTTTATTTAAAACACCAAATTGTCCAAGTCTGCAGCAAAATACAACATTTTGCAGCAAAATACAGCATTACGCAGCACAATAGATCAAATGTCCGAAAACCCAAAATTTAATATTTTTAGCTAAAGAATAATAACGGGTGTTAGAAATCGTATAAAACCCATATATAAATCCTGCTCTTTAAATTTATACAGCTTGTTCGGTAAAGACATAACAACAAAGCCGATACCGGAACTGAACTCAAAATGACAAATTTATTAGTCTCAAGAGCTAGATTAATTAACGGGACAATAAAATTATACTAGAACTATAGTGTAAATAAAATTCATAAGTAACACAATATGTCAGCGTTTTACCCGGTACAAGACCCGAACCAACTTTATCAACCAAATAACGAAACAATAAGACTAGTAAGTTATTTTGGCATATTATAACGTCAATTTAAAGTGTTGGGGCATTAATTTTTATAAGAACTTATATATAAATTATTAAAGATAAAAGTTTATAAAAACTTCATATTATTAAAAAAATAATTAACCCCCCCCCCCTTAACCTCACGGAAATATGGGGTAATTCCCCATGCCACTAAGTCTTAATGTTGTGTGTTGGCAAATTGTGGGTTAAGTTGGTGTATTATGAGGTGTAAGGAATGATCATAACATCAACACCAACAACTACTCTCATTCTATTTTCATTTCCTAAACACCAAACTCAAAGAACACTTCCATTTTTACTCCGAAAAATCCACCAACACTACCATTATCATGTTCAAAATTTTAAAATCCTAACACAAGAACCTCAAGCTTGCATGAAGATCTAAGTGGCTTACAAAGATTAGGGGCTCACTTTGGAAGCATGGAACTCTTAATCAACCCATTTTCTTGATCTTTTAGATCATCCCTAGCCTTGTGCTAGTAGCAAGATCTTTAAACTTCATCTTATCCTTTATATTTTATAAAATTACACAAGATCATATTAAAAGATATTTAAAAACCCACTTGAAAAACACTAATAAATCTATAATCACTAACATAATTATATGGTTTTCTTGATGATTATGGATAATCTTGAATTTGTCATAAACTAGTGAACTTGAATCTTGCATTTTCATGTATAAAAAGATAATCTAAACACATGCATGTTTAGATTAGCAAGATTCATTAACAAACATAGTCATGAACATGATTTCATATTTTAAAGATGATTACACAAGTTATAGATTACTAAATAAAAGTTATGATTTTGAAATTTTGTCATTTTAAGAAAGTTTAAATTATAATAAGTTCATGACATTTTTGTTAATACATTTGTATAATATATCTGATTGATGATGATTTGAGTTAGAAAAATTATTTGAAACATGTTTATATAAACATGGGAAGCTTATATTTTAAAGGAAACTATGACAAAATTTTTATAAAAATTAATCTTAATTAAGATATGATTAAACTAAAGATTTTGTGATTAAAAGTGATTAGAAACTTTAATCTTATTTAAATAAAGGTTTGGATGAAATAGATAAGATTATGATTACTTATGTTTTCTTAAACTAAAAAGGAGAAATATATATATATATATATATATATATTGATAAAAATATATACTTTAAAATCATCTAATATGTGTACATATATTTGATCATGTTAAATCAAATACAAAAATATATAAGTGTTATACCTTTGATAAAATAATATATCGGACAATTCAAACAACTTGGACAATTCGGTCAAAATAAAGTATATCGTATAAACGAAACAAACGATAAAGATGAAACGAATAAAATAGTGGACGCGAACATAACGGTCAAAACAAACAAATCAACGTTACACTTTATATTTAATTGGATTCATAAAAATTTAACTTATAACTAATAGTTTTTAAAAATAAAATTTTATAAGTTATAGACATTTACTAGTAAGTATTTTAAAAACTTGTATTAAGCCGAACTAAACAATTATTTGGACTAAGCCCATTTTCATAAAAATTATATTGTGCTAAAACTATTCTTATAAAAAATAATGGACAAGCCCATTTATATAAATTAGTTTGGGCTAGGCCCACTTGTATAAAAAAATCGAACTTTGGGCTAAGCCCACCTTATAAAAATTACATGGGCTAAGCCCACTTATATAAAAAGTTAACTTTGGGCCAAGCCCACTTTTATAAAGAAAATAATTGGGCTAATCAATTTCTATAAAAACTAACTTTGGGCTAAAGGCCACTTTTGTAAAACTAAACTTGGGCTAATCCAATTTTTATAAATTATATTAGATTAGGCCCAATCTTTCATTTTAACTTGGGCTAGACCCACTTCTACAAACCAATTAGGCTTAACTCACTTTAAAACAAAATTAGGATTGGGCTAGACCCACATACATGAAATAAATTGGGCTAGGCCCGCATACAAGAAACGAATTGGGCTAGGCCCACACATAGTAAGAAAATTGGGCTAGGCCCATACTTAAAAAAACTTTTGGGCTAGGCCCATATGTAATGAATTATTAGATTGAGTTATTTACAATTAAATATGGACTAGGTCCATTTACATGTAATCAATCTAAAATATATATAAAATAAATATATATAAATATATATATGTATATGTATATCAACAAAGAAAAAACAACAACTACAAAAATGAAATTCAAGATAAAATACATTATACGAAAAATGAAAGATAGCCTAAGTGTCTAATAGATTAGAACACTTGTAGATCGAGAAACGAACGAAGTATCAGAAATCGAATAGAGATTTGCATAGAATGCAAATCTGTGAGTTCATGTTTCCCCTTTTATTTTAACATTTTTATGGTTATTAAACGTGCGGGGATGTATACATGTTACATTTAATATAGCTGGGAAATGAAAATATTCAGATCACATGTGGATAAGGCTCAAGCATTGGGTCCATTAATGAATTACAAGTACCGAGTAACAAGGGGATAGATCTATTGGGTTTGGGCGAGCCCCACTCTATTACGGCAATAATAACAGATCGTATTCGAGTGCTTTTATGTCTCAAACAAGTGTCTCATGTGACATTTGTGCCATTTCAATCATTATACAATTACAAACAATTTTGTATCCAATGAAACCCTATGTTTTATTTCTGAAATTTGTATAATTATCTAAGACATTAGCACAATTTCAATTTCTTACACGATTTCGAACCCTCAAATTTGTTTGTGGAAGTAATTCATTAACTGACACTCAAACATAGTCAGTTTAACGTGACGTACACTCTGAAAAAAAGGACATAAGATATACATACCCTAATACACTTACATAACTTAGATATAAGTTTTGAAGGATTAGATATGACAAAAACACGCTTATACAAGTCTAGGGACTATTTTCGTCAAACTACAAAAGTTTGTTGGTCCGTATCCAACATACGAACCATGTGTATCGATCCAAACATTTTTGTGATCAATAAAATCTTGTATTTTATTGATGCGAATGCAAAAATGTCAATCGTTGCACAATTTCGATCATTTTCGTGTTCATTAAAGCGTTTTACGCATTTTTGCGAAACGCGTAACCGTACAACTGAACGAACCGACATCCATGACATTTTTGGGCATAATCAAAGTTACACATGTCTTAACACCTTTATATAACCTAAATATTAGGTTAAAGGGGTTAAAAATGGCAAACAAGTGAAAATACAAGTTCAATGGCCAAAAATGTCAAAAAAAGAATAAAGATTTTTGCTTCTCCATCAAGTTTGCCACATATCTCCAATTTTTGACACCTAGCACTCATTTTTCCACACTTAATTTGTTGTTGACACATGTCAGGATACTAATCCACACTTGAAGACACTTGTCATCACCTCCTTAATTCTAAAATACTATAAATACCCTATGATTCTTCCATTTTTTTTCACACCACCTCAAAACACTTCAAAACACTTCAAAACAAAGTGTGAAGTTCTTCTTTCTATCCTTATTGGAGCTTGTTTCAGCCTTTGGAAGCCACCTATCTTGAGTTCTGAAAGTGTTCTTCAACACGAGTAAGTACGCTTCCTAGTTCTATCACACCCCGACCTGCAGCGAAAAAAGGTGATCGGGGCATGATTGGGTTTTCATCAAAGCTCATGACATTTATTATAATGTTTCATATTTATTATTACAATTTTAAAGAAGATCATACAATCAAATCTTACAAGTACAACATGTTCTATACATCTTTCTAGACTTCATTATTTTTCTTCTAAGGCATTTTCCTATGTGTTCCTTGCTTCATCCTGTCCACCTGTATCATGTGGAAAAATGGTTTTTGGATCAACAAAAAGTTGGCGAGTGAACCTTGTTAGAAAACATTTATTATTGATTTCTTGTTGTATTTAATATGGATAAAATGTGAAATAATCATATGTGAGCAAACGTAAATAAACATACAATAACAAACAATAACAAACCACCTTGCATGAATATATGACATGAATGATAATGTAAATGTTGGCAACGTCACGTTCCGCTCATAGGTAATGGGGAACGGACGGCCTATGATGATGTATGTGCGATCAAGGCTTAATCCAACGGAGCCGATCGTATGTTGGCAACGCCTCGTTCACGCTCATAGGTAATGGGGAACGGTTCCGCTCATAGGTAATGGGAACAGACGGCCTATGATAATGTATGTACTGAAAATGATAAATTTAATCTAAACATTAACCACACAAACAGTTGATACATATTGAATACACATTTGATCATTGATATGATGGATGCACAAGTGTTTAAATGTAATAAATAATATGACACATGATACACCCCAAAAACGTGATTAAAACGGAGAATTTGTAGAGATTCACTCACAGTGGGTGCGTTTCTTGGATTGATGATGAATGCGCACGAATTCGGATTTAATCGGCAAGGGAACTAACATAAATAATAACATAATAGTTCGATAAATAAATAAACTTTTATTTGAGATTAATATTTTTAATTAGTTTTCTTAATGGGATTGTTAGGTTTATTTTTGTGAGTTCAAGGAAATTTTCTAACTTTAAAAATATTATTTTTAAGTATTTTAATTGATTTTTAAATAAAATAAATAATTTTTTTTTTACTTTTTGACCAGTTAATCGTTGACCAGTTGACCGTTGACTGTTTGACCGGTCGGACCGTGTTTATTATATGCGCTGAGTGAGGTTCGAACTCGTGACCTCTCGTATACGTGCACGCAGCTCTACCAACTGAGCTACATGTCTAACCCGAAATATTTATGTTTTTAATTATACTTATATACTATTTAGATTTATCCAGAAATCATTTATTTTAAAAAGAATTTTAATTACATCGAACCGGTGCACATAACAGGTCTCGAACCCGGGACCTGTTGTTTAACGTTGCACACAGTCCACCGCTGGACTGTGTGTCTAACCCGAAATATATTGAAGTTTAATTATACATATACACATACTAGCGCTAACATATATTGATTTAAACAAAAGGCTTGGATAATTTCAGGGGCGGTGTAACTAACCGGATTCGAACTCGAGACTTCAGCTTCGTGTTGCACACAGCCCGACCAATTGGGCTGTGTGACTAACCCGATGGATATAAGATTTTTATTAAATTTATATATTTACTAGATTATTTCGTTAACTGGTTTTAAAAAGGTTGTGTATAATTGGCGAACCGGAAAGCATGTACAGACTCGAACTCGGGACCATGGCTTGAAGTTTGCACACAGTCCACCACTGGACTGTGTGTCTAACCCGTTTAAAAATCCGTTTCGAATTAAACTTATACATTAACAGTGCTTCATCTTCTTCGTTCGAATAAACAGACCATTAATGTCACACCCTCAATTTCCACTTGCGGAGTTCCACCGCGAGACGTGTGAACAAACCAGAATCTAAGACACTAGTACATCGAACGACTCTACATGATTTGATAATACGTTTTCCAAAATCATTTGTTGTAAATTTTAGATTACCAATATTTAGCATAAGTATCAGTTTTTAAAGTTTGAGCGGAAGCAATAATAAGTAATGATGCGGGCGCCAACACAAACGCCAAAACAAAGGAAAAATCGCAAAACAATATTAATAAATGAGACTCGACAATGATGTCTTGTTCAATGCATGTGCGTGCACCTAGAGCTCCTGAGAAACATGTAAAGAAACAAGTGTCAACATTAAAGATGAGTGAGTTCACAGGTTTTCATAAATTTGTTGTTCGGTTTTAGTTTGTTACTCCGTTATCCCCAACCCGGGATAACATATCAGTTCCATTATTCCAAACCCGGAATAATAAGTTGTGTTTCCATTATCCCCAACCCGAGATAACAAGTTGATGTTCCAACATTCCAAACCCGGAATATTAAGTTGTGTTTCCATTATCCCCAACCCGGGATAATAAGTTGTTCCGTAATTAAGTTCAATATTAATGTATATAGGTAGCTAGCCTAAAGTCATGTCACTAAGTGTTCGCGATCGAAGCTGACTGTGTGCCTCCGTTTTGCCAGGTCTATCACATGACCATGGCGATGTTAGGCCAATCATACACCCGTTGACCATACCCGGTCGGCTAGCGCGACTAGCTCGGATGGGGCTCGTCAGACCCAGTAGTACTACTTATAATTCCCCCGCTACTTAACCCAAATACTAACGATCCGAGGAGATTGTCGACGACTTAAGTGATAAAGCTGCATAGTGACCATAACATTACATTAACATTAACTTAGTTACCGTATCGTTATGTGACGTTACATTCGTATAACGTAAAGAGTTTGAGTTTGAGAGTGTATACATGTTTCTCCCCCTGTTGTTTAAAAAACCGTATAAAGTTAGGGGCCGTGAACTCACCTTTATTAGCTCGGTTAGTGTGGCAAAGATGTTATAAGAGATGGGACCGCTAGTTGCGTCCTAACAACCAATTAATTCCACGTCAGTGTGTAATCACACCAATACAAATTCCACACGCAATTTACTCACAAAGTGATACACACAAACAACATATCTAACACTCAAACATGCATGCAAGTATTCTCATATAATCATAGTGATCAAACAACTTATCATGAACACATTCCAAATCCATGCAACACTTTAATGCATAAAATCACAAGTTAACAACTTTCTGCTTAACACTCAATTATTCAGCTGTTTTCTAGGATTTTTATAAAATAGTTCCAGCATTCTAAAAATTCCCATATTTTTACAGTAGGTGACATTTATACCATAGAAATTTATATAATTTTCTCAAGTCCTAAATCTTTACCAATTAACCATAAATATTAATTCACTAAGCTGCAGTCAGATTTACCGCTTTCTGACTGCAGTCCACGGAAGAATTTATTTAAAAATCACTGATCGTCCGATTAACAAAATTCCAGTTGGAGTTGCCCGGAAATTTCTATACCTAGTTTCTGTACAAAAATCATGACTCAACTCTCTACTGATTTTAAAATCTAGTTTGATAAACAACCAACAAAATTCCAGAATTTTAACAGCTTTACCTACTGAACTTGTTTAGCCCTTTAAAAAATCAAACGATTTCAGAAAATTATGAATCCAGCGCCTTTGGATTCCTTATTCAAATCTCTACGTTCTAGACATCAGAAAATCCGTTTTTCGACAACTAACGACCAAGTTACAGCCTGATGAAGTCGGCTGTTTCTTTTAATCAGCATCCTGTTTCAGCATCTCCTTATAATAAGTTCGTATAACTCGTTCATGTGATTAGCCAAGGCGATCAAGATTCGATTTTTAATCATAGATTAATACTAATAATCTATCCATGCAAACCCTACTCAATAACTTCTAGTTATTATAACAAAACACACTTTCAACCTCATGAGATCCGAATATCATTATGTTTATAACCAATTCAGCCGATTACTTGCAAGCATACATGATCCGAAGACAATACAATCAATTCATTCAAACACTTAGGGTTTCCGCAAACAATTATTTACAAGCACATGATCACAACAGCCTATGACTTATCCAACACATAGAACCCGAAACAACTAAGCATTCAATCATACCCATAATCCGAATACCATACAATCTAATCATTCAAACATATAATTAATCCGAAACATCTTAAACATTCAAGCATACATATAATTAGCCGAAACATGATCTTATAATCAAGTATGGTCCTAACCTTGAATAACTAGTCAACAAGCCGAGATGTGGACAAGTGCGACTCGGCTGCTGCTTGCTGCGGCCGAGAGAAAGAAAAGAGTAAGACTGATCCGCGACCGAAAGGGTGTTGATAAAGTAGGTTGTTTGATCGACTAGAGGTGAGCCAAGACTAATCTCGCGACCAAGATGATGATGGCTTCGGCTGATGTTTGCTGCGACCGAAAGAAAAGAAAGGAAAGCTGTTCGCGATTTATGGAGCAAGAGAAGGCGGTTTAGAGTTTGTGTTTTAGAAGGAAGCATGCATAAGTTTTGTAGATATAGGCGCAAGAGATAAGGATTTCGATTTGGGATAGGTATTGTGGCCGAGGAAGTTGGGTAAGTTAGTTTGGTTCGGATGTGATCTCGCGGCCAACTCAAACAACAAACGAGCCACAATCCGCTACACCACCTTAAACGTTTGGTTTGGTCTTGACCGAGTAGCTTTAATTTAAGGTTTTGGTTTGATCTTTTGGCCGAACATGTTTGGGCTGCTTTGGTTTGGTTTTGAACAAAATATATTTGCGGTCTTGGGCTTGATATCGACCGAGAATGATTTGAGTTGTTCACAAAGGGTTTGCGGCTTGATCTTGTAGCCGAGATAGGTTTGGGTTTAAGGTTTGATCTCGGTTCCGTTCTTATACATATTTATTATACATACATATATAACTAAAAATCCACACCACACACAATACGTATTTAATTCATGCATACTTAGCCTATATATTATTCGACAATTATCACGTGTAAGTTATCCGAAAAACCCGGGATATCACATTATCCCCATGTTGAAAGAATTTTCGTCCCGAAAATTGAGTAAACGCGGTTTAGCATGTAACATACATGTTCAGAGTGCCACGCACAAAGAGTTAATTCGTTTATGATGGTAAACAATGTTACAAGAAGTTCCCAAGTGTCATACACAAAGATTTCCAAGTGCCATGCACATGAATTTAGTCAATAATAGTACACGAAAGTATGAGAAGTCCATAATAGTACACGAAAGTATGAGAAATTTCCAGGTTGTCACATCATCCCCTTGTTGAAAGAATTTTCGTCCCGAAAATTTAGTTACTGGTATCGTTAGTTTGCTGCTTAGTTGTGAAGAGGTGTGGGTATTTGCTTTTCATTTGATCCTCTCTTTCCCACGTGAACTCCGGTCCACGCTTAGAGTCCCAACGAACTTTAACGATTGGAATCTTGCTGTGCCTTCGAGTCTTGACCTCACGATCCATGATCTCAATAGGCTTTTCTATGAAGTGTAGTTGTTCATCCACTTGGATCTCATCCAATGGAATAACTAAAGTTTCATCTGATAGACACTTCTTCAGATTTGACACGTGAAATACGTTGTGAACTCCACTGAGTTCGGTCGGAAGGTCTAATTGGTATGCTACGGGTCCAATTCGTTTCAAGATTACAAACGGGCCTACGTACCGTGGGTTAAGTTTGCCCCGTTTTCCGAAGCGGATTACACCCTTCCAGGGTGACACCTTTAGTAGGACGCGATCGCCTACTTGGAATTCGAGCGGTTTGCGTCGTTGATCAGCGTAGCTTTTCTGTCGATCTCGTGCCGCCGCCATGCGGTTTCTGATTTGTACAATCTTTTCAGTGGCCTCAAGTATTAACTCTGGGCCTGTGAGTTGACTGTTACCGACTTCCGCCCAGCAGACCGGTGATCTACATTTACGACCGTATAATGCTTCAAACGGTGCTGCCGAAATACTCGTGTGATAGCTGTTGTTATATGAGAATTCCACTAGAGGCAGGTGAATTTCCCAATTATTTCCGAAGTCCACTACGCATGCCCTAAGCATGTCTTCCAAGGTTTGTATGGTCCTTTCGCTTTGACCATCAGTCTGAGGGTGATAAGCTGTGCTCATATCCAAGCGTGTTCCCAACGCTTTCTGGAGTGACTGCCAGAAGTTTGACGTGAAACGAGCATCTCTATCTGAGATGATGGACGTTGGCACTCCGTGCCGAGAAACTACTTCCTTAATGTAGATGCGAGTCAACTTCTCCATCTTATCCGTTTCTTTGATAGCTAGGAAGTGTGCGGACTTAGTTAAACGATCCACAATCACCCAGATGGTGTCGCAACCACCCAAGGTTCGCGGGAGTTTAGTGATGAAATCCATTGAGATCTGATCCCACTTCCACACTGGGATCTCAGGTTGTTGGAGTAGCCCCGATGGCTTTTGATACTCCACCTTGACTTTTGCACAAGTCAAACATTTACTCACGTAGGTGGCTATATCGGCTTTCATGTTGGGCCACCAATACGCAGTTTTAAGGTCTTGATACATCTTATCCGAACCCGGATGGACAGAGTATCGAGATTTGTGAGCTTCATCCATGACTAGCTCTCTAAGGTTTCCGTAGAGAGGTACCCATATGCGATTCATGAAATACCGGGCTCCATTGGGCTTTACCTCCCAATCGCGTTCCATTTTTCCCACTGATTCGGCTTTGATGTTTTCCTCCTTAACTGCTTCTAACTGGGCGTCGCGTATTTGATCGGGTAGCCCCGAATGAATAGTGAGTTGTAGTGCTCGTACGCGACGAGGTTTCAAGTGTTCCTTCCTGCTGAGGGCATCGGCTACCACGTTAGCTTTACCCGGGTGATACCGAATGGCACACTCATAATCGTTCAAGAGTTCGACCCAGCGACGCTGTCGCATGTTCAACTCCTTCTGATCAAAGATGTGCTGGAGGCTTTTGTGGTCAGTGAAGATTGTGCACTTCGTCCCATAAAGGTAGTGTCTCCAAATCTTAAGTGCAAACACTACTGCTCCCAATTCTAGGTCATGCGTCGTGTAGTTCTTCTCGTGAACTTTCAGCTGTCGCGACGCATACGCGATGACCTTATCGCGTTGCATGAGTACGCATCCCAATCCCTGAATGGAAGCATCACAATACACTACAAAGTCATCTGTCCCTTCCGGCAAGGACAGAATGGGTGCACTGCAAAGTTTCTGCTTCAGTAGTTGAAATGCTGCTTCTTGCTTGTCACCCCAATTATACTTGATACCTTTCTGGGTGAGGGTAGTAAGCGGTTGTGCAATCTTTGAAAACCCCTCGATGAAGCGTCTGTAGTAACCAGCCAATCCTAAGAATTGGCGGATTTCCGTCGGTGTCTTAGGTGCTTCCCAGTTTTTGATGGCTTCAATCTTGGCAGGGTCTACGTGGATACCCTTTTCATTCACGACGTGCCCGAGAAACTGAACTTCTCGGATCCAGAAATCACACTTCGAGAGCTTGGCGTATAGCTTTTCCTGTTGAAGTAATCCTAGCAGTAATCGTAGATGCTCAGCATGCTCTTCTTTACTTTTGGAGTAGATGAGTATGTCATCGATGAACACAATGACAAATTTGTCGAGGTATGGTTTACACACGCGGTTCATGAGGTCCATGAATACCGCAGGTGCGTTAGTGAGACCGAATGGCATGACCAAGAACTCGTAATGGCCATACCGAGTGCGAAATGCTGTCTTAGCGACATCCTCCTCTCAGACGCGTAGCTGATGATAACCAGACCGTAAATCAATCTTAGAGTAGTAACTTGACCCTTGCAGTTGGTCGAATAGATCGTCGATGCGAGGTAACGGGTATCGGTTCTTGACTGTAACCTTGTTGAGTTCCCTATAGTCGATGCACATGCGGAAAGTCCCGTCCTTCTTCTTGACAAACAGGACTGGAGCTCCCCATGGCGAAATGCTTGGTCGGATAAATCCTTTTTCTAGCAGCTCTTGAAGTTGGGTAGACAGCTCCTGCAGCTCGGCTGGAGCTAGGCGGTATGGAGCTTTGGCGATGGGAGTTGCATTGCTTGCCAATTCGATTTCAAACTCCAATTGTCGATGTGGTGGAAGACCAGGTAGTTCTTCTGGGAATACATCGGAAAAATCACGGACGACAGGGATGTCTTCTATACGTTTCTCGTCCTTAGGCTGTTCGGTAATTAGTGCGAGTAAAGCGAAGGAATTCTTTTTCCGAAGATACTTCTGCGCTTGCATGTATGAGATGATGTTGGTGACGGTGCTTGCCTTGTCGCCTTGTACCGTCAGGATTTCGTCGTTCGTGAGTGGAATACGGATAGACTTTTCGAAGCAGAGAACTTCGGCCCGGACGTCGGATAGCCAGTCCATTCCGACTACCACGTCAAAACTACCTAGGGTAGTTGTCATCAGATCGATGGTAAAAGTGTGGCCCGCGAGTTTGAGTTGACAGCCGGATACGATTTGGGTCACATTTACTGATTTACCGTTGGCTAATTCTATCACATAAGGGGTCTCTAATGGTTTAAGCGTGAGTTTTAGGTTCTTCCTAAAAGGCTCAGATATAAAGCTCCTATCCGCACCCGTATCAAAAAGCACAGAAGCAAAATGTTCATTAAGGGGAAACTTACCGGTGACCACATTCGTGTCGTTTCTGGCCTCTCCGCGGCCCAATGTAAATGCGCGACCTTTGGCACCTCCTGTGCCACCGTTCCCATTATTGTTGTGGTTGTTGTGGTTGTGGTTGTTTCCACCATTATTGTCGTTGTTGCGCAACTGTGGGCAGTCTTTTCTGAAATGAGCGGTGCTACCACACTGATAGCATCCCCGGTTTATACCCTGCTGCTGACCTTGAGGCTGATTCTGATTTTGTCGGGACATGATTTCCCCACGACAATCCTTTGCCGCATGTCCCATCTTGCCACATCTTTGGCAGCGAATTCCGGCACAAGGGCCGTTATGATGGAGATTACAGCGGTTGCACTGCGGCTTTCGACCTACATAACCGCCTGCATTCTGGTTGTTGTTGTTGTTGTAGTTGTTGTTGTTGTTGTAGTTGTTGTTGAAACGATTTTGATGACCCCGGTGGTTATGGTAGTGATTGAACCGTTTCTGGTTCCCTTGCTGTGGATGTGATGACGAAGACTGTCGAATGGTGGAGTCTTCAAACTTTCTTTTGTTATCTGAGGCAACTTCAGTGGTACCCCGTGCTGGCAGTTTCTTCTGTTCCACCGCTTTATCAGTGAGTTTGTGAGCCAATCGGATAGCTTGATGTTCTGTTACAGGGTTACTAGACATCACCATACCCTGAATTTCCGGAACCAGACCCCCGAGATAGAACTCGAGTCTTTTCTCCACCGTGTTTGCCAAATCAGGACACAGAAATACCAAGTCATGGTGTTTTGCAGTGTAAGCTTCAATTTCCGATCCCACCATCTTGTGGTTCCACAAAGCTTGCTCTAACTGTTGCACTCTGTCTCGTGGACAGTACTCCTCTTTAATCAGGGCCTTGAACTCAGTCCATGCCATTGCATTTGCAGCTAACAGTCCACGTGTTTGGACTTGGGCATTCCACCATGTCAGTGCCCCCTCTTCCAGTGTTGAGGCGGTGTATTTGACCTTGTTGGCCTCTAAGTAGTTGCACATTTCAAAGACAGATTCCGACTTTTCGATCCAGCGGACCAATCCAATGGGTCCTTCCGCCCCCGAGAACTTGCTTGGCTTCGCGTCAAGGAACATCTTATAGGGATTAAAGCCCCCTCCTGCTGACAGAGAACAGGAAGTCAGCAAGGAATTGTACTAACCTCACTATTAGATTTTCACGCGAAAACTTAATAATGGTTACCTGCCGGCTGGTTCTGCACACCCGCTAATGCTGCGTTCACATGCTCCTGGATCATGGCAGCTAGCTCTTCGGGCGTCAAGTTAAGGTTTCCACGTCTTCCAGTTGCCATTTAGATCTTTGAAACACAACATAAACACACTCCGATAAGTCTATATACCCAATAGAGTTATCCTACTTCGTACTTTAATAATTATTAAGTTATGTCAACTCAATATGTCAAATAGTCAAAAGAAATACTTGATTAACTGAAATCTCAACGTCTTACAAAAGTGCAAATCAAACATACGAATTCACTATAAAGTCTCAAGTTTAAATACAAGTGGAAAATAATAAACTGAAGGAAAACAAATAATATAAACGAGACGTGTCAGTCGTCTACGTCTCCATCCTCTAAGTCACTGTCGTTGCCGTCATCCTGTGCGGCATTTCCAGCTTCCTCAGCTGGGTCCTCCTCCGGATCCTCTTCAGGATCCTCCTCTGGATCCTCTTCTGGATCCTCCTCTACCGGCACTGGAGGGGCAGGTGCTGGTTCAAGTGCTTGATTTTGCAGTTCCTGAATGTTCCAACTATTTTCCAGGACTCTGTCCTCAAGCCAGTCAGCTCTTATCTGCTCAGCACGCAGATCTCTGGCTATGGTGTTACGAGCTATCTTACTCGTACGATGCTCTTCCTCGAGCAAGTCGGTCTTTCCCGTAAGGTGTCGGATCATCCATCCTTGTGATAAGATGGTTTCCTGCATTCTTTCTAACTGTTTTTGTTGTGTATGTACCAGGATTCTAAGCATGTCAAGTCCTATTTCTACAGGATTAACCGGTTCAACCGGTACAGCAATAGTTGGGCGCAACGACGACTCCTCCCCCAGAGCGAGCCTTTTCCTCGCTGCTGAGCGTGTCTCCACGCCATAAGGTGGTATGGGTTCCACCATTGGTGCCTTTCCTGGTGCTCTTGGTGGCGTAAGTCTGTCGGACGATGATGACGATGAGGATGATGACATTGCCTGTTAGGTCGTGTAGTTAGTTATGAGTTGGTTTCATTTCTTATTATGAAGGTATAACCTACCAAAATGTTTGTAGCATATTGCATAACAAGATATAATAATTCGGTGCCAAACTAAGTCTAGTGTCGTGATATCAGCTATAGTTTAGGTCTACTTCTAATGCAAACCTGGTTCTCTATAGCTAGTGGCTCTGATACCAATCTGTCACACCCTCAATTTCCACTTGCGGAGTTCCACCGCGAGACGTGTGAACAAACCAGAATCTAAGACACTAGTACATCGAACGACTCTACATGATTTGATAATACGTTTTCCAAAATCATTTGTTGTAAATTTTAGATTACCAATATTTAGCATAAGTATCAGTTTTTAAAGTTTGAGCGGAAGCAATAATAAGTAATGATGCGGGCGCCAACACAAACGCCAAAACAAAGGAAAAATCGCAAAACAATATTAATAAATGAGACTCGACAATGATGTCTTGTTCAATGCATGTGCGTGCACCTAGAGCTCCTAGCGTCCTGAGAAACATGTAAAGAAACAAGTGTCAACATTAAAGATGAGTGAGTTCACAGGTTTTCATAAATTTGTTGTTCGGTTTTAGTTTGTTACTCCGTTATCCCCAACCCGGGATAACATATCAGTTCCATTATTCCAAACCCGGAATAATAAGTTGTGTTTCCATTATCCCCAACCCGGGATAACAAGTTGATGTTCCAACATTCCAAACCAGAAATATTAAGTTGTGTTTCCATTATCCCCAACCCGGGATAATAAGTTGTTCCGTAATTAAGTTCAATATTAATGTATATAGGTAGCTAGCCTAAAGTCATGTCACTAGGTGTTCGCGATCGAAGCTGACTGTGTGCCTCCGTTTTGCCAGGTCTATCACATGACCATGGCGATGTTGGGCCAATCATACACCCGTTGACCATACCCGGTCGGCTAGCGCGACTAGCTCGGATGGGGCTCGTCAGACCCAGTAGTACTACTTATAATTCCCCCGCTACTTAACCCAAATACTAACGATCCGAGGAGATTGTCGAGGACTTAAGTGATAAAGCTGCATAGTGACCATAACATTACATTAACATTAACTTAGTTACCGTATCGTTATGTGACGTTACATTCGTATAACGTAAAGAGTTTGAGTTTGAGAGTGTATACATGTTTCTCCCCCTGTTGTTTAAAAAACCGTATAAAGTTAGGGGCCGTGAACTCACCTTTATTAGCTCGGTTAGTGTGGCAAAGATGTTATAAGAGATGGGACCGCTAGTTGCGTCCTAACAACCAATTAATTCCACGTCAGTGTGTAATCACACCAATACAAATTCCACACGCAATTTACTCACAAAGTGATACACACAAACAACATATCTAACACTCAAACATGCATGCAAGTATTCTCATATAATCATAGTGATCAAACAACTTATCATGAACACATTCCAAATCCATGCAACACTTTAATGCATAAAATCACAAGTTAACAACTTTCTGCTTAACACTCAATTATTCAGCTGTTTTCTAGGATTTTTATAAAATAGTTCCAGCATTCTAAAAATTCCCATATTTTTACAGTAGGTGACATTTATACCATAGAAATTTATATAATTTTCTCAAGTCCTAAATCTTTACCAATTAACCATAAATATTAATTCACTAAGCTGCAGTCAGATTTACCGCTTTCTGACTGCAGTCCACGGAAGAATTTATTTAAAAATCACTGATCGTCCGATTAACAAAATTCCAGTTGGAGTTGCCCGGAAATTTCTATACCTAGTTGCTGTACAAAAATCATGACTCAACTCTCTACTGATTTTAAAATCTAGTTTGATAAACAACCAACAAAATTCCAGAATTTTAACAGCTTTACCTACTGAACTTGTTTAGCCCTTTAAAAATATCAAACGATTTCAGAAAATTATGAATCCAGCGCCTTTGGATTCCTTATTCAAATCTCTACGTTCTAGACATCAGAAAATCCGTTTTTCGACAACTAACGACCAAGTTACAGCCTGATGAAGTCGGCTGTTTCTTTTAATCAGCATCCTGTTTCAGCATCTCCTTATAATAAGTTCGTATAACTCGTTCATGTGATTAGCCAAGGCGATCAAGATTCGATTTTTAATCATAGATTAATACTAATAATCTATCCATGCAAACCCTACTCAATAACTTCTAGTTATTATAACAAAACACACTTTCAACCTCATGAGATCCGAATATCATTATGTTTATAACCAATTCAGCC
Organism: Scalesia atractyloides; assembly: GCA_947069175.1. Taxonomy (NCBI): domain Eukaryota; kingdom Viridiplantae; phylum Streptophyta; class Magnoliopsida; order Asterales; family Asteraceae; genus Scalesia; species Scalesia atractyloides. The sequence goes on along the minus strand of CAMTDV010000026.1, from coordinate 88,053,892 downwards.
GATTACTTGCAAGCATACATGATCCGAAGACAATACAATCAATTCATTCAAACACTTAGGGTTTCCGCAAACAATTATTTACAAGCACATGATCACAACAGCCTATGACTTATCCAACACATAGAACCCGAAACAACTAAGCATTCAATCATACCCATAATCCGAATACCATACAATCTAATCATTCAAACATATAATTAATCCGAAACATCTTAAACATTCAAGCATACATATAATTAGCCGAAACATGATCTTATAATCAAGTATGGTCCTAACCTTGAATAACTAGTCAACAAGCCGAGATGTGGACAAGTGCGACTCGGCTGCTGCTTGCTGCGGCCGAGAGAAAGAAAAGAGTAAGACTGATCCGCGACCGAAAGGGTGTTGATAAAGTAGGTTGTTTGATCGACTAGAGGTGAGCCAAGACTAATCTCGCGACCAAGATGATGATGGCTTCGGCTGATGTTTGCTGCGACCGAAAGAAAAGAAAGGAAAGCTGTTCGCGATTTATGGAGCAAGAGAAGGCGGTTTAGAGTTTGTGTTTTAGAAGGAAGCATGCATAAGTTTTGTAGATATAGGCGCAAGAGATAAGGATTTCGATTTGGGATAGGTATTGTGGCCGAGGAAGTTGGGTAAGTTAGTTTGGTTCGGATGTGATCTCGCGGCCAACTCAAACAACAAACGAGCCACAATCCGCTACACCACCTTAAACGTTTGGTTTGGTCTTGACCGAGTAGCTTTAATTTAAGGTTTTGGTTTGATCTTTTGGCCGAACATGTTTGGGCTGCTTTGGTTTGGTTTTGAACAAAATATATTTGCGGTCTTGGGCTTGATATCGACCGAGAATGATTTGAGTTGTTCACAAAGGGTTTGCGGCTTGATCTTGTAGCCGAGATAGGTTTGGGTTTAAGGTTTGATCTCGGTTCCGTTCTTATACATATTTATTATACATACATATATAACTAAAAATCCACACCACACACAATACGTATTTAATTCATGCATACTTAGCCTATATATTATTCGACAATTATCACGTGTAAGTTATCCGAAAAACCCGGAATATCACAATTAATCCGATTGTTTCGATTCATTAATCAATTCCTTTATTAAATTGTAAATAACTACACATGAGATTAATAAAAATGAAAGGGATTAGGTGTAAGATATACCGAAACAGAGATCTCCTGTTTCTCCGGCGAGATTCCGATGACAGCTGGTTATTCCGGCGACGTGTAACTTGCGGCAGAGGATCTTTAGCAAGTTTGAGGTGAGTGTGGGTGACTTTGGTATGAGCTCTAGATGTCATGTTTATACAGTAAGGCAACAGAGATGAAATGGGTTCAGTTTTCCGGCGACTTGCAGAGAACTCCGGCGACGTGTAACTTGCGGCAGAGGATCTTCAGGAAGTTTGAGGTGAGTGTGGGTGACTTCTGTCGAAGCTCTAGAAGTTCTATTTATAGAGTAAGGCAAAAGAGATGAAATGGGTTCGGTTTTCCGGTGACTTGCAGAGAATTCCGGCGAACACAGATAAATTCCAATAGTAGAGTGTTTGAACAGAAAGCTCTTGTGTGATCGTTTGGTGGACGAGATGTTTCAGTATTTACAGCTCAATGATTTGTAATCGGGTTCTCTTTTAATGTTTACAGTTTCATTCATTTTTTCTTTAATGTTTTCGGTTTCAAAATACTGATCTTCTTTGATTCATGATATAATTGATAACTGAAATCGAATTAATACATGATTCGGTAACGGATGATTGTATGCGCGTTCCACTTTTCTGTTGAATTCGTAACTGCTGAATCTTTTGGGCGGCTTTCATTTTGAGACTTCCCTTAATTGAAATGCGTATACATATATTAATGAATCTAAAATAAAACGAATGAGGCTCGGCAGCCGAACGGTTTATGTGTATGTGATGGAGGCGGGTGACCCGGGTTCGAAACCCGGCGTCTCCTTATATTTTTTTATTCATTGTTTATTACAAATTTTCAATTATAGATTTTAAGTTCTAAAATGTTTATTAATTATGTATCGTTTAAAATTAAAATAAACATTATATACGCAACGAATTTTATAACTGATTATTCGGTTTAATAAACGAAACGGGTTTGGATAACCCGGTTTTTTTTACGGATGCTACAGTATCCCCTACTTTTAGAAATTTCGTCCCGAAATTTAAGTAGTGGTATGGTTGACTCGAAAGGAGGGTGGTTTTTACAATTATATACTTAGAAGGGGGGTAAGAGTTTAAATTTTATTTGAGGCGGTAACGTTCCTAGTAAGGGTTGAATACACTGCTACAGGAATCGCTTTTTGATGCCTAAGATAAAGAATATTGATAAACAGAGTTGATTGACTAGGTATAATCTCATGCATAAGAGTTTTGAGAGAATTGATGCGTTTGGAAAGATAAGGTTATATCCTAAAACAAGACTTCTACTACTAAAACCTACATGGAACCTCTCATAACTGCCTGACAATGCCTCTGATCCTTTGGCACGAATACTTATATATAGGAAGTACCAGCGGCGTATCCACCATATTCTTGTCAAATTTTCATTGGCTTTATCAGTCAATCATGATTAGTTCTATGTGACTCTAAACACAACAACCAAAACTTGAGTCTTAATTCTGAAAGTATACATGTTTGAATGATGACATTACCTCTCTCGTTTGTTATGATGAAGAGGTTAGTCTATGTAGAAGTGAGACACAACTCAATTCTTTGAATGATGAGATTGGAATACGTTGAGATGTATGATGATATGAATGCTAAATCAGTGAGTATAAAACAAACTTCAACCATGACATTACTAAATCCTACATGGAACCTCTCATAGTTGCCTGACAATGCCTCTGATTCTTTGGCAAGAATACTTATATATAGGAAGTACCAGCTGCGTATCCACCATATTCTTGTCAAATTTTCATTGGCTTTGTCAGTAAATTATAATCAGTTCTATGTGACTCTAAAACATAAATAAACACAACAACCAAAGCTTGAGTCTCAATTCTGAAAGGATACATGACTGAATGATGACGGTACCTCTTTCGTTTGTTATGATGAAGGGGTTAGTTTATGTAAAAGTGAGACACAACCCAACTTCTTTAAATGTTGAGATCGAGGTACGTCGAGATGTTTGATGATATGAATGTTAAATCAATGAGTATAAAACAAAACTGAGATAGTAATTCGCATTAAGATTCTTGGATACAATTTCCAATTTATAAATGAGATACGTGAAGATTGAGATAAACATAAAGAAAACATAAAAACTAAGCGGTTGGAGTTGAATTCTTGATTTTTGGTGAGGAAAACTAGTTGGGTGGTTCGTTTGGGCCGTCATTATCTTCAACAGGATTGGCGTTGATGTTGTAAACTCTTCCTCTTGCTGGTGGCCTAGTGGTTAGGTTTTCTTGATTTTATTGGTTAACTGGGTTGGCTTGAGCTTGGGCGTTTATGATGTTAAGCAATCGAGGGCACGTGTTTCTAAAGTGGGTAGGGTCACCACAATTAAAACAAGCTCGAACATATGGGAACATGGGGTATTGGGGTTGTTTATATGTTTGGATCATGTTTTGAGTAGGGGTGAGGTTTGGTTTTGAGGGGTGCGGCAAACCTTGCTCAAATGACCATAGCGTCCACAATTAGCACATAGTCGACAAGGTAAGGTGGATGGATGGTGACAAAAACAGGTGTTTCATTGAGGGTGAGGTCCAAAGTAAGGTTTCTTATTTGGGTAAGTTGAGTTGGGTGCTACTTGAGTGATTGGGATAGCTTGGAGGGGTACAGCTGGTGAGGCTGGTTGATTGCGTTGGGTGACAGCGAAAAGTTGCCCATCTCGTTTTCTCTTAGAAATGGGTTGAGAAGGGGATTCGGTTTGGGTGGAGTTTGAGGTTTCAGTTGATGCTTTATCCTTCTTCTTCTCCTCCTTGAAGTCCTTATTTCGTATGCGGTTCTCGGTGAGCTCTGTAGCTAACTCCATTGCTGCTTCCAAAGTTGCAGGTGTGGTACTTATTACAGAGTCTTGAATTTTTGAAGGAAGACCTCGGATGTAGTGCTCGATCAAACGGTAGAGGGGAGTGAACAAGTTGGGGACCATGTGATTCAACTCGAGAAATCTCTTGTTGTATGTGGTGTGGTCGCCCTCTTTTTGATTCAAAGAATAGAACTCATCCTCTAATTTCTTGATTTCGCTTCTTGGACAGAAACGTCTTGTCATGATCTGTTTCAGCTCTTCCCAAGTCAAAGTCATATCATCTTCAACCCCTCGTTTGGCCTTCTCTGTATTCCACCATGTAAGTGCTATTCTAAGTAAACGACCGGTAGCATATCGCACTTTGCGATCATCGGGGCAATCGCAATTTAGAAAAGTGTTTTCCATTTCCTCAAACCAATGGAGAAGAGCGGTGACACCTTCAGTCCCTTCGTATTTTGGAGGGTCGCAGGATTTGAAATGCTTGAAGGTGCATTTAGTGGTAATTGGGGGAGGGTTGACAACATTTTGATCTTCTTGATTGACGGGATTAGCGGTAAGGGCTTGTTGAACTTGAACTACAATGTTGGGTATTACGGCAGCCATTTATTGAGCGATTTGGGCAGCCATGCGCTCGCGGCTTTTCCTGACCTCATCTTCCTACGAGCGAGATTAGAAGACATCTACAAGGAATACATATCAAGAGTATGAGTTGGACGATTTAGGGATCATGTGTCGTATTTAGGAATGAACATTCATAAAATGAATATAGAATAATAAATCTACTACATCCATAGGATGTCTTGGGCTTTGCTCGTAATTGGGCCTTGCATGCCGCCATACTTCACCTTCGTAATCATGTGGGCCCCCATGATTACCGGGTTTTTCATATGGTTCGCATGTGTTAGCCTGGTTACGTACACTAAAAACCCGGAGAAAATCGAGAAATATGTATTTATCGTATGATATTCGGAATGTATCCAGGTGTGGACACGGTGACAACTCAAAGTGGGGTTAGTTCGAACGACGTTTGGTGTGGCATGCTTTGGCCTAATAGGTCCTTCGTACTCTCATCGTTAGTCCCCAGGTAGGCAAACTGGTCCGTTATATTGGATTTATACGAATGCCAACCTAGACAGGACGTTCCGACTACCGGTACTTGTACCCTTACAGTTACTACATGCCCGTCGCAGAACTCACTTTGATGAGATTTGAAAAATGAAAAATGCGACAAAATCTTGAATAACGGAAGTATGAAGGTGATTTGAAAATGTGAACATTGAAATATGTATGATGAATATGTATGTAAGTATGTATGTTTGACTGTAAGTATAATTCATTATGTATCACAAAATGTAATATTGGAAGTGTTTGCATGCATTTGTGTATGTAATAAATATGAAAGAAATAAACATCATGAGTTTGCATGTAACCACATAAACAATTAAAATCTAATCAACTATAGTATAGGCTCTAAGGGTCTAATAACCTATCCTATATCCCTATAGTCAAAAGCTCTGTTACCAATCTGTCACACCCCGACCCGCAGCGGAAAAAGGTGATCGGGGCATGATTGGGTTTTCATCAAAGCTCATGACATTTATTATAATGTTTCATATTTATTATTACAATTTTAAAGAAGATCATACAATCAAATCATACAAGTACAACATGTTCTATACATCTTTCTAGACTTCGTTATTTTTCTTCTAAGGCATTTTCCTATGTGTTCCTTGCTTCATCCTGTCCACCTGTATCATGTGTAAAAATGGTTTTTGGATCAACAAAAAGTTGGCGAGTGAACCTTGTTAGAAAACATTTATTATTGATTTCTTGTTGTATTTAATATGGAAAAATTGTGCAATAATCATATGTGAGCAAACGTAAATAAACATACAATAACAAACAATAACAAACCACCATGCATGAATATATGACATGAATGATAATGTAAATGTTGGCAACGTCACGTTCCGCTCAGCAAACGTAAATAAACATACAATAACAAACAATAACAAATAATAACAAACCACCTTGCATGAATATATGACATGAATGATAATGTAAATGTTGGCAACGTCACGTTCCGCTCATAGGTAATGGGGAACGGACGGCCTATCCAACGGAGCCGATCGTATGTTGGCAACGCCTCGTTCACGCTCATAGGTAATGGGGAACGGTTCCGCTCATAGGTAATGGGGAACAGACGGCCTATGATAATGTATGTACTGAAAATGATAAATTTAATCTAAACATTAACCACACAAACAGTTGATACATATTGAATACACATTTGATCATTGATATGATGGATGCACAAGTGTTTAAATGTAATAAATAATATGACACATGATACACCCCAAAAACGTGATTAAAACGGGGAATTTGTAGAGATTCACTCACAGTGGGTGCGTTTCTTGGATTGATGATGAATGCGCACGAATTCGGATTTAATCGGCAAGGGAACTAACATAAATAATAACATAATAGTTCGATAAATAAATAAACTTTTATTTGAGATTAATATTTTTAATTAGTTTTCTTAATGGGATTGTTAGGTTTATTTTTGTGAGTTCAAGGAAATTTTCTAACTTTAAAAATATTATTTTTAAGTATTTTTAATTGATTTTTAAATAAAATAAATAATTTTTTTTTTACTTTTTGACCAGTTAATCGTTGACCAGTTGACCGTTGATTGTTTGACCGGTCGGACCGTGTTTATTATATGCGCTGAGTGAGGTTCGAACTCGTGACCTCTCGTATACGTGCACGCAACTCTACCAACTGAGCTACGTGTCTAACCCGAAATATTTATGTTTTTAATTATACTTATATACTATTTAGATTTATCCATAAATCATTTATTTTAAAAAGAATTTTAGTTACATCGAACCGGTGCACATAACAGGTCTCGAACCCAGGACCTGTTGTTTAACGTTGCACACAGTCCACCGCTGGACTGTGTGTCTAACCCGAAATATATTGAAGTTTAATTATACATATACACATACTAGCGCTAACATATATTGATTTAAACAAAAGGCTTGGATAATTTCAGGGGCGGTGTAACTAACCGGATTCGAACTCGAGACTTCGGCTTCGTGTTGCACATAGCTCGACCAATTGGGCTGTGTGACTAACCCGATGGATATAAGATTTTTATTAAATTTATATATTTACTAGATTATTTCGTTAACTGGTTTTAAAAAGGTTGTGTATAATTGGCGAACCGGAAAGCATGTACAGACTCGAACTCGGGACCATGGCTTGAAGTTTGCACACAGTCCACCACTGGACTGTTGTCTAACCCATTTAAAAATTCGTTTCGAATTAAACTTATACATTAACAGTGCTTCATCTTCTTCGTTCGAATAAACAGACCGTTAATCCGATTGTTTCGATTCATTAATCAATTCCTTTATTAAATTGTAAATAACTACACATGAGATTAATAAAAATGAAAGGGATTAGGTGTAAGATATACCAAAACAGAGATCCCCTGTTTCTCCGGCGAGATTCCGATGACAGCTGGTTATTCCGGCGAAGTGTAACTTGCGGCAGAGGATCTTTAGGAAGTTTGAGGTGAGTGTGGGTGACTTCGGTATGAGCTCTAGATGTCCTGTTTATAAAGTAAGGCAACAGAGATGAAATGGGTTCGGTTTTCCGGCGACTTGCAGAGAATTCCGGCAACGTGTAACTTGCGGCAGAGGATCTTCAGAAAGTTTGAGGTGAGTGTGGGTGACTTCTGTCGAAGCTCTAGAAGTTCTATTTATAGAGTAAGGCAAAAGAGATGAAATGGGTTAGGTTTTCCGGCGACTTGCAGAGAATTCCGGCGAACACAGATAAATTCCGGTAGTAGAGTGTTTGAACAGAAAGCTCTTGTGTGATCGTTTGGTGGACGAGATGTTTCAGTATTTACAGCTCAATGATTTGTAATCGGTTTCTCTTTTAATGTTTTCGGTTTCATTCATTTTTTCTTTAATGTTTTCGGTTTCAAAATACTGATCTTCTTTGAATTCATGATATAATTGATAACTGAAATCGAATTAATACATGATTCGGTAACGGATGATTGTATGCGCGTTCCACTTTTCTGTTGAATTCGTAACTGCTGAATCTTTTGGGCTGCTTTCATTTTGAGACTTCCCTTAATTGAAATGCGTATACATATATTAATAATCTAAAATAAACCGAATGAGGCTCAGCAGCCGAACGGTTTATGTGTACGTGATGGAGGCGGGTGACCCGGGTTCGAAACCCGGCGTCTCCTTATATTTTTTTATTCATTGTTTATTACAAATTTTCAATTATAGATTTTAAGTTCTAAAATGTTTATTAATTATGTATCGTTTAAAATTAAAATAAACATTATATACGCAACGAATTTTATAACTGATTATTCGGTTTAATAAACGAAACGGGTTTGGATAACCCGGTTTTTTTGACGGATGTTACAAGTTCTTTCATTATTTTAGCTATTTTGAGCTAAAAGACGAACAGTTCGGCTTCCTGATTGACTTTTGGTTCTGACCATATTTGGTCAAGTCAAAGTTCAATTGAACTTTGCAACGTGATCGTAATCACTAAGTTTGTAATCCCTAACGATTTCCCCTTCAGATTACCACTTTTACTAGTCGAAGTGACGAGTCAAAGTTTCGGTCAAAAATGCGCATGATGTGCATTTTACGACGAAACTATTTTCGGGTATCAAAACACCAACTTTTGATACAAACCATCTTTATAAACTTATATAGACATATTTTGACATGTTTAAATCGTCACTTCTAGTTTAGTGCTTATTTAGGGTCGTAAGTCGAGCGGTCTTGACCACCGCTTTGACTTTTGAATCCGACCCATTTGGTCGATGTTAGGATCTGACCAAACACATATCTGTGATCGTAGTTGTATAGGCAATAACCTACTGAGGTTATAACTTATGGTCACGTCGTTTGGTTAGTGTTATGATCAGTCACTTCTATGTTCTTAAAAAATGACCAAAATGCCCTTTTGCGCATAAATCCATTCTAAACACTTGTAACCAAATTTTTGACATATAAACTGATGTTATAACATTTTCAAACATGTTTGGGCATTTAAGACTTATCATAGGACATGTTTAACCATCCGATATTGTGTTTATGCTAATGACCCGTTAAAGTAGCGTAAACTACCTTAACGAGTCATAATGGGTCAAAAGCACTTAGGAACCTTTCAAAATCAGAATGTTAAGTTTGTTAAACCATATCACATGAGTTCCAACACTCGTTTGGTTTATAAGACTTAATTCTGTCTGATCTCCTGTTTGTAGTCCCGACACGCTAACATATTTATTAGGACACGTTTGAGCTTTGTTTATTCCGCTGATCAAGAACACTTTCGCAATCCCAAGTAAGTACATAGTTCCCCTATTTTACATTTTCTAAATGTTTTGGGGTGATTCATACGTGCCTATAATTATATTCAAGATTTCAAAACAATATACATGGTTTATATATACAGAAAGATTTTCAAAGTGAGTACATAAACAATGTCTATGGTTCATATATAAAACAATACGATTTCAATAATGTGAACAACTTGTTGATGCATTATCCATAACACGAATGACATTCATTAGCTTTAGCTGAGCCGACCAGTAGTATGTTATGGTACCATAGGATTGACAATCCCATTATCGGACTGTTCAATGGATTCGGTGGATGTTTCGGTAATGACAGAAACTGTTTCTGGTTAACAAATCATTTGTTGATTTGTTAGTCTAGCTAAAGAGACCCTTTGGTGGTCTATTAAAGATACCCTTTTGGTGGTATAGTCAACACAGGTTTGAATGTGTTCATTAAAGAACTATCAAAAGTTTTCACAATTAAAAACACGGACGATTTGTTTATGACATGGACAATTGGTTTATAACACGGACGATTGATTTATGACATGGACGAATGGTTTATAACACGGACAAATGGCTTTGAACAATGTCACGCAATGATTTTCACTTAAAGATATAAACCATGCGAAGTTTTCTTTTGAATCAATCTATTAGAAGGTTTTTACAAAAGAAACGACTTGGTAAAGATTCATGGCTATAAGGTTTTCACAACTCTAACCAACTTGTTTTAGTTGGTAAATTGTATTGCAATATCAAACACTTTTGATACGAGGTTTTCACTTAATGACTCTTGTAGTCAAACGAGGTGTTGTAATATGTATACAAAGCTACGAATTTGACATACTCAAAAAACCCATGTACTCACCGGCAATTTTTTGCTGACTCTCTTTTCACATATGTTTCAGGAGTCAATGCTTGATAATATGATGCATGCTTCACGTAGGAATGGACACGAGCCTTAGTGACTTAAAACATGAAAGACAATTTATTTATTTTTTCTTTCTGTTTATCCCAAGACATTGTAAACATTTAACTTAATAAAACAAAATTTTAAATTCCATGAGTTGTGAAACAGTAGTTCTGTGACATGACTCCCCGACGTTTCCGCCGCGGTTCGTTGTTTTACGCGGTCGGGGTGTTACAGAAAGATTGGTATCAGAGCTTATGGTTGTAGGGAATTAGGTAATTAGTAATGCTTTGACCTAGACTATAACCTTCCTAGGACCCTAACGCGAGTTTTCTTGCGTTTAGATTCTTAAAACAATACCATCACTTATCCTTAGGTGATTACCAAAACAAATACACAAGTTACAAACTCGTTTTGAAAATCAATCATCTATCCTTAGATGATTTGTTTTGGCTTAAAGCCTTGTAACTTTTCAAAATCCCATCAAAGTTTGGGTTTTATTAATGTGAACACATGCAATCTGGAAGGGTGGATGCCTGTACCCTGAGTTTTCTATCTAAGGCTAGAGTGTTCGTACAAATCTGCATTATCGGACCAGTCACTCTTACCTCTTAGGGTGAGTATCCACTTATAGGCTAATGTATGTCTTCGCGATACATTATAAAGACCCATTTACTTTGATTAGTCACTGTGTGTCGTTTTTTTGTTTTTAAGTAACGAATGAATGACCACCATCCATATGTTTCGTCGATATTTTTAACATCTCTCTAGATTAGCCAATGTTTGTCATTGGGCCCCAAAACAAGCTATTTAGTACTCTGTTCATACCCAAGCCAACCCTGCTAGACCTCCAGTCCTACCTGGTTCTTGCTACAATTGTGGCGAGATGGGTCACTTTAGAAACAACTGCCAAAATTGGTGAACCTGAATGCAAATCTAGCCCATGGACGCGCATTCAACAACAATGCTAACGAGGCTCATGCTGATAACGAAGTCATTAACGGTACGTTCCTTGTTAACAATCATCCTGCTTCTATTCTTTTGGATTTGGGTGCCGATAGAAGCTTTATATCACAAGCCTTTGAACCTTTGCTTCGATGCCTAGAACTAAACTAGGAAAACCCTTAAAGGTGGAAATAGCTAGTGGTGAACCTCTTGTGCTCGACTATATTATTCGTAGTTGCCAATTGAACTTGGATAACCACATTTTTCCCATTGACCTCACACCAATGCAACTCAGGAGTTTTGAAATCATCATAGCAGTGGATTGGTTAACCAAACACCATGCTAAGGTGATCTGTTTCGACAAGGTTGTTCGTATACCTCTTTCATCTGGTGGAACCTTAGAAGTTCACGGAGAAAACCCTCTACTAGCCTAAAACTCATGACCTGTACCCAAGCTCTAAAATACCTACGAAAGAATTATGTAGCCTTCTTGGCACATATCGTAGAGGAAAAAGGCAAGGGCAAAACTATTCAGGACATTCCCGTTGTTCGGGAATATCCTCAGGTGTTTCCTGAAGAGCTACTGGTTTACCCCTAATTCGTCAAGTTGAGTTTCGTATTGAACTTGTACCTAGTGCCAACCCAATTGCCAAATCTCCTTACTATCCTGCACCGTCTGGAATGCAAGAGTTGTCAAAGCAACTCCAAGAACTTTTAGACAAGGGATTCATTCGTCCGAGCTTTTCACCTTGGGGCGCTCCTATCATAATCGTGAAAAAGAAGGATGGATCCTTCCGTATGTGTATCGATTATCTTGAACTCAACAAACTCACAATAAAAAATCGCTATCCCCTACCTCGCATTGATGATCTCTTTGATCAGCTACAAGGTGCAACCTGCTTTTCAATGATTCATCTGCGTTCTAGGTATCATCAACTTTGCGTACTCGAAGAAGATATTCCCAAGACTGCTTTTCGCACTCGATATGGCCATTACGAGTTCACTGTCATGCCTTTTGGTTTGATGAATCCTCCTGCCGTCTTGATGGACTTAATGAATAGGGTTTGTAAACCTTATTAGACAAGTTCATCATTGTTTTCATTGACGACATCCTCATTTATTCTAAGTCTCGAGCCGATCACGAACAACATCTTCCTCTAACGATGGAACTCCTGAAGAAAGAACAACTTTACCCCATATTCTCCAAGTGTGAATTTTGGCTAAAAGAAGTTCAATTTTTGGGACACATTGTTAACGAACAAGGTATACATGTAGATCCCGCCAAAATCAGTGCGATTAGGGATTGGAGTACACCTACTACTCCTACCGAGGTTCGTTCATTTCTTGGTCTTGCTAGATACTATTGACGATTCATCGCGAACTTTTCAAAGATCGCGATTCCCCTCACCACTTTGACTCAGAAGAATAAACCTTTCGAGTGGGGACCCAAACAAGAGGAAGCCTTTCAAACACTGAAACAAAAACTCTGTAATGCTCCTGTTTTATCTTTACCCGACAGCAACGATGATTTCGTTGTCTATTGTGACGCATCAAACCTAGGTCTTGGTTGTGTTCTCATGCAAAGAGACAAAGTTATAGCCTATGCGTCAAGACAATTGAAAATCCACGAGAAAAACTACACAACTCATGATCTTGAGTTAGGAGCCGTAGTTTTTGCTCTCAAAATTTGGAGACACTACCTTTGCGGTTTGAAATGTGTGGTTTTCACTGACCACAAAAGTCTCCAACACATATTCAATCAAAAGGAGCTAAACATGAGACAACGACGCTGGGTCGAACTTCTGAACGACTACGACTGCGAGATTCACTACCATCCTGGTAAGGCAAATGTTGCACCTGATGCGCTTAGTCGTAAGGAACGTGTCAAACTTCATTGTGTTCGAGTTCAATCTGATATCCAGACACGTATCCTTCAAGCACAACATACATGTGTGACCTAAAGCTTGTTGAAAAATGAGCTACCTCCTGAACTTGGGAATATTCACCCAGCATTCCACGTGTCCAATTTGAAAAAGCATTTAGCCGATACAAACCTCCACATTCCCCTTGACGAAATTCACGTTGATTACACTATGCACTTTGTCGAGAAACCTGTGGAGATATTGGACCGTGAAGTCAAGAAACTCAAGCGTAGACGTATACCAATAGTTAAATTTCGCTGGTAATCCAAACGTGGACCAGAATTTACTTGGGAATGAGAGGATCAGATGAAAGCGAATATCCACATATGTTTTCACAAAGTTTCCTCTGATTAAATTTTGGGACAAAATTTCCAAAAGTAGGGGAGACTATAATATTTATGCCATTTCAATCATTATACAATTACAAACAATTTCGTATCCAATGAAACCTTGTGTTTTATTTCTGAAATTTGTATAATTATCTAAGACATTAGCACAATTTAAATTTATTACACGATTTCGAACCCTCAAATATTTTTGTGGAAGTAATTCGTTAACTGACACTCAAACGGAGTCAGTTTAACGTGACGTACACTCCGAAAAAAAGGACATAAGCTATACATACCCTAAATACACTTTACATAACTTAGATATATGTTTTGAAGGATTAGATATGACAAAAACACGCTTATACAAGTCTAGGGACTATTTTCGTCAAACTACAAAAGTTTGTTGGTCCGTATCCAACATACGAACCATGTGTATCAATCCAAATATTTTTGTTTTCAATAAAATCTTGTATTTTATTGATGAGAATGAAAAAATGTCAATCTTTGCACAATTTCGATCATTTTCGTGTTCGTTAAAGCGTTTTACTCATTTTTGCGAAACGCGTAACCGTACAACCGAACGAACGGACATCCATGAAATTTTTGGGCATAATCAAAGTTACACATGTCTTAACACCTTTATATTACGTAAATATTAGGTTAAATGGGTTAAAAATGGCAAACAAGTGAAAATACAAGTCCAAGGGCCAAAAATGTTAAAAAAAGAATAAATATTTTTTGCTTCTCCACCAAGTTTGCCACCTATCTCCAATTTTTGACACCTAGCACTCATTTTACCACACTTAGTTTGTTGTTGACACATTTAGGATACTAATCCACACTTGAGGACACTTGTCTTCGCCTCCTTAATTCTAAAATACTATAAATACCCTATGATTTTTCCATTTTTTACACCACTTCAAAACACTTCAAAACAAAGTGTGAAGTTCTTCTTTCTATCCTTATTGGAGCTTGTTTCCAGCCTTTGGAAGCCTCCTATCTTGAGTTCTGAAAGTTTTCTTCAACACGAGTAAGTACTCTTCCTAGTTCTTTCATTATTTTAGCTATTTTGAGCTAAAAGACAAACAGTTCGGCTTCCTGACTGACTTTTGCTTCTGACCATATTTGGTCAAGTCAAAGTTCAATTGAACTTTACAACGTGATCGTAATCACTAAGTTTATAATCCCTAATGATTTCACCTTCTGATTACCACTTTTACTAGTTGAAGTGACGAGTCAAAGTTTCGGTCAAAAATGCGCATGATGTGCATTTTACGACGAAACTATTTTCGGGTATCAAAACACCAACTTTTGATAAAAACCATCTTTATAAACTTATATAGACATATTTTGACATGTTTAACTCGTCACTTCTAGTTTAGTGCTTATTTAGGGTCGTAAGTCGAGCGGTCTTGACCACCGCTTTGACTTTTGAATCCAACCCGTTTGGTCGATCTTAGGATCCGACCAAACATATATCTGTGACCATAGTTGTATAGGGAATAACCTACTGAGGTTATACCTTATGGTCACGTCCTATAGTTAGTGTTATGATCAGTCACTTCTATGTTCTTAAAAAATGACCAAAATGCCCTTTTGCGCATAAATCCATTCTAAACACTGGTAACCAAATTGTTGACATATAAACTGATGTTATAACATTTTCAAATATGTTTGGGCATTTAAGACTTATCATAAGACATGTTTAACCATCCGATCATGTGTTTACGCTAATGACCCGTTAAAGTAGCGTAAACTACCTTAACGAGTCATAATGGGTCAAAAGCACTTAGAATCCTTTCCAAATCAGAATGTGTAGTTTGTTAAACCATATCACATGAGTTCCAACTCTAGTTTGGTTTATATGACTTCATTCTGTCTGATCTCCTGTTTGTAGTCCCGACACGCTAACATATTTATTAGGACACGTTTGAGCTTTGTTTATTCCGCTGATCAAGAACACTTTCGCAATCCCAAGCAAGTACATAGTTCCCCTCTTTTACATTTTCTATATGTTTTGGGGTGATTCATGCGTGCCTATAATTATTTTCAAGCTTTCAAAACAATATACATGGTTTATATATACAAAATGAGTACATAATTCCCCTCTTTTACATTTTCTAAATGTTTTGGGGTGACTCATATATGCTAAACCAATTTCAAGTTTTCAAAAACAATGTCTATGGTTCATATATAAAACAATACGATTTCAATAATGTGAACAACTTGTTGATGCGTTATCCATAACACGAATGACATTCATTAGCTTTGGCTGAGCCGACCAGTAGTATGTTACGAACCATAGGATTAACAATCCCATTATCGGACTGTTCACTGGATTCGGTGGATGTTTGGGTAATGACAGAAACTGTTTCTGGTTAACAAATCATTTGTTGATTTGTTAGTCTAGCTAAAGAGACCCTTTGATGGTCTATTAAAGATACCCTTTTGGTGATATAGTCAACAACACAGGTTTGAATGTGTTCATTAAAGAACTATCAAAAGTTTTCACAATTAAAAACACAGACGATTTGTTTATGACATGGACAATTGGTTTATGACACGTACGATTGATTTATAACACGGACGAATGGTTTATAACACGGACAAATAGTTTTGAACAATGTCATGCAATGATTTTTACTTAAAGATATAAACCATGCGAAGTTTTCTTTTGAATCAATCTATTACAAGGTTTTTACAAAAGAAACGATTTGGTAAAGATTCATGGCTATAAGGTTTTCACAACTCTAACTAACTTGTTTTAGTTGGTAAATTGTATTGCAATATCAAACACTTTTAATACGAGGTTTTCACTTAATGACTCTTGTAGTCGGACGAGGTGTTGCAATATGTATACAAAGCCACGAATTTGACACACTCACAAAACCTATGTACTCGCCGGCATTTTTATGCTGACTCTCTTTTCACATATGTTTCAGGAGTCAATGCTTGATAATATGATGCATGCTTCACGTCGGAATGGACACGGGCCTTAGTGACTTAAAACATGAAAGACAATTTATTTATTTTTTGTTTCTGTTTATCCCAAGACAATGTAAGCATTTAACTTAATAAAACAAAATTTTAAATTCCATGAGTTGTGAAACAATAGTTCTGTGACATGACTGCCCGATGTTTCCGCTGCGGTTTGTTGTTTACGCGGTCGGGGTGTTACATCTCAGACACAATAAATCATCAAGGGTTGGTTGCCACCTTATTCGGCATACATATTAGTGTCCTTTCAGCAGACTAATGATCTTAATAGTTTCATTAAGCTTTATTAAACGAATTTATTATTTCAAATGTTTTTGAAGATTCATTTGATATCTATAACATGAATTCACCAGCTTTTGTTGACGTTTTCAAAACTAAGATGTATTACAGGAAACTAGTGGATGGCCTTGCTGGAGAATCTTGTTCGTATGTTTTGAAGTCCAGACGTTATATTTCATCCAAACTTTTGTTGTTTTGTTTTATAAACTTATTTTGAATTTTAAGTAATGATGTTAAACTTGTGGTATGTTTTAAAAACAAAAGTTTGTATGTAAATTAGGTATTAAATAAAACGTATCGATATACATTTTGTAAGATATTAAAATTGTCGTTTACTTGGTTGAATGCAACGATTGCCGTTCTAGCCACACCTCACGCAACGCTCCCGCTACATTGAAAATCAGGGTGTGACAGTTTAAAACGGGTCATTGCTAATTATGTCACACCCGCTCATAGGTGGATGCGCGAGGTGTGATCTGGTTGATTCTTATTGCATACAATATAAGTGAACATACTAAATGAAAAAAAACAAGCTCCAATGCCATTGCCATTAATGTTTCCAACGCAGCATGAGTTAAGTATTTTGTTTACAAACCATCGAATGTAATAAGTTGTTAAAGTATCATACAACAAAAATGCAAGTTTTGAAATGTTAAGGATTTGATAATTATATCACCGCATGGAGGCGGTATATAACTAGCAAACCCTTCAAAAATGGCATGGAGTCTTGACACTTGCTTTCTTGATAAAAGTTCCCCCGCTTGGTCCATTAGTTTCTTGAAATACATGTTAAGCTCAAAAATCAACAAAAGTTGGCGAGTTCATGTATTTTAGTTGCATGCGATAGTTCCATAAAATATAAGTTGTAATTGTATCAAAACCCGGTATGTAAAGCGCCAATGAATTCGTTCATCATTAATATTTTGCAAGGACATTAATATGTGTGACGACATAGGAAGCATCCAAACCTAGACGATTTACGTCGAATCACCTCGACTGGGACAACAAATGCACTCTTCCGTGTGGGTCCATGACCAAGAGTGGGGCTCGCAACACCTACTAAATCTAACCTTTGTACCGTGGTCTTAAACAAGATTAATGGTGCTTAAGTTCCACCCTATTCGCACATGATCTAAGTTTTTTTTTCCCTAGCTTATCATACCATTATACATGTATTTCCCTGATAGTTGTTAAACAATGAAACGTTTAAGATGAAAAGGGGAACATGAACTCATTAAATTGCGTTCCGTAACTTTGCTTATCTCACGTACGTTTTCCTCAGTTTGTATCTCAACCTACAAACATGCTAGGTTTTGTTAGACATTTCAGTCTTTGTAACGACTTATGTACAAGTCTTTTGTCTTAAATATTTATTAAGACTTGCTCCGAATTATGTTCCGCTGAGTTGTATTTTCGATGTATGATGTCAATATATAAATTTCGTCACATATATATATATATATATATATATATATATATATTCTTGTATCTGGTATGTTCTATGTATGGCCTAGCCCTCTTGTCTCCATGCCTCACACGAGTAAGATGTATGTGTTCATGACTTCTCATAATCGGGTTCCACCCGTTTGCCTCGATGATGCTATCGTCGGATATGTTCCATATATAATTCTTCATAATTATATATAATTCCAAGTTCGATGTATTAGTTAAAATATTATATTTTAACTCGTATTATTTGTATGCATCGTCTTATATATCATTTGTAATTACGACGGGTTCGTTAAAAATAACCTATTTTTAACAAGTCTTGAAATATAATTATTCATGTGCATGTGTTTATGTTATACATGACCAAATGTATTGTTTGTTAAGTATTATACATGCGTATATTCCTAAGTGTGGGTATACTTGTATTATGAGTATTTGTGTATTTAAATTCGTATTCTCATGATTATGTATAATACTTGTAAAATGGTATTTTCACCAAATGTTAGTGGTATATGTTGGCATGTATTTGTACTTATAGGAATGCGTATATCCTTGTATTCATTATACACCAATTTTATATTCTTAAAATATAAAATTTTAAGATATGTCCAAGGAATATATATACTTTTTACTTGGTAAGTGTATTAAAAATAATCTATTTTTAAGATTAGTTCTAGTAAATATATATCTTTAGCTTTCCACCAAAATCATATATTTTTAAGATGTTTATGAAATGTATATTTTTATATACTTCAAAAATAATATATTTTAGGATTGACAAAATATGTTATATTTTATATACTTGTAAAAGCATATATTTTATCACTTGTTCGGTTCTGAAAGGGTAATTACCAACCTTCGGTATATTATATATTTTTAGTCCAAAATATTTATATAGTCCAAATGTCCGAATCGTCCATAATTCGTATCCAAGGCATGAATATATATATATATATATATATATATATATATATATATATATATATATATATATATATATATATATGTAAATCTTTGTTTGCCAGTTTTATGGTATTTATTTGTGTACATTATTTCAAGTCCTTAATATATATATAACTAATACAAACAATATACACATAACACCTAATTTTTGTAATCACTAAATATATATTTTCCAAAATATATATTTCCATCTGTATTTTTAGAAAAACCATACCTTCTTTGGTTTACATTTTATACAAAAGTGTGGGGATTTTTTTATTTATTATTTTTAAACAAGTTTACTTGTAAGAACCTTGTTAAAATATATTTTTTTAGAGTTTAAATTTTATAAAAGTTTTGCCATAGTTTGCCATAGATTTAGGAGGTTTCCCATGTTTAAAAACATGTGTTTATGCTTTCCAAAACTCATCAAATCATCCACAACAATTTACAAGTATAACATATGCATATAGATGCATTTTTCATGTTATGATGAACATGAAAGTTAACAAAATCATGAAGTATTTTAACCTCATGTTTAACATGTTTATCCATCTTTAAAAGTATGTTTTGTTTCTAATATTTATAAACTTTGTAGAACAGTATTTTTGACAACTTTGTTCATCCATTTTTGTAAGAGTTTATATCCATGTATACATCATTTTTACTTACTTTACCATGTCCATTTTCAAATGTACCAAGTTCATCAACATGCTTTTCATGGATCTTGTAAGATCCATGTGTATACTTGTTAGATCTATACTTCTAGCAAGTATACATATGATGGATATCATCCATATCACGAAATAAACAACTACATCTTCATTATAACTTCAAGATTTGTTTATTTTCTTTAGATGATGTTACTAGTTCAAGTGTTCATCTTTTTAATGTGATGATTTTAGATGGTTTCACTTGTACATTATCATTATACTAGTAACAAGATGTAAAATGAAAGATTAAGAGGCTGACTACTAGCTCTTGTGGCTGGGGAAGTTGCAAGAAAAGTAGAAGATGAAGATGAAGGAAAGTTGGTGGTTAATAGCTCCTTGAAGAGGTACTTGAGCTTCCAAGACTTCACACCTTCCTTACTTGCCTTGAGACACCTTAGGATGAGCTTGGATTACTTGGAAATGAACACAAGAATGGAGGTAAAGTGGAGGTGATGTGGTCGTGGGTATGGAGGAAGAGGAAGGGGGTTGGTGTTTGAATTTGGTGAATGTGATAAGATAAGATAAGATCAAGTGTAAGATCATGTCTCCTTATATCTTCATGCATTAAGGTCTTCCGTCAACAATCCTTTTACCCCTAATAACTTAAGCAAGATTAGGGGACAACATGTGGGCATGAGGGGCCAACATGTAGCCGTCCATCATAAGGGGGGGGGGGGTACTAGTTAGGTTCCAAGTCTAGTTAAGTTATTTTGTTAGGAATTTAGGGATCTAGTTGGGGGGTTTAAGTGTTTTAGGGATTTTGAGTGTAATGAGGTGATTAATGCATTAAACTAGTTGTACGATAAAATATTGTTAACAGTTCATATGATGTGCCTAGTTATGTTCGGGTGATCGTTTTGTTATCGGTTCGTTAAAACGTTAACTTACAAGACTTGTATGATATGAAGTGTTTTTGTGTTAAGATGATATTTTCAACATTCTTTGGATAGTTTATGATGTTTAACACTATTTCAGAATATTACATAAGCTAGTGGATGCTGAGTTTTGCTGAATTGTGTTGAATTTGTCACTTATGTGTATTTTGGACAGTTTTTAGTGCATGTATTTTTTCCGGAACATGTTAGCATGAATCCTT
Organism: Scalesia atractyloides; assembly: GCA_947069175.1. Classification (NCBI taxonomy): domain Eukaryota; kingdom Viridiplantae; phylum Streptophyta; class Magnoliopsida; order Asterales; family Asteraceae; genus Scalesia; species Scalesia atractyloides. Next base: position 88,032,947 of record CAMTDV010000026.1, on the reverse strand, counting down.
ATTTTCCCACATGGGATTTAGTATATAGTTGATGTTGGACTCCCATCTAAGTCCTAAATCTGCTGTTTAGCTGAGTACCGGCACTGTGCAACACAACTAGTCTACTAGTTGTTCCGATGCATTGTCTTAAACTGTTTTTGAGTTGTAACCACTTACTTAGTGATTTTTTCTAGATGCATGTCCTGTAATCATGCATTTCAGACGTTTAAAACACATACTGTATAATATTAAAGACTGTTTAATAGTACGGAAATTACCAGAAAGTGACACTTGTCACAAATTAGAACAAGTTAGTTTTTAAGCAATTCCCAAATTTACCATCTAAAAAAATTAGATATAACATATTACTTTATTTAAAATGATTTATTTGGTGATTGTTTCAAATTAAAGAGGAGACTTGTTGAAGTTGAACTTCTATTTCTTGTTCAACACTTTTTTTGCAAATTTGTAACAATATTAACTTTCTCTTCATAGAAGCAGATTTAGTAATTCAATAAGAACTTTTACAACTATAATCCATGTAAAGTGGGGTTATTATAGAAAAAGTTTATTTTTGTCAAAGAAACTGTGTGATGTGTATTTGATTAAATCTAATGAGCGAATTATAAATATGACATCCGATGTTGTGATAATTAATAATCAAGTGACAATTTTGATACTCTAAAATTAAATTTTATTCATAAATAATCGGATGATATTCAATATTATACCAAACACCAGAAACTAATTATCATGACTTGTGAACTATAATTAATCACATAATTAATTTCAAAGCATAAACCTCATAAGTCAAGACTTTAAATTCAAATTATTTGCCCAAAATATTGCATATAACCATTTGAAGGTATGAATGTCCAAATCTACAGAGTTGGTACATTTCAAAAAGATTCTGAACAAAGAACCTTAAAAAGCTTTGAAGACCACTCAATGAACCCACCAGGTGCTGCAAGCAACGGTTTTGGCTTGACATTCTGGTATAAATTGTTGATCACACCCCTGAGTTCACCTGAATTGTTGATCACACCTGAATAAACCAAAAACTCTGCAAGAACCTAAACCCATGAATAATATTTTAAAAATGTGTGCACTATTTTTTAAAGAGAGTATGTTTAAAAGATATACATACTTTTGTTCAGCAGCCCCATAGTTCATCAAGATCTTTTCGTTGGTTTTCAACAAATGAGATGTCCATATTTAAATCAAACACTTTGCTAGTTGTCTCTGACAAAGCAACGCCCATAAGAATAATTTATATTCGCAGAAATGATATATAATCAAATGTCTAAACGTAGACATGGTTCATGTGGGTTGGGCAACGGATCAAAAAAGATTAACATAGTAATACAGAAAAAAAACACATGTAATTTTGAAGTAATCCAATTAAAATTAGTTATGTTTTAATGTATTAAATGAGTCCTATTTACCAAATTAAACTTATTCATTTAAGGTTATAGAATTAATACAAATAGAGAAAAAGAAGAAAGTAATGATAATAACAAAGACATGTACAACATATTCATAAAATTCAGTTTTTCTTATAAACTTTTGATATGCTAACTAACTGTTCAAAATCAACCCAACAACCGTCACACCGCCGTTGGCATTGGGGTCTTCTCTCCCAGATCCCCCTCTTCCTCTATCTCTTTCCTTCTACATCAACACCCAGTCCTCTTCCACCTTCAACCACAGATCAAACCATACAACGTCTTCCTCCTCCACCCATCTCAAATGCCAAATCAAAACTAGAATCGAATCGCCACCACCTCCCAAATACATCTACGACCTTCAATTGAGATTGAAGTTTTGTTTTAGGTGGTTTTTTTCTGGTGAAAGTTTGTGAACAAACTCTAAAGGTATATAATTACGATATAGAAGGTAAACAAAGAATTTTTGTGGTTTTACATCTTGCAAAACATGAATTCCATCTTGCTGATTCTTTTTGAACAATTTATTTAAAAAGTACACAGGATCAGCTAGGGGCTCGGGGATCTTGTTGAATGTTGCAGATATGAGACATTTTCAGCCGAGGTATTTTTTGTGGTTTAGCTTTTTTGTGTTTATTGATTTTGGAATATTTTTGTGTTTGGAAAATCTGATTTTGAGTTGATGTGATGTAGGCGGGTGTAGAAAAGATTCTTCATGGGGATATGTTAGGTCAATTTTTGGAGCTTATAAATGCGGAACACAAAGATATACTACTTGTACCTGAAGACCTCCATGCCATGTACGGAAGCATCCATTTTGGCAGCAGATTAGACTTTATCATGGTTCACATATGTGCTATGCTACTAGGTAGCTTATAGAACCTCAATCTCAATAAGCTCTTACCTGGTCTTCCTTCCAAAAGCAGGTAACGATGGACTTTTACAAACCGTAAGGTTTTTTCTGTTTTTAGGATCTGTGGTTTTTTGATGTTCATGTGTCGATTTTTCGGATTCCTTAACTTTTAGAATATTTGTTGTTTCGTAAGCGCTAAGAACATTGAAGCTGGTGTTTGATAAAATGGGGTTGTATTTGGGGTTTGTATTTGTTAAAAATGGGTTTAGGTTAAGGGTTTGCGATGATTTTTTTTGTGGGCAATAAAGATGTTTTTTAATAGATCTGTTAAATGTTTTGAATACCCCATTTTCTAAATTTGTTTGATATATAAACATAAATACTTTTGTTTTGGAAATTATGAATTTGTAGGGGGGAGTGTGTTAAAAATATTGGCAATGTATACATTTTTTTATGTACAAGGGAAAATGTAAACGCTTTGTTATACATACTGTAACGTTAAAAAAATGTTTTCAAGTTTATAAATTTTTAGTTTTTAGATACGTTCGAAAAAATGTTTGAAAAATATTTTTACATAACTTTGTCGATGGTAAAAAAAATATTGCGCACGATGTCGAATTTGTATTTTTTACATATGGTAAAAAAATGTTTTATACGCCCCTGATCGTCGGCCCGAGCTCTTCTAAACGTCACACATAAATCTATTTTTACACACGTTTGTAAAAAAATGTTTATATGTGTTTGTAAAATGTTTTTACATACGGGTGACGAATGTAAAACTTTTGTTGCGTATAGTGGAGAATGTAAACGTTTATTTTTACATAGGTTAAAAAAGTGTTTTAATGTTTGTGGCATGTAAACGCTCTGTTTTTTCTTTGATTTTCGCAGGTGTTGGGGCCTTTATGTTCAAAAAACGATGTTAACGAACAAGAAATGAAGGCGAGTTGGGTGCATTTATTTTTTCCGGACATTTTTTGGTGACTTATGTCAATGTAAATTTGTTGGCGAGTGGAAATTTAGGGACTTTTTTGTTGTATAAAATGCAAATTTGCATTAAAAGGTATATCTACATGTATGAAAATATTTTTTAGAGGGAATAAATTTGTAGATTTGAATGATGTTGGTTTATATACAAAACAATTTTGTGGGTTGCATTTGTTTTGATGGGACAACCTAACAAACATAATTCTTATAAAAAAGTATGATATGTAAAAATGTCATATATGTTCTTTTATGTACTTATAATGGTTTTTTTTAATTAAAAAGGAATGGTCCTCACATGTCATAACTCAAATCAAATCTTAGCCATACACTTTATATTGATCAAAGAATGATATTATTTTCTTTGGTTCTCTCAACTAACATATTTCTCATTTTACTAAATTCATATATGGATAAGACATTGTAACCTTTCTCCAACGTTTAATTTCAGTAACACATCCGGAATCAACTTCAAACTTGAGGTGCCTAATCCTTTGCCTTTTGCACTAATGTAAGTTCTGTTTCCGATTCGAAAAAACAACCTTGACTTGTCCCTAAAGAGCTCACAGTCATATGTGTATGTTTGATCAATGGAAGCCTTGCTTCTTATACTTGTTATTAATCCTTGCTTAGCCTTTCCACTGGCCCAGTTGTAGCTCATCATTTGTTTCAATTTACAATATGTCTTCAAGGACGTTTTCTTTATTGATGATTAGCTTTCTTAAAATTAGGACATGATAGATAGGTTTGAAGTGAAGGCTATCATTTTGTTGTCAACTGAATTTGATCTAGATACAGCCTACTTGTTTCTTTTCTATCGTAGAAACCCAACTTCTATTATTGTCTCTTGGATCATAAGCCTTTTGTTCTTGTGAGTATAGAACATTTAAAAGCCCGACCAAGATTATACTTGGCAAGTCTTTAGTATTTTCGGTTGATGCAGCTGATAATCTGTTCCAACAAATAGAAGTTTTAGAGCACTTATACGTATGTGTATGATACGGATCTCAAGCTAGCAAAAGTTCTAATACCATTAAGTTAATAATTCGATACTAATGTAGAGAGAGAAAGAATCAAAGAATCAACAGATTATTAAGAAGTGAATGCGTATTTTTGTTGAATTATAACTAAAAATACCAGAGAAATGAAAATATATATGAAGGTACGAAATCATAACTAAATACTCCTTAAAAGCAAGTCTTCTTCTGACTTCTTCAATATCATCTCCTTGCTGTCATGATTAATAGTATCATTGGCAATCCACATCTTAAGCATGCTTAAACATTCTTTCTGTTTGTACTCTGGAGCTGTATGACCTCCTCCCTTTATAAAAAACAAAAAGGTAAGCCATCATTAAATCATAACAAGCTCTTTTAGTTAAGGTAGAATCGTCAATTAGTGACACTAACCAAAAAGAAGTTTAAAGGTAGATTTTTCACCTTTACAGTAGCAAATGTTAGGTTGTAGTTCCCTTTTGAGTATTTCTTGGTGTATCTACAAGATAACACTCATTATCAGCACAGTTTCAAAATATAACAAGTTTTACCATTTATCTTGTCATGACAACACAACTAACCCCGCTATTTGTTTGTTGACAAACCATGGTCTCCAACCATCTACGACCGACAAGTTCAGTGATTTAATCCAGTTCAAGGTACTAATATATGGAACAGCCATGTCATGATCTCCGCTGTTCAGTTACAAAATGTAATTGATCAAATTGCGCTTTCAAGAGCTCGAAATCTGCTAGAACAACCACAAAGTGGAATCTAGTTTCATGAGATCGAGGAGAATCACGATTACCTATATATAAGAGCGCGGCATTTTTTATCAGCAAGGCGTCGATGATAGCCAACACTACTCTGGATATTGTATGTGTACGATATGGCTTTTTTATGAAAATTAAATTTCGAGGTATTATTGCATTGCACCCACTCAGTATCGCCAAATTCCTGGTAATCGGGAGATTGTTATTATCCTTCATAATCCAAATGAACATGGATAAAACTAATGGTGAACTACAAACCTCATGAATGTGAAGAGCTTCTCGCACGTCTCTACTATTAGCCCAAGCATAGAAGTATATATAATTGTCTTCCTGCAATAAGTACAAATAGAAGACAAAACATCACAATAAAGCAAGCTTTGAATCAAATACGCAGAGGGATGGCGAGAGATACTCGACACAGTCGTCTCTGGACTTGAGGTAAGATATCCACTGCGGTGTTTTCGAAAGTTGTTAAGTCACTCCTGAAGGGGTCAGATCTTAAGGTATTGGAATAGAGACAATTAGGCTCTAAAATATGGGCCTGTTTTATTCTTTCAAGGCACTACAGAGAAAAAAAACAAAAGAAAAAATGAGATAATTTCACCGTCTTTAACTCAACCAATTATTTAATTTTGTTTTTCTCTAGTAGCTTATGTTTGTTAACTTTTTTAAAAAACTAAACTTTTAGTTTTTTATCCCCAACATTCCGGTATAAATTTTGTTCAATGGAGTTGTATTAAAAAAATAATTTTTGGTGTCATAAATTATACAAGTGCCATTATTGTACCGGCAAAACCGATTCCAACATAATAACATTGGTGCTAGTATTCGTTTTTGTAGTTTTAACACATGCCAATGTCATTTTGGGCGTATCATAACTTTATCTTTTGGGTTTTCTCTTTCGGTTGAAATAGGGAGTCTCGGTACCATAATGAAACAATACCATAACCGATGGATGCTGAAGATAACATGGGAATCATAACTGGAATCTAGCTAGCTCCGTAGTACCTCATATATCACTTGAAGGTCATGTATGCATAGAGTGTTGTTGGGATCTACATTGAAGTAGTCTCCGTGGCAATTTTCTTTCGTTGACTGCAAAGAATATATGTAACTTAAATTATTCTTCAAAATATTGTAACGATAGTTGGTGCAAGCAAGCACTAAGACAAAAGGTATCATCGCACTTGATTACCTCTTAAATTGCATCAGATAAGAGGGCCATATTATGAGCAAATTCTATTTTAGAGTTATAGTCACCGCTTACGTCCGTTAGAGGATTACCAAGCATATACCCCTAAATTTGAAAAGAAACAACAATATTAATTCAAGGTTCGGTTTTTTCAATGCAGCTGCTTGGTTTAGCTACAAGAAAAAAAAAACGAAGGCAAGTTAACAAATAGAAAGTCTCAAGTCATTGGTTTTACTTTTAAGTTGATATGTGGCCTTTCTCCAACTTCAATGCCTACAAAAGATGAAAACAAGCTGTTGAAACCCAAATATTCACTCAAAATTTTCCCACAAATTTTGTTGAACGTTCTTTCGCAGAAATCCAGCTTTTATGCCTGATGTATTGACATTATTGTGTATTGCCGAATTTCTGCACATGTTACATGCTTGTATAGGTTGTCGATTATCATCGAGAACTGCTTTGGCTTTGTCTTTCAGGTGATTCAGTGATTGCATTCTCAATTTCCTCTTAAGAATTTGGAAAATTGAGCAATTTTTCATAGGATATAGGCCGCATTTCATGATAGTTACACTTATCTCAACATTGTCATATGTCATATCTTTGGCTTCACTCAATGTAAACAACTATCTATTACGGTTTCTCTAGGCCGACATCATTCTCTGTACCATGTGGTTCCTATGGATGACTCTTTGGTCTATTGGTGCACAGTTGGAGCATTATAGAATTTAGCTTTGGGTAGGATGCAATCTGGCTGTACATGTTTTGGTCCTCTAGCTGCTGGGTGGAGGCCTGTGTTTAGTTGAATGATTGCCCCCTTTTATGTTATAAAAAAAACCCTTATGCAGTGAGTTAGGTTTCTTAGTTTCTTTTGAAAATTACTTATCGGCATTGGTTGGTCATCAAGCATATTTAATGTATCTTAAGGGACTATTTCTCATTCCTTTATGACTACTATTCATGCCTATACAAATGTTGATTGGGCCTATCCTTTCGTTGATTGTTGTTCGACTTAGGTTACTATATATTCCTGGGCTCCAACCTTTAAGTTGGAGTTCCAAGAAGGAGCACGTTGTTGCACTGACTAGTACTGTGCCAAATATTAGGCTCTTGGTCGTGCTTTTGTTGAGATCAAGTTGATTATATGTCACATATGCACGAACTACGGTCATCTTCAAGTTATGCACCTACTCTTTGGTGTGACGATATATGACGTTTAATCTCGTCGTTCATTAGTGCACCAAGCATCTTGAGGTCGTTCTACATTTTATTCAGGATATGATTTTGGCTCGGTCTCTTACAATTCATTATGTTGCTACCACACATGGAGCCCTTCACTCATTTTCCATATCTCAGATCCGAGCTGCATTTATTGTTATTTCGATTGTTTCATGTTCCAGTTGTTTTAAACGTCATGGTTATTCTCCGATGTATACTAAAACACACATTAATCACACATATCACTTTGCATATTTCTATCAGTAGCCTACATATGACTTTGGATTTAAAAAAATCACATATTACATGTGTACAACAAGTAGTAAGTTAAATGCTATACATGCATAACCGCATATGAATCATTTTCACCTATTTGAATAAAAATGAAGTAAAAAGGTGCTGTTTAATGATAGTAATAGAGATATAAAATATACCTATTTCATATAAAAGGGCATACATAGAAGAACAACCGGGGCCTCCACTAATCCACAAAATCAGAGGGTCATCTTTTGGGTTCCCTTCAGACTCAATGAAGCAGTAAAATAACTGCACATCATCATATTTTCCAACCCTAACGTAACTTAAACAAAATTCTTCTCTTTAGATTTTGTATAATCAGAACCCTATAAATAATGGAAATTTAAACAACAATTATAATGTACATGTACCCAGTTTCAAGAGTGAAGGGAAGATCACCAACTAAGCCGGGAATTGTTTTAACCAGAAATCGTGACTCGATAACTTCTGCAGAGAATAAATACAACAAGCAACATCGTATGGACTTGAGCGCTACACCTGTGAAACGTTTGCGCTGGACACAAAACCTCAATGTATCACTTTCCCAGTGGTAAGAATCTGAATTTCCCACCATCATAAAACAAAAAAATGAAGCAGTTGCATTGATAGACATATAATTGCCACACACTATTTAATATTGTAGAACAAGTGCATCCCCTTAAAAAGGAAAAGATATTCAAAATTTATGTAGAAGGCGATGGTTTGTAAGTGTACGATATCAATCCTTTGGTACGACAAGTAAAAATATTAAGTTTAATATATCAATAACTTCTCATCTGTGAAGTTCACTCTCATGATTTATCTCAAATAAAAACAAAATATATCTTTAGTTTATGAACATAAAAATTGTACCTTTAATTAGACTATTAAAAATATTTTTTTTTAACAGCAAAAGCATCTGTAAAAATACAGAAAATCAGGTTAACAAAAAATTGGGAACCCAAAACAAGACAAAATCAAGGAATTACATCAAAAATATTAAAAATATGTAAAAGCATGAGTAAGAATAACCGAAATGAAGAAACTAATACAGCTAAAATGATCGAAACTTAGTTCATAAGCTAAAAAGTAACAATTGAAAAATAAAGGAGTTGGAAAATAATTGTACCTCGTGAACCACAATTAATGACGAAAATGAAGCCAACTCGTTTGAGCATATATCTAACTTGATAATAAAAAATGCAACAGAAACAAAATTATATTTTTTTTATTATATTATTATATCATATCTTATCACATTAAAATTATTATATAATAATATATAATTATATTACATTATGGTATTCTATTATGTTTTATTGTTATATATTATTATAATTATATTATAATATAATTATTTGTCACTGTTTATATAATAGTATTTATTATTAGTATTAATATAGAGTTAATTACTCATGTAATTCTGATAACTTATTAAAAATAACATCTTAACTACTAATTTTTTTAATATGTTACGGTTTTATGATTTTGATTACTTTAACTATTAATGTTTTTTGTTGTTAATGTTGCTATTATTATTGTTATTGTTATACAACCACCTCTCACTTTCACCTTCGTACCCCACCATCAACCATGCATGCCATCACCGCTCACCTCTAAAACCCAAATTAAAAATAAATCTTATTAAGACAAATTCTAGCCAAGTAGATGTGGGTTTAAAAGGAAGATGATGATTAACATAGATGATTTTGAAGAAGATGATGAGAAGGTGGGTGGTGGAGGTCGCTTGAGAGACTATAGTTTTCTTTAAGAGTAAATTACAAGTTTTGTTCTTTATGTTTACACCATATGGCAGGCGGTGTCCTTTAGCGCAAAACTTTGCAAGTTGTTTGCATTATGTTTCAAAATTTTACACGTTTTAACCTTTACTCAAAACCAGTTAGATTTATTTAGTTATATCTTGTCATGAGGCATTCTTAGCATTTCACCATCCCAAGCGCTATTTTGTAAAAAAAAAAATATTAAGGAACTATTTTGTATAAAACTTAACAATAAAAATATATATAAACTCTCTATCTCTCTGTCTATCTAAAATGAAACTTCTCCCTCTGTCTCTCTTCTCTTTTACACTTCCCACAAAAGAAAATTCCTATCTACGAATACTACAGAGCAACAACCAAACCTTCTTTTATCTCTATCTACATCAAAACATCAGCAGATCTCTCTCTCTCTCTTAAAACGAACGACAACAGCAGATGGATCTTCTACGTTGTTCTTATAGATTACAAAAAGAGGTTGATGTACTAATAAATGTTTGCGGTGGTAGGAGGGGTGGCTGTGGTTGGAGGCGAGATGGTCGTGATAGGGGTTCTGAGTTGGTTTGCGAAGGGTGTGTACAGTCGGATTTGTTTCTGTTAGAAAGGGGAGAAATCAATGGAAAAAATTAAGGATCAGAAAATAATTCATCATATCCTCAGCCAATCATTCCCGTATTTACAGCCAGTATTTTTAGATAGTCTTTATTATGTTTCCTTTCTATATGCTTTGTTTTTGTATTTAATCCCCATCATGTAACCACTAATCACATCGTATATGAATACCTTTGTCTATTCTCTGATCATCGAATGATATGGTAGAGTATGGTTAAAGATCTTAGGAACCTTTGCTCATCATATACCTCGTAATCACCCAAGTATCGTAGCAAGCTACCATGTCTGATACAGACGGTAACTTGAACAGCGATGACCTCTCTATTCAAATAGCCAATCTTCTCAAGAATGGCATCAATTCTCAAACCCAAAACCCCGAGCAAAGTCTCTCGGACAACCTTAAAATCAGCCTAAACCTCAGTAGCCAAAACTACGCCTTGTGGGCTCGGATGATACGAGTTGCCATAGGCGGGAAATCGAAAGCCTTGTTAAATCATTTAACCATAGAACCACCAGAACAAACCAGCGGTGAATATGATCATTGGGAACAAGACGATCTCATCGTGTTTTCGTGGCTCATTCAAAATATCGAACTTACCATTGCTAGAAATCTAACCGAGTTCCCTACAGCCAAAACACTGTGGGATGCTCTTGTTATTACCTATAGCAGTGACAAAGACAAGCTACAGACGTTCGATCTCCACGTGAAAGCTAATGGGTTCAAGCAGAATGGCATACCATTGGAAGAATTTTGGATCGTTATGCAAGGGATTTGGGGAGAAATTGATCGACGTAATCCGAACCCGAGGAAGTGTGCCGTTGATACGCCATCTATAACAAAATTAGGGCTGAATAAAAACTGTTTCAGTTCTTGAATGCCCTAGATCGCAAATATGACCCGATTAAATGGGAAATTTTGCGTTGGGACCCACTTCCCTCAGCGGAAGGTGCGTATGCGGCTGTTAGAAAGGAGACTGCTCACAAGAACATCTTAGGAGTAACCCCGAATGATACACAGGGGGTGGCAACGGGTCTGGCAGCAACCGAACCAAACAATACTGAAGGGTCAGGGCTAATTTCAAAGGGGTTTCGCCGGTCAGACCTTGTGGAAGAACTCGCCACACAAAAGAACTGAATCGTCATCCCGGGTAGATAAATCTCGGCTAAAATGTAGCCATTGTGGAAGAACTCGCCACACAAAAGAACAATGCTTTAAAATTGTTGGTTTTCCGGAGTGGTGGACCGATGGCCACAAGAAAACCAACAAAGATGGTGAAAAACCCGGAGTGGTCGAAGGAAACTCAACCGCTGGCCAAGGCGGTGCTCAACAGAAAACCGCCGGTGGCAAGATGGGTTTCGGGGGAATAGAAGTGGCGTCTGATGAAAATGGAGACAACCCAGGTAAAGGGTTTGAGGGTTATAAGTCAAGACTTTCATGTTTAGATGCCTGTTATTCTGACATTTACAGTTCTGGTCCCTCTACATTGTTAAACCCTAAATATTTTCCCCCTAAAATTCTCGAATTGCTAGATGACTCCCCTTTTAATGTACATACACCAAACAAAATTATTCAAATTATGATTTAAAGCATAGAGATTTTTTGTGTAAAAATAAAAGGGAGCAGATGATATAGGGAAAGTAAATATGGCTAGAAGTGGTGACAGCCTCACAAATGCATGGATATTCAATTGCGGCGCCATGGATACTATGACATTTGATTTGTCAGATATTAAAACAATGACCAAACCGTCAAAGAATCATATTCAAACTGCAAATGGGGAAGTTATTCTGGTGAAAGGGGGAGGAACCATTGAAGTCTCACCGAACTTGAAACTATCCAACTGTCTTTATATTCCTTCCATGTAACATAAACTTTTGTCCATTAGACATGTAACAAAAGAACTAAATTGTTCTGTGTTGATGCACCCCACTTTTTTGCATTTTACAGGATATCAGGACGGGAGCGATCATTGGGTGTGGTAATGAATGTAAAAAGTTGTATTATGTAGATGAAGTGACTCATCAAGGGAATGTCATGTTGGCTCATGGGAGTATTGATAGAGAGGCATGGTTGTGGCATCGAAGACTAGGACATCCATCTACTGGTTACTTACATCTTTTATTTCCAAAGTTATTTCCTTCCAAAAGTACCTTGAATTGTGAGGCATGTGTTTTAGCCAAGAGTCATAAACATACTTATAAACCTAATGATGCTAAAGTTGATGCACTTTTTTCTTTAATTCATTCGGATGTCTGGGGTCCGGCAAAGGTTGTGGGAGTTCAAAATTTTTGATATTTTGTTATCTTCGTTGATGATTGCACTCGTATGACGTGGATGTATTTTTTAAAACACAAATCCGAGATTTTAAAAAATTCACTTTTATTTCATGCTATGATCGAAAACCAATTTCAAAAACCTATTCGACTCCTGTGATCTGCTAATGGGGGAGAATTCGTTAATGAATCCATGAAACAAATGTTGCCAATCAAGAGGGATAATCCATCAAACCTTGTGCCCTCACACTCCCGAACAAAATGGTGTCGTCGAGCGGAAAAATCGGATACTACTTGAAATTACTTGGGCCTTAATAATTGAATCACAAGTTCCTATATGTTTTTGACCGGAGGGAATGGCTACCGCCACATACCTCGTTAACCGACTCCCAACCAAAGCTCTCCAACTCAAAACCCCAATTGAAACCCTTACTAAATACACCAAGATTCCACCACCCCTTACCCTTGAGCCTCGAGTATTTTGTTGCTCAGTCTTTGTCCATATACCCAAGACTGACTGACATAAACTTGGCCCATGTGCAGAGAAGTGTGTTTTTAGGATATGGAGTAAATAAAAAAGGATATCGATGTTATAGTCCGAAAAGGTGTCACGTGTATACAACAATGGACAGTGACTTCCTAGAAACTAATTTTTTATATCACGGCCAACTTAGTGGTCAGGGGGAGAATGAGTGTGTTGACACACTAAGTTGGTTGAACTGGATATCATCATCAAAAGAAGTATCTCACAAGACCCAAAATGAGTCACCAACTTCTCTACAGCCTGAGGAATCGCCAATCAGTACCACAGAAGATGGTCCTCCTAACCTGACACCCGAGGTAAGTGAATCTACTCAATCTCCCATCCTTGAACTAAATAGTGAACCTGTTGATACTCCTAATCATGATGAGACAGTTCTAGAACAAGGTGAAACAACAACAGAAGAACAATCGCAGGAAACGACTGAAAGGTATATTCTACCTCTGAGGATAAATCGAGGAGTTCCCCCCAAAAGGTATTCGCCAGAGAAAGAGAACCAAAGCTCAAGATACCTAGTGGCAAATGTAGCCGTAGGGAACTTATCAAAGGAAGCAAAGGCATTTGTTTCTTCTTTATAATCAGAAGAGATTCCTACCACTATGGAGCAAGCTTTAAAGTCAGAAGTGTGGAAGGATGCGATGGAGACGGAGATGAAAGCTTAATGAAAAACAATACATGGGAAAAAAGTAAGCTTCCAACAGGAAAAAAGGTGGTAGGATGTCGATGGGTGTTTTCTATTAAACGCAAACCGGATGGCACCATTGAAAGGTATAAAGTACGACTAGTTGCCAAAGGGTATACATAAACTTATGGAATTGACTACTCGAAAAAGTTCTCTCCAGTAGCCAAGCTTAATACCATCAGGGTTCTTTTCTCGATTGCAGCGAATAAGGAATGGCCACTTCATCAGTTCGACGTTAAAAATGCTTTTCTACATGCGGAGCTAAAAGAAGAAGTGTACATAGAAGCTCCCCCGGGTTTCAGGGAAGATCCCCCAGGTTTCATGGAAGAATTTAATGCAGGGGAAGTATGTCGGTTGAAAAAATCTCTCTATGGGCTCAAGCAATCACACCAGGCTTGGTTCGGAAGGTTCACCATTGTGATGAAGAAATATGGTTTTAAACAAAGCAATTCTGATCATACCTTGTTTCTAAAACAAAGGGGGTAACCTTGTGACTTGTTTATGTCACACCCCGGATTTCCAACCCGAAATCCATACACCGGTGGGCCTGGGTGGGGAGTATCGTGACGTAAGTTGATAACATCATTGTCAATTAAACATAGCATAACGGAAGTCTTGGATTTAAATTACTATTACAAACCGAATGTTCAAAAAAAAATATACAGGCTCGTAATAGAAGATCCACAAGCGGATCATAAAATGTACAAGAAAGAATACAAAACAGACTTTTAGGGCAGATCTAAGGATTTGCAAGATCCTCTTATTCGCTACCGAGCAGCTTCCGGCCTATTTCGTATTGTAACTTCAACTTAGCCTTTGGACGATACGTGCTGGTAAACACACCTAACTGACTCATTTTGAAAACTTTAAAATGATTTGTAAGTGCAAATGGCACAAAATCTTTTATTAACTTAGGAAAGTTGAAATTACAACCTTGTATCAGATTCACATGTTTGTCAATACATACAGGGCCCGGGACAGAAACCGAGACATGATTAAATACACACCACTTATGAACTCACGAAGGAGTTATCCCCAACGTCTTGGGTAATTTGCATATGAGCATCTGAAAGGTGTATGCCTACACCCCGTGCTAAGGTCGTGGCCAATAACTATTGTATTGAGCCGAGGATATCCAGGACACGGTAATTTAACCCCCGATGTTTAAGTTATCAAACAAAACTGATTAAAACGAAATATGGGGTTTACTAGCCACAAACGGGCATTTGATTGACCCCATTTTGGACCAAGCTGTAATAATTCACCGTATCCCAAGCCCATATAGGGAAAATAAGTCGAGAGTATTTACCTGAGCTAGTCTTCTTCTTTTATTTTTAAATAACTCAGCCGTATACAAAAGTACCAAGTGCAGATAGCATTTACCGGGAAGGCTCTTGTCTGTATTATGGCATAAGCTAGCCAATTAAATACTAACGTTCTTATAAACCGAATAGTGTACATGATTATTACGTATAACGCTTGATTAAATGATGATCGGATAGAATGTAGTTTAATCTTGACAAGTACTTGACTTGTATAATATGGGTAAACTTTTAACATTCTGGATTTTGATACTTAAAATGATAAGGTTAAACCCGTTTCGGTTAATTTATGTAAAATAGTTACATATACGTAATTGTGCGCATATAAGCGATATCGGGTAACCGGATAAGTCATGGACAAGTTTTATATGCCATTATATTTTAAATAAGCTAAGATATCAGCAGGATATCAACTTATATGCTCGTTAAGGTTTTAAAACGAAACTATGCCTTATAAGGGCATTTCGGTAGTTACATGTTGTATAAAAGGAACTTGAATATATTTTAAGTTTATGATCATGAGTATTATGGAAAAATAATTTATTTATGATATAATATCTGTAGGATGTCAGTTGTATGTGTAAATTATCTTTTATGACCAAACTATGCACCGAAGGGGCATTTTGGTCATTTTACACATAGTTTATAAATTATTTGGGATTCTGAGTTTATAACATGTACCTACTGTAAAATATGTTTAAAATAAGTTTTAAATCAGTAGGTATCAAGTCTTGGTCAATAATATGGTTTAAAACCATACTATGCGCCGAAACGGCGCTTATGTCGTAAAATGACGTCTTGATGTGATTTTTATGAAAACTGGCCAGATTAAAATGTCTTAGATATTTTATTTAATATAACATATCAGTAGGTAAAAGATTTACCTTGAAAATATTTGATTAAAACTATTTTATGAGCCACAAGGGCTAAAATCATCATTTATCGACATAGTTTAAAGACTTGCTTTAAAACTCAGTTTATATCTTGGTTTAACATCCCAAATAATCCTAATTATAATATTTCATCAGTAGAAAACTCATTTTCAAATCCATTACTATTTAAAACCTTGTTTTAGGCAAAAAGGGCATTTTGGTCAAAGATGGCATAATTATGGAACTTGCGCGTAAACTTGGATTCTGATTATGATCATGTAATATAACCCTAGAGGGTTATGCTACATTATATTATGATCACAATGCAACTTCAGATCAGTAGGTAACAAATCTAAATCGGGTCAGAATCGAAAGTCAAAGCAGAAGTCAAACTTCGCGACTTTCGGTTGCGAACCGATCTTAGAACTGAAATTGACGAGCCGAACATGTTCATACATGTTCTAATAATTATTACCAACTTGTTTAGGTATCAAAACAGGTTACTTAGCATATATAAGATCAATTTATGATTTTTCCGAAAAATGGTATGTTTGACTTTCTAATAACATAACTTTGACCCGTCAATTGGTCTAGCAAACGTGGTCTTCAGGAGGTGCCCTTATAGGGATTAACACCTACCTTATTACGATCACTTAGCCATGTTCATTTCGAACAATGGCTGGACCATAATGGTCTTAACCGAAAGTCAAAGCGTTTTCCGTAAAACGTTTGACTTTTGGCTATAAAAGCCTATAAACGAAAATGCACAAGGAAGGAACACTTACCAGTGATTCCTAGGGTGCAAAATAACTATGTTGGATGCTCCTTTTAGCTAGGAACTTCCAGAGGAGGGAGAAGAGTGAATAAATGAGAAAGGTGCAAGTTGGAATGGTGAACTTAAGCACCTATTTATAGTTGGAGAGCTCAAAGGAGGTGAAGCCAGGTGTTTAGGGGTGTAAGAGGAAGCTTACAAGTGTCCCAAAACGTGGCATAGCAGTTTGGGAAGCCATGGTTTCGAGTAAATGGTTTTTGGAGCTTTGCTTGGCTGCCAAACAAACTTTCTGCAGCAGAGCCTTTCTCGCGCCCCCCGACGGACATTGGCCATGTCTCTCACGGCCCGCAACCGACCTCTGGCTAGTTTCAAAGTTTGACAATTTTAACCGCTTAACTTATTAAAGCTTCTAAAAACCTTTTTAAACACCTTTTTGGCACTTTTAGCCCTCTGTAGCCAATACTTGGCATACCCGGGATTATGCCCGGACATTTTCGAGCTCTCGGTTCGTTAAAAAGGTCACTCAGAGGTATAAATTAACATGTTGACACTTTTAATCCCTCAATTATCCAACTTTCATAAAATGATGGATTTAATCACTCTCGTCCAATAAACAGGACATATGAGAGTTAGGACTTTATAAAGGATCACGGAGAGGCTCAGTATAAACATGTTGACTCTGATGTCACTCAGACCCTAGGCATGTTGACACAACGATCACTTAGAGGCCGAGTTTAAGCATAACAACACTAATGGTCGTTCAGAGGCTACATTTTATGCATAATGACACTAATGGTCGTTCAAAGGCTACGTTTTTATGCATGACGACACTAATGGTCGTTCAGAGGCTAGGTTTATGCATGTTGACATCTAAAAATCATTCAGAGGCTCAGTGTAAGCATGTTGTCACTTTTAGTCCATATTAGTCTTTAATAGTCTATACATAAAAATACAACACGTGTCACTATATTATTGGAATCGATTTTACAGGGTGTTACATCCTCCCCCCTTAAAAGAAATCTCGACCTCGAGATTTTATTCAAAAGGATAGGGGTACTTTTGTCGCATAGTGGACTCAACCTCCCATGTATACTCGGGACCTCTAAAAGCGTCCCACTTAACCTTTACTATAGGTATTATTTTTCTTCGGAGCTTCTTAACCTGTTGATTCTCGATCGAAATTGGTTTCTCAATGAACCTCAGGTTTTCATCAATTTGCACATCTTCGTGCGACGTTGCTAGCGACTCATCGGCTAGAAATTTCTTAAGGTTAGATATATGGAATACAGCATGAATTCCACTAAGCTCCTCTGGTAACCTAAGCTTATAAGCTACAGTGCCGACACATTCTTTTATCTCGAAGGGTCTTATATATCTTGGGCTCAACTTGCCCTTCTTTCCAAAACGCATCACACCTTTCCAGGGTGATACCTTTAGCATGACTTTGTCCCCTACTTGGAACTGAAAAGGTTTACGCCTCTTGTCAGCATAGCTCTTCTGCCTATCCCTGGCAGCTTTGAGACGATCACGGATTTGTACAATCTTTTCCGTGGTCTCTAGGACAATCTCTGGTCCTGATAGTTGGGCTTCCCCAACTTGTGCCCAACACACGGGCGTTCGACACTTTCTCCCATATAAGGCCTCAAAAGGAGCAGCCTTACTACTTGTATGATAGCTGTTATTGTAGGAGAATTCTATCAGGGGTAAGTGGTCATCCCAGCTTCCACCTAAATCAATCACACATGCCCGAAGCATGTCTTCTAAAGTTTGAATATTACGCTCACTTTGACCATCAGTCTGGGGATGGTAAGCCGTACTAAAATTTAATCGTGTGCCTAACGATTGTTGGAAACATTTCCAAAAGTGAGAGGTATATCTAGTATCTCTATCAGATACAATAGATACTGGCACACCGTGTAGGGACACTATCTTGTCCACATACAACTTAGCCAATTCGTCAGAACTATAAGTCTCTTTAATTGGCAAGAAATGCGCTGACTTAGTCAGCCTATCAACAATGACCCAAATAGTGTCATTACCACGTTTGGTCTTAGGTAACTTGGTAATCAAGTCCATAGTTACCATTTCCCATTTCCAAGTGGGAATCTCAAGTTGTTCTAGAAGTCCTGACGGTTTCTGATGTTCGGCCTTAACTTGCGAACACGTCAGACACTTAGCTACATAAGTGGATATGGATTTCTTCAAACCCATCCACCAATAATTCTTCTTCAAATCTTGATACATCTTATCACCACCCGGGTGAACAGAGTATCTTGAATTATGCGCTTCCTGGAGGATTAGATCCCTAAGTCCTCCAAAGATCGGGACCCAAATTCTATCATTAAATCTTAGGATACCATCATTTCCAGGCGTTAATTGATCAATAGATCCGCTTAGTCCCTCATTAGGAATATTAGCATTTAACATGGCTTGCTTTTGCGCATTTAATAGCTTTTCACTTAAGCTATTTCTGAGCTCAATGCTCTTGACATTAATCCTAATAGGTTTAACCCTTTCTTTGCGACTTAAGGCGTCAGCAACTACATTTGCCTTGCCGGGATGGTAGCGAATCTCGCAATCATAATCATTAAGTGTTTCCATCCAACGGCGTTGTCGCATGTTCAATTCCTTCTGATTAAACAGGTGTTGGAGACTTTTATGGTCAGTGTATATAACACATTTCATACCATACAGGTAGTGCCTCCACAACTTTAGTGCAAATACAACGGCACCCAATTCCAAGTCATGGGTGGTGTAATTTCTTTTGTGCACCTTGAGTTGTCATGATCCATAGGCGATTACCTTGCCATCTTGCATTAGCACACAGCCTATACCGGTGTGTGATGCATCACAATAAACAACAAAATTCGCAATACCCTAAGGTAGAGATAACACAGGAGCATTGCTCAACTTGTCCCTCTCAAAAGATTCTTGTTGCTTTGGACCCCAATTATACTTAACATTCTTATGGGTTAAGGTAGTTAAAGGAGTGGTTGTTCTTGAAAAGTTCTCAATGAACCTCCTATATTAACCAGCCAGTCCTAAGAAACTACGAATTTCAGATGGAGTCTTGGGAACTTCCCAATTCATTATGGCTTCTATCTTAGTGGGATCCACTTGGATACCACGCTCACTTACAATGTGTCCAAGCAATTGGACTTCTCTAAGCCAAAATTCGCATTTAGAGAACTTTGCATAAAGTTTCTCTTGTCTTAGTAGTTCTAAGATGCACCAAAGATGTTTCTCGTGATTAGCTTGATTACGAGAATAGAGAAGTATGTTGTCCATGAAGACAATGACAAACTTATCCAGATGTGGCTTGCAGACTCTATTCATGAGATCCATCAATGCTGCTGGTGCATTGGTGAGCCCAAAAGGCATCACCAGGAATTCGAAATGACCATAGCGGGTCCTGAAGGCTGTCTTAGGAACATCTTCACTAACCTTCAGTTGATGATATCCTGATCTCAAATCAATCTTGGAGAAATAACTAGTCCCTTGAAGTTGATCGAATAAATCGTCGATCCTGGGCAACAAATATCTATTCTCGATTGTTAACTTGTTTAGCTCTCAGTAATCGATGCACAATCGCATCGAACCGTCTTTCTTCTTTACAAAGAGTATAGGAGCTCCCCAAGGCGAGGAACTAGGCTGAATAAAGCCTTTCTCCAAAAGTTCGTCTAGCTGCATTCTCAATTCCTTCATTTCCGTCGGTGCTAGCCTATATGGAGCCCTAGCTACTGGTGCAGATCCTGGCAGAATATCTATTCTAAACTCCACTTGCCTGTCAGGAGGTAGGCCTGGTAATTCTTCTGGAAATACATCGGGATATTCTAAGATGACTGGTAGGTCCTCCATGTTTGGCTTAGGCTTATTTATGGTAATTGTGCCATGTAGATGACACAACCTCTTCTCAAACACTTGGATGCCTTAAATAACGACACATTGTCCGGCAATCCATAGTGCGAGTCTCCGGGGATAGTGATCATTTCACCAGATGGTGTTTTAATTTTGATGAGCTTTTTATCGCAGGCAATGCAGGCTTGGCTATGAGATAACCAATCTATGCCTAAGACAACATCGAATCCCGCCAATTTCATTGGCAGAAGAAAGATAGGGATGGAATGATTCTTAATGGATATAGAGCATCCATCAAGAATGGAAGTTGTGGATTCTATCGTTCCACCAGCAAGTTCTATCTCATAGGTTTTATTTAGAGTTCTTATGGGCAAATTTAACAGTTTACAAAACTTATGATCGACAAAAGATCTATCTGCACCCGAATAAAAAAGAACTCTAGCATAAATATTATTAATGGGGAAAATACCTATTATGACGTTATTGTCATTAAAAGCTTCCTTAGCAGTCAATCGAAAAGCGCGTGCATTCCCCTTCTTGGCCTCTCCAGGCTTCGAATTATTATTCCTTGAATTCTTAGGGAAGTTAGTTGCAATGTGCCCTTTTTCATTGTAGATATAACATACAGCATCCTTAAGATCCTTACAATATAGGGTCTTATGCCCTCTACTTTTACATATGCCACAAGGTCTAGCTTGTGGATAAGGATTACACTGTCCCAAGTGTCTGCGGTTGCAAGTCTTACAGAATGGCATTACAGCCAACTTGCCTTGGTTCACTTTGAACCCGAATCTCCCTTAACTTTTCTTATTAAACTTATGGGAGTTGTCATCTTCTCTCTTTCTTTTTCTGTTAGGTTCAGGCTTAACTGACTTTTCCCTTACAAGATCAAGGGTGAGAGAGAGAGAGATAGGTCTACAGCAGACCTATAGGTATTAGGCTGAGCATCCTTTACCATGCCCTTAATCTCGGATGCTAATCCATTGATAAAACGTGCAATGCATTTGGATTCAGGGGTGATTAGGTAGGATACTAACCTAGATAGGGAATTGAAATCGGAGACATACTTCCGACAGTCTAGGTTTTTCATTGAAAGAGACAAGAAGTCTGTCTCTATTTTCTCCACCTCATGGGGTGGGCAGTAGGTTTCCTTAATAAGGTCCATAAACTTAGACCATCCCAAATTATACAGGTATATTTTACCTGTTGACTGAATCATGGCCTTCCACCATGTTACGGTATCGCCCTTAAAGGACTGTGATGTATACTTGGCCACATCCTTATCAGCACAGTCGTTGATGTCTATGATAGTCTCCATCTCGTCCAGCCACTTTAGGGCTTCTACAGCTCATTTTTCCCCATTAAAATCGCGGGGCATACAGGAGACGAAGTGTTTGTAGGTACACCCGTCTTTAGCAGAAAGGGACCTATCAGCAAAGTCTACTTTCTTTGGTTCACTCTTCACATTTGAAGAGTGAACATAGCTCTCTTTATGAGCTGAAGACAGGGTAATTGATATTGGTTTAGAGCGAGTAGCACTCGACTCTCTTAACTTCTCTATGGCCTTACCCATGGCCTTTTCTACAGTGGCATCAATGCGTGCTTGGAAGTCATTATTATCTATGGCTACATTTTCGGCGTCTTTAGAGTTGATGTTCCGATGGCTAATTTGAGCCTTATTTGAATTAGCTATTCTTGGAAGCTTTGGTTCTATATATACCAAATAAAATTTGCCTTAGCCATGGTATACTAACCATATCGGCTTTAAACATTGGATAAAAATCCATCGCCTAATCAAGCTAGTGTGAATAACATCACAACTCTTAGGCTTAAAGTATCTATATTTGGCCTTGGTCTTAATAGGACCATTATAGGCAAATTATGATTGGGACTAAGTCCACATATTACTAGACAGTGGATCGAAATATCACAACTGTCATTGTCATATAAACAATTATATATAGCACATAGGCTTGTCACAAAGGACATTAAAATATGGCACATAGGCCTGTCACTAATGGACATATAATATGGCACATAGGCCTGTCACTAATGATCATAAGATTATGGCACATAGGCCTGTCACTAATGGACATAAGATTATGGCACATAGGCCTGTCACTAATGGACATAAGATTGTGGCACATAGGCCTGCATCTCAAATGGATGTAAAAATAGGGCACACAGGCACTACATCACTAATGGAGGTTTAATTATCATCGCACTGATGATAGTAGCCGGGATCAAATAGATCACAAAGGCTATATAAAATTTATCATAACCCAAAAGGGTAATACATCACTAATGGATGTTTAATTATCATCGCACTGATGATAGTAGCCGGGATCAAATAGATCACAAAGGCTATATAAAATACATCTTTAATGGATGTCTTATTCATCACCGCACTAGTGATATTTAGTCGGGATCAAACAGATCACAAAGGCTATTTAAAATACATCTCTAATGGATGTCTTATTCATCACCGCACTGGTGATATATAGTCGGGATCAAACAGATCACAAGGGATATTTAAAATACATCTCTAATGGATGTCTTATTCATCACCGTACTGGTGATATTTAGCCGAGATCAAACAGATCACAAGGGCTATTTAAAATACATCTCTAATGGATGTCTTATTCATCACCGCACTGGTAATATTTAGCCGGGATCAAACAGATCACAAGGGCTATTTAAAATACATCTCTAATGGATGTCTTATTCATCACCGCACTGGTGATATTTAGCCGGGATCAAACAGATCACAAGGGCTATATAAGGTTAGGACATAGTCCATTACCTTGAAGGTTAGTGTGATTCCTCAAGTTACACAACCACGAGAATGCACATTACTAAAATGTTAACATAAGAGGACCTTAATGGTTGATTATAAGTCCCGGTCGCATTAACCTTAATGACTTAGAGGCTTGAACTTATTCCACCACCTCTAGATAGAAGGATAACTTCCCTTAACTATCATGATAGAAGACCCTTCCGTTCTTAACTATCATTTATGTATATTTTGCCAATATGTGTGGTCTGTGCCACTCGGCTAAATCAAAACCATTAAGATATGTTTTGGAATTATATGGCTGATAAAAAATTCGAGTAAAATCAAGACGATCGCTTGAAGAGGATAAGTATATATATATAATATATATATATATATAATTCCAAAATACTTTATTAAATTTCAAATTTAGAAATTACAATGCTAGAAAAATGAAATAAACTGTCCATGCAAGGACTTTAAAGAAATAAACATGTCCACGCAGGGACTAAAGAAAGAACAATGTCCTTGCAGGGACTACATATAATTAGAAGAGACTTCACTCGTCCTTCTTTCCTTTGACCAACTTGGAGAGTTTCTTGAAGAACTTGTTTGTCTTCTTCTCCATTTTCTCTGCTTGCTGCTGCATTTCTTTCATCCGTTCCAAGGCCTCATTAATGGCCTCAAGTGGTGGCGGAGGTTGTGGTTGTGGTTGTGGCATAACCGGATACTGGTACATATAAGTTGGATATCCAGTCAGTGGATAAGTAGGTGGGAAAGGAGACGGGTAAAGTGCATTATGCATGATTGCTTGCATGTACGGATCGTGTGAAATTTTTTGATAATTGATAGGGGTAGTTGGGTTAAAAGAATCGTATCTAGTGTTGTCCGGATATGTTGGGACTGGGTTATTATAACCCGATGGTGGTTGTTGAACCACTGGTGTTGGCGTCGGTTCCACCAAAGGCGAAACATTGGAGGGTCCACCCATTTGTGGGTCCTCTTAAATGGTGGGGTAAGATTTAGGCAAAGGTGGTAGCGAACCCGACCGTTGGCCTGCACGTACCAACATACGTGCTCCATGTTTCCACCTTGGCGGCTCAGGTAGTGGTTGAGATTGGTCCACCGGTTCCATGTGGACATCTTCTTGAACAGGAGGTGGTTGAGAATGGTGGGAAGGAGTATTAGCAAAAGTAAATTGACTTCAGTATTGGTCCCACTCATTAGGACCTTGATAAGGTGATCCAGCATAGAAGTTGGAATCACTAGAAATTTCGATAGTATGCGCATTTTATCCTGATGGTGGCATCTCCGGGTCGAAATCCTCGTCCATAGGGTTAGGCTGATTCAACTGGTTCTGATCAGCTGGAGGGGTATTTAGGTATTGGTTTTGGTTAAACTCATCATGGTAAGAATGATGAGAATGGTGGGAGTGATGTGAATGGTAAGAATGATAAGAACTTTGAGTATGTGTAGGTGAGTGTTGGGCAAATGGCCATGAATCTCCCGAATCTTCATAAGGGTTCGGGTGATGTGGATGTGAAGGGACATGGCCGGATGGTCCTCCCCTCATGGATCCTTTTTCGCGTCCTCGAACTCTTGGCGGCATTTCTTGTTTAAAATTAATTCAAAAAACATACTAATAACTTAATAATGAATTGAGTAACCCTAGGTCAATGCCTAGACTCAAAAGTCTAAGAAATGTGCTTGTGTAAGTTTAAGATTAAACACAAGAATGATAGTTTTTAAATCTCTCAAACGTTGGCTCTGATACCAACCATGTCACACCCCGGATTTCCAACCCGAAATCCATACACCGGTGGGCCCAGGTGGGAGTATCGTGACGTAAGTTGATAACATCATTGTCAATTAAACATAGCACAGTGGAAGTCTTGGATTTAAATTACTATTACAAATCGAATGTTCAAAAATAAAATTATATACAGGCTCGTAATAGAAGATCCACAGGCGGATCATAAAATGTACAAGAAAGAATACAAAACAGACTTTTAGGGCATATCTAAGGATTTGCAAGATCCTGTTATTCACTACCGAGCAACTTCCTGCCTATTTCGTATTGTACCTACAACTTAGCCTTTGGACGATACGTCAGCTTACGCTGGTAAACACACCCAACTGACTCATTTTGAAAACTTTAAAATGATTTGTAAGTGCAAACGACACAAAATCTTTTATTAACTTGGGAAAGTTGAAATTACAACCTTGTATCAGATTCACATGTTTGGCAATACATACAGGGCCCGGGACAGAAACCGAGACATGATTAAATACACACCACTTATGAACTCACGAAGGAGTTATCCCCAACGTCTTGGGTAATTTGCATATGAGCATCTGAAAGGTGTATGCCTACACCCCGTGCTAAGGTCGTGGCCAATAACTATTGTATTGAGCCGAGGATATCCAGGACACGTTAATTTAACCCCTGATTTTTAAGTTATCAAACAAAACTGATTAAAACAAAATATGGGGTTTACTAGCCACAAACGGGCATATGATTGTCCCCATTTTGGACCAAGCGGTAATAATTTACCGTATCCCAAGCCCATAGAGGGAAAATAAGTCGAGAGTAACTGAGCTAGTCTTCTTCTTTTATTTTTAAATAACTCAGCCGTATACAAAAGTACCAAGTGCAGATAGCATTTACATGGAAGGCTCTAGCCTGGATTATGGCATAAGCTAGCAAATTAAATACTAACGTTCTTATAAACCGAATAGTCTACATGATCATTACGTATAACGCTTGATTAAACGATGATCGGATAGAATGCAGTTTAATCCCGACAAGTACTTGACTGGTATAATATGGGTAAACTATAAACATTCTGGATTTTGAAACTTAAAATGATAAGGTTAAACCCGTTTCGGTTAATTTTCGTAAATTAGTTACATATACGTAACTGTGCGCATATAAGCGATATCGGGTAACCCGATAGGTCATGGATAAGTTCTATATGCAATTATATTTTAAATAAGTTAAGATATCAGTAGGATATCATCTTATATGCCCGTTAAGGTTTTAAAATGAACCTATGCCTTATAAGGGCATTTCGGTAATTACATGTTGTATAAAAGGAACTTGAATATATTTTAAGTTTATGATCATGAGTATTCTGGAAAAATAATTTATTTATGATATAATATCAGTAGGATGTCAATTATATGTGTAAATTATCTTTTATGACCAAACTATGCACCGAAGGGGCATTTTGGTCATTTTACACATACTTTATAAATTATTTGGATTCTGAGTTTATAACATTTACCTACTGTAAACATTTAAAATAAGTTTTAAATCAATAGGTATCAAGTCTTGGTCAAAAAAATGGTTTAAAACCATACTATGAGCCGAAACGGCGCTTATGTCGTAAATGACGTCTTTGTGTGATTTTTACAAAAACTGATGTTAAGGCCAGATTAAAATGTCTTAGATATGTTATTTAATATAACATATCAGTCGGTAAAAGATTTACCTTGAAAAGATTTGATTAAAACTACTTTTATGAGCCACAAGGGCTAAAATCGTCATTTATCGTCATAGTTTAAGGACTTGCTTTATAACTCAGTTTATATCTTGGTTTAACATCTCAAATAATCCTACTTATAATATTTCATCAGTAGAAAACTCATTTTCAAGTCCATTACTATTTAAAACCTTGTTTTATGCAAAAAGGGCATTTTGGTCAAAGATGGCATAATTATGGAACTTGCGCGTAAACTTGGATTCTGATTATGATCATGTAATATAACCTCAGATGGTTATGCTACATTATATTATGATCACAATGCAACTTTAGATCAGTAGGTAACAAATCTAAATCGTGTCAGAATCGAAAGTCAAAGCAGAAGTCAAACTTCGCGACTTTCGGTTGCGAACCGATCTTAGAACTGAAATTGACGAGCCAACATGTTCATACATGTTCTAGTAATTATTACCAACTTGTTTAAGTGTCAAAACAGGTTACATAGCATATATAAGATCAATTTATGATTTTTTTGAAAAATGGCCTGTTTGACTTTTTAATAACATAACTTTGACTCGTCAATTGGTCTAGCAAACGTGGTCTTCAAGAAGTGCCCTTATAGGGATTAACACCTACCTTATTACGATCACTTAGCCATGTTCATTTCAAACAAAGGCTGGACCATAATGGTCTTAACCAAAAGTCAAAGCGTTTTCCGTAAAACGCTTGACTTTTGGCTATAAAAGCCTGTAAACGAAAATGCACAAGGAAGGAACATTTACTAGTGATTCCTAGGGTGCAAAAGAACTATGTTGGATGCTCCTTTTAGCTAGGAACTTCCAGAGGAGGGGGAAGAGTGAATAAATGAGAAAGGTGCAAGTTCGAATGGTGAACTTAAGCACCTATTTATAGTTGGAGAGCTCAAAGGAGGTGAAGCCAGGTGTTTAGGGGTGTAAGAGGAAGCTTACAAGTGTCCCAAAACGTGGCATAGTAGTTTGGGAAGCCATAGTTTCGAGTAAATGGTTTTGGAGCTTTGCTTGGCTGTCAAACAAACTTGCTGCAGCAGAGCTTTTCTCGCACCCCGCGAGAGACACAGGCCATGTCTCTCGCGGCCCGCGACCGACCTTTGGCTAGTTTCAAAGTTTGATAATTTTAACCGTTTAACTTATTAAAGCTTCTAAAAACCTTTTTAAACACTTTTTTTTGGCACTTTTAGCCCTCCGTAGCCAATACTTGGCATACCCGGGATTATGCCCGGACATTGTCGAGCTCTCGGTTCGTTAAAAGGTCACTCAGAGGTATAAATTAACATGTTGACACTTTTAATCCCTCAATTATCCAACTTTCATAAAATAATGGATTTAATCACTCTCGTCCAATAAACGACACATATGAGAGTTAGGACTTTATAAAGGATCACTCAGAGGCTCAGTATAAGCATGTTGACTCCGATGTCACTTAGAGGCTAGGCATTTTGACACAACGGTCACACTTAGAGGCTGAGTTTAAGCATGACGACACTAATGGTCGTTCATAGGCTACGTTTTTATGCATGACGACGCTAATGGTCGTTCAGAGGCCAGGTTTATGCATGTTGACATCAGAAAGTTATTCAGAGGCTCAGTTTGAGCATGTTGTCACTTTTAGTCCATATTAGTTATTAATAGACTATACATAAAAATACAACACGTGTCACTATATTATTGGACACGATTTTATAGGGTGTTACAGTTTAGTTATATATGTTGCTGATATTATAATCACAGAGAATGATCATGAGGAAATATCAAGGCTAAGGGAGAACTTGTTTATGGAATTTGAAATGAAGGATCTAGGAAAACTCAAGTACTTTCTTGGAATAGAGGTTTTGAGATCCAAAAAGGGAATTTTTATTTGTTAGAAAAAATATGTTCTTGACTTATTAGCCGAAACCGGAATGATTGAGTGCAAACCTGCAAACACCCGATGGTTGTTAATCATGGGTTACACATGGAGGATGGGGCAAAGTTAGCTGATAAAGAAAGGTATCAACGAATTGTGGGAAAACTAATTTATTTGTCTCATGCTCGGCCAGTTATTGCCTACGCAGTCAGGGTAGTGAGCCAGTTTATGCATCAACCACAAGAGAGTCACATGGAAGCAGTCTAGAGGATCCTTAGACATCTCAAAGGAACCGCTGATCATGGCATCGTGTTCAAGTCAAATGGGCATTTGGAGATTCAAGGTTATACAGATGCAGATTGGGCTGGAGGTAAAGATAACAGGAGGTCAACCTCAGGATACTTCACTCTGATAGGTGGAAATCAGGTTACTTGGAGGAGTAAGAAACAAAAGATGGTTGCTCTCTCCGGTGCAGGAGCTGAATTCATGGGAATTGCTCGAGGCGTGGCAGAAATTTTGTGGTTACAAAAACTTCTAACTGAAATCGGGTTTTCCCTCGACCAAGCAACCACCCTAATGTGTGACAATCAAGCTGCAGTTCAAATGTCAGAAAATCCTGTTCAGCATGACCGAACAAAACATGTTGAAGTTGATAGACATTTCATCAAAGAAAAATTAGAGGCAAAGATAATTGAGCTTCCATTTTTCCGATCTGAAGATCAACTTGCAGGCATTCTAACTAAAGCTGTCAGTGGAAGAGTCCTGAGTAATTGTTTAGGCAAGTTGTGTTTTGGGAATCCCACTACTCAACTTGAGGGAGAGTGTTAGAAAGGGGAGAAATCAGTGGAAAAAATTAAGGATCAGAAAATAATTCATCATATCCTTAGCCAATCATTCCCGTATTTATAGCCAATATTTTTAGATAGACTTTATTTTGTTTCCTTTCTATACGCTTTGTTTTTTGTATTTAATCCCCATCATGTAATCACTAATCACATCATATATGAATACCTTTGTCTTTAATATTCTCTGATCTTCATCGAATGATAGTTTCCACTCTTTATTTACAAACAATGATGATGGAGATGTATGGTAAGGCAGTTTGTTGGTTTCATGTCTCACACTAACACTCTATACACACTCAAACTCACGTATGGATGCAATATGTATGTATAAGTGAACAAGCAATACTAATTCAGAGAAAAATGGAAGGTTATTGTATTCTGTTAAACAAAAGAGGGTACAATATTCATTAACCAAAAAGCCAATATATAGCCATACAATAAACTGCTAAACGTGTGAATAAAAAAAAGAATAAAATAATATTCTATACTAAAGACTTGGTACATGGGTTGACCCATTTTAAAAGCCAACGTGCACCTTCATAATATTCGGTAAAACCCTTTACCAAATTAGCGTAAACATGCAGCCAAGATCACCAAAATTTCCCACGTCTAAAACAACCATAAGTGGCTCTTTTACCCCTCCAAGAATTTTTCTCTTGAACCGACACCTGCTGCTCCGAATTGAACCCGCAATCTGTGAACCGTGTGACCCGTGTGACCCGTAAACAAACCGAATAATCCAACAATCACCCCCTTAATCAGTTTGTTCACACCACTCGTTCACGACACCCGAATCACCGTCTTCTCTCGAACCATCTCTAACTTCTACCGGACACCCGACCTCAACCCTGGTCACGCCCAAAGCCTTCCAATAACTCAACCTATCCTAGACACCCCTGTCTTCACCTCGATCACGTCCAAAGTCGTCCATCACTGGCTATTGTTTGTCACCACATAGAATCCGTTTGCGCATAACACTTCTGTTACTCAAGAGCCTTCTTCTACCGATCAAGAAAACAAAGGCACCGGCTTCTGCCTTTTTCTTTCACCCGCCAAACAAACCGTTTCAACGCCACCTGCCTTGAAGACTTTCTGCTCATTTTCCCGCGACCCGGTTAATCTCTCTATTTTCCGGTGACCTACCCACAACTTACTACCAGATTTTCTTAACTATCGGTTAAACTTACAAGCCAAGACGTCAGGCCTACGCCTTTTCTTCCTTTGATCATGACTAACAGCTACGAGACACACTGGTGTTCACCCGTCACCCCGTCATCCTAACTGGTACTCTCCTCACGACAACGACTAACACGAACCACCTCCCGGTCTCCATCTTCTGATGTATGTAGATCCTTAACCCTTCTTTTACGCCTACCCACCACCGACCGACACACCCGCTGGCGGCGGAGGCTTCCCCAATCTTCAAACCCGCCTTCTACGAGCCCTAGGCTTTGATACCAAATGTTGGTATCAGGTCTCACCCTCACACTCTATACACACTCAAACTCGCGTATGGATGCAATATGTATGTGTAAGTGAAGAAGCACTATTAATTCGTAGAAAAATGGAAGAATTTTTTGCATAAATAGGGGACTTCAACATGGAAAGGGTGTTTATAGGTGGCTGCGAAAACATTTTTAATTCTAGCTAGTTCGCTGTTTGGAACAGCAAACTTCTACCTTACTTCTGCAAAAGTTCTGCAAACATTCCCTTTTGTCAGA
Organism: Scalesia atractyloides; assembly: GCA_947069175.1. Lineage (NCBI taxonomy): Eukaryota > Viridiplantae > Streptophyta > Magnoliopsida > Asterales > Asteraceae > Scalesia > Scalesia atractyloides. The sequence continues at coordinate 88,001,822 of CAMTDV010000026.1, read as the reverse complement.
AGTTCGCTGTTTGAAAGCACAAAGTTAATGAAGTTCGCTGTTTCATATAAATAACTTATAAAGATCACTGTTTGGATCAAATATCTTAAATATAGTTCGCCGTTTCATTTGTATAAGTACATGAAGTTCGCTGTTTCAATCACATATGTTAAATATAGTCTGCTGTTTCAATTAAACATGTACTAAACTTCGCTGTTTCATCTTAACAAGTTAATAAAATTCGTTGTATGAAATCAATATGTTCCAAAAGTTCGCTGTATCGTATGTGTAAGTTAAGTTAAGTTCGCTGTTTTGTTTTTTATAACTTATTAAGTTCGCTGGTTGATATAGCAATTTTATTAATGTTCACATGTGAAACTTCTACAACAAGGCTGCACCTTCACGTGATTTTCTTTGGCTTTTAACATCTGCATGTTAGTAAAGTTCACATGCATGTTTGATTTGACTAGACCATAATAGTGAATCTTACATACATGTAGCTTACTTTAATTGAATAGAAAATGTATTTCGTAAGGTGAGTGTGTGCAGAATGAAATTGATTTGAGGTGTGATACCTACAAAGGTCTAAAAATATACAGGAAGTGTAAGAATTCAACACTATTATATAGACTAGAGGTGTAAGAATCAACATTATACAGACATGTCATATCAAATGTACCTATATCTTTTTTTTGAACAGCTAATTTCTTTAGTTCCTTGTCATCTGTGGGACTTGAACCCAAAACCTTCCCTTCCCAGCTAAGTGTTTTTAAAGGCTTTGCCTTTACATATATACATGCAAATTGAATTGATTTGAACAAGATAGATACACATACTCTTAAAAAGAAATAATTCAAAGATTGTCACGTGGGTTTTTAAGATTCTATTTCTAGGTTTGGGAATATTCGAATAAGTCTAGTCAGTTCCTAGTATGTTGGCTAGTTCCGAGTCATAGGAGTAGGTTGTTATTTGATTTTGAATTTGTCAAGAGTCGTTGTACTTGCTACTATATATAGTAGTTGTTTCCCTATTGAATAAAGTATCTCTGAAATTTGCATTATATTGGTATCACTTTTAACAAAGTGGTATCAGAGCCAGGTTTTTTAAAGAGTGTGTGCGAGAATTTCAAGATCATGTCGTCTGCAAATACTCAAGCTTCACAACCAATCCTTCCTGTTTTCAAGGGGGAAGGATATGAGTTTTGGAGTATTCGTGTGAAGACGGTACTCAGGTCTCAAGAGGTGTGGGATATGGTGTCAAAGGGCTTTTCTGAAGAAGATGACGATGCTGGAAGGCTTAGAGAAAATCAGAAGAAAGATGCAAGGGCTTTGGCTCTCATCCAGCAAGCTGTGCATGATAGTATTTTTTCCAGGATAGCTGCAGCGACGACCGCGAAGAGTGCATGGACCGTATTGCAGACCGAATACCAGGGAGATTCAAAGGTCAAAACAGTGAAATTGCAGGGTCTACGGCGAGAGTTTGAAACTCTTCAAATGAAAGATGGCGAGGCAATAGCTGATTTTCTCTCAAAAGTTATGCGGATAGTGAATCAAAAACGTGCCTATGGTGAAGATGTATCAGATCAGCAAGTTGTTGAAAAAGTGCTGAGAAGTTTACCCACAAAGTGGATAGAAGAGTCCAAGGATCTTTCGGTGCTCACGTTTGATCAGTTGATGGGATCTCTTCAATCACATGAAGCAAGGGTGAATCGAAGTGTTGACCATGGTGAAGAGGAGAAAGTCTTTCAAGTAAGGGAGATAGACAATACATCTGGAAGAGGTAGAGGCCGTTGTGGACCACGAGGTGGTCGTGGTAGAGGTAGAGGAAAATCAGGAGGACGAGGCAGAAGTGGGGTGCAATGTTACAACTACAACCGTATGGGACATATCAGATCTGAATGTTGGTATGAGCCTCAAGCAAGTGTAGCCGTGGAGCAAGATGAAGACGATGATGATTGGCAGTTGTTCTTGGCAGTAGATGTGCTGGTGATAAGCCAGAACATGAAGTGTTTGAACCTACTGTGCTTATGGCAAAAACTGAAGATGATGATCATGCAAGTGTTTGGTTTGTAGACAGTGGGTGTTCAAACCATATGACGGGTCATAAACGGTTGTTTAAGAATCTAGATGAAAAGAAAAAGGTTGAAGTAAAGATGGGAAATGGAAAAGGAATCCAAGTTGAAGGCAAAGGTGTAGTGAAGCTGTCTATGGGAAATGGTCATTCTAAAACTTTGGATGATGTTCAGTTTGCACCTGAATTGGGTTATAATTTACTAGGTGTAAGGCAACTATTGAGGAAAGGGTATCGTGTTCTCTTTGATGATGAGTCATGCACCATTACTCATAAGGAAAGTGGAAAAGTTGTTTGCATAGTTCCAATGTCTGGAAACAACACCTTCCCTTTTAATGTAAAAAGCAAAGTTGATACAGCTTTAGTAGTTGATGGGAGTGATTCTACTTTATGGCATAATAGGTATGGTCATCTGCATGAACAAGGTCTGAAACAATTACGTACAAGTGCTATGGTCAATGGTTTACCAGCCATAGGAAACATTGGTCAATGTGAAAGTTGTACTCTTGGAAAGCAGACAAGAAAGCCCTTTCCTGATCAAATCTGGACAACATCATACCCTCTTCAATTAGTGCATGCTGATCTAGTTGGACCCATGCAGACAAAGTCCTTGGGAGGTAACTTTTATTTTTTCTTGTTAACTGATGATTACTCCCGCACGAGTTGGTTTTATTTTATAAACAAGAAATCAGAAAGTTTAGAGATGTTCAAGAAATTCAAAATAAAAGTTGAAAAGGAAAGTGGATATGAGATAAAAGTTCTAAGAACGGATCGGAGTGGTGAGTTCATTGGTAAATTGTTCAATGAGTTTTGTTCAGATCATGGAATACATCAAGATTTGACGGCACCATACACACCGGAGCAAAATGGGATAGCAGAGAGAAAGAATAGAACCGTGGTAGAGATGGCACGGTGCATGCTTCAGGCAAAACATTTGCCAAATCAGTTTTGGGGGGAAGCGGTTGCCACCGCTGTTTATCTAACTTCCTTGACTCCTACGGCTGCTGTTCCAGGCAAGACTCCTTATGAACGATGGTATGGAAGCAAGCCATCTGTAAGTCACCTTAAAGTGTTCGGGTGTGTAGCTTATGCTCTAGTACCTTCTCAAGTAACAAGAAAAACTCGATGCAAATTCATGAAAGTGCTTGTTTATTGGGTATGCACCTAACTCTAAGGCATACAGACTGTACGATCCAGTAAAGAACGAAATTGTAACAAGTAGGGATGTTGTGTTTTATGAGTATGCAACCTGGAGTAATGATGAACCGAATGGTTTACAAGATTAAAACCAGCATGAAGAAGTGTCATTTGTAAGAGGCATGGTGTTTCATGATGAAGCAGGGAATAGTAGTACAGTAAATGAAGAAAATTCAGAAGGCTCGTTACAACAGAATGTTCATTCAAGTGCAATGTTTTTTCATCTGGTTCTTCGAATAATAATGATAGTAGTCCAAGTTCCCCTTTATCAAGTGATCCAAATGTTGGTGATACGTCAAAGATGTCAAGTACTGAGTCCAGTTCAAGTGATTCTGCACATCGCCGATGTAACATCAATGAAATCTATATGCTAGATTATGAGGCGTGTCAGTTTGCGCTCTCTTCCGTGGAGCCATCTACACATCATGAAGCAATTGCTATAAAGGAGTGGAAAGCTGCTATGGAAGAAGAGATTGCAGCCCTGGAGAGACACCAAACTTGGAGTTTAACTGAGTTACCACATGATAAGAAGGCCATAGGACTTAAGTGGGTATTCAAGCTTAAGTTCAATGCAGATGGGAAGATACAAAAGCATAAAGCACGAATTGTAGCTAAGGGGTATGCTAAAAAAAGTTGCATCGACTATGAAGAAACGTTCTCTCCGGTGGCTAGATTTGAAACTATTCACCTGGTTCTTGCGTTGGCTGCTCAAAAGGGTTGGATGGCGTATCAATTCGATGTTAAATCTGCTTTTTTGAATGGGGTCCTGAATGAAGAAGTTTACGCTGTGCAGCCTCCAGGTTTTGAAAAGAAAGGTGAAGAACACAAAGTTTTTAAGCTGCACAAAGCTCTTTATGGACTTAAGCAAGCCCCTCGGGTTTGGTACAGTCGAATTGACGGTTATTTAGTGCTGCATGGATATAAAAGAAGTCAGAACGAGCCAACTTTGTATGTCAAAATGAGTGGACTAGGTGATGTTATTGTAGTATGTCTATATGTTGATGATATTGTGTATGCAAGTTCTTCAAAGAAGTTGTTGTTGGAATTCAAGAGTAAGATGATTAATGAGTTTGAGATGACTGATATTGGAGTGCTAAACTATTTTCTGGGTCTGGAAGTGATTTAGCGACCAGATGGAGTATTTCTTTCACAACAGAAATATGCAAGAGATCTATTGAAGCGTTTTGGTATGGATAATTGCAAGGTGGTGCCTACACCAATGAATTCGAATGATAAGCTGCAAGCAAATGATGGAGGAGAGGCTGTGGATGAATATGGCTTTAGAAGTCTTGTAGGTGATTTGATTTGTCTTACACACACACGTCCAGATATCGCATATGCCGTGGGAATAATTTCAAGATATATGCAAAGGCCTTCAGTTTATCACATGGGAGCTGCGAAGCGTGTTTTAAGATACGTGGCTGGAACAATAAATATGGGATTGTGGTATCGTAAATATGACTGTATAATCTTGATGGGGTATACTGATAGTGATTGGACCAATCCACTTGAAGACAGAAAAAGTTTGTCAGCACATGTGTTCTCAGTTGGAACCGCTGCAGTTGCTTGGAGTTCGAAGAAACAGGAAATTGTGGCTTTGTCAACCACTGAAGCAGAGTATGTTGCTGCAACATCATCAGCATGCGAAGCTACTTGGATGAGGAAGGTTTTGCGTGAGTTGGGTCAAGATCAAGAGGGGGCCACGCCTATTTTTTGCGACAATCAGTCAGCAGTTTTTTTTTGTCAAAGAATCAGGGTTGTCATGGGCGTAGTAAACAAATTGATACTAGGTTTCACTTTATTCCAAATCTGGTTGAAGGAAATCAAATTGAATTAAAGGCATGCATGTCAGAAGAGCAGGTTGTGGATATTTTAACTAAGTCATTGACAACTGAGCAGTTTGTGTACTTAAGAGGAAAGCTGGGCTTAACTACTCTTTGAATTAAGAGGCGGTGTTAAAAAGAAATAATTCAAAGAGGTTTTAAGATTCTATTTCTAGGTTTGGGAATATTCGAATAAGTCTAGTCATCCTAGCTAGTTCCGAGTCATAGGAGTAGGTTGTTATTTGATTTTGAATTTGTCAAGAGTCGTTGTACTTGCTACTATATATACTAGTTGTTTCCCTATTGAATAAAGTATCTCTGAAATTTGCATTATATTGGTATCACTTTTAACACATACATACTTCAATTTCAAATACAAGAAAATCAACCAAGAACAAATAAAATGCGAATAGATTTTTTGAAACTCCTATTGTCTAAAATGAGTTATGAATTGTATCCTGATCCTCTCAGTGATGCATTGTTGTTTTTTGCAGAAGGAGCACCGTGCATTGGAGGTTTATAAGCATCCTGAAAATTTCAGTCTTCCGATAAATATTAAACGATCAAATCGTTCATTTTGGAAGCATCTCAAACAGCATCCTATTGGACCACGTGTGGAAGAATTAATACGTGTATTCGGTGGGATCCTGGATATTGGTTACCGGTATATGGACCACGTGTTAATGAACATGTTGGTTGAGCGCTGGAGGCCAGAAACCCACACGTTTCACCTCCCTTTTGATGAAACGACTGTGACATCACAAGATGTTACGTACTGTGGGGTCTACCAATAGAGGGGTGCCGGTATGTGGGGTAGACTCTGGATTTCTACAAAATCAAGTCAGCGGCAAAAGGGTTAGCTCGGTCCGTATTTTAGATGAAATAAAGTCCGGTTTTTCAGACAATGACGCAACGGATGAACAATGCATTATTCATGCACGTTTAATAATATTTTTTGATAGGGTGTCCAGTATTACCTGATAATTCAAACAACTGGATTTTTCTACATTTTATGCACTTCCTTGAAGATCTGAGTGTATGGTTCCAGGGTCAATTGGGGTAGTGCCGCATTATGCAGTCTTTATAGAAATCTTTGTAACACTACAGCACCCGATGCAGTAAGCGTTACTGGCCTAGTGTCCATTTTACAAGTGTGGGTGTGGGAGAGGTTTTGTTGTTTTGCACTGGAGAAGACTACCCGGTTTAACTATAATGCACCGTTAGCTGCTCGGTATACTAAAGTTAACAATTTCAAATTATTTGTTAAGTAGTTATTTTATATTATGTTAAGTTATTATTTACTTTTGTAGGTAGAAGGGAAACCTAAGTTGTGTAGACGCTCTGACACATTGCCTTAGATCGTTTATATTGCAATTTTTGAACGAGACAATGGTATGATAGTTGTAGACTGATATAAGTTTATTTTTTGACCATCTTGCTAAAGTTTGAAAATTTTTTATTCAGTTTAATTGGAGACCTTACAACGACGTTATGGATAGACTCTCGGAGATATGTAGTATTGGGAGGGAAAATTGGAGGAGTGTTTGCCCTTTGATATACTGGGAGGTTGTAGAGCATCACTATCCGCAACGTGTTATGAGACAGTTTGGCATGGATAGACTCTCGGAGATATGTAGTATTGGGAGGGAAAACTGGAGGAGTGTTTGCCCTTTGATATACTGGGAGGTTGTAGAGCATCACTATCCGCAACGTGTTATGAGACAGTTTGGCATGGTTCAGTATATACCTCCGCTAATTACTATAACTCTTGCTGAGCACAAAAGGCTTCATGAGTTAACTCGGATCGGTAAAACCGAGTGGAATTGGATAGCTCGTCATGGTCAGTATGTTCGTGATTGGGATGTACATCATCAAAACGTTGTAGACGGAGAATTACTCACATCTTATTCCGTCGCCAATGATACGGTTTTTATTTGACCAGCCCACGGTTACCACCTGTCCCCATGAGTGGATACCAAGACGTAGGAGCAAGAGTCCAAATGATGGTATATAAATATTAAATTTTACAAGGTCACCTTTATTATTTTTCAATTTATTTCTTCAAGAAAAATAACTATTAATTTTTTCACACGATGGATGCAATACACCGATCACAAGATTTAGAGTTCATTCAAGGGGCAGCTTACTGGACACTGGATATGACAAATGTTCCAGAATATACAAGTATCTAACTCATATGACACAAGACTCGGTGGACCTTTTTTCATATCCTCGCTCTCAGAGGTTAGGCCGACCATGGCGTCGCAGACATGGTTCTGATTGGGGTAGGAATTATGAACATGGGGGATCCGGTGTTAATCAGAATCAAAATTATGGTGAAAATTTGGTGGTGTACAAAACGTTTTGAATACACTGGATGGCCTCAATCCAACCGCAACCCATGATAATGACAATCGGCAGACTATGTTGGCTACGGCATGCAACGCAGAACCGTATGATGAAAATGAGCTTTGGGAGTTAACCAAACATATTTTGCATGGCAATAATGAGAATATCCAATTCCAAAGTAACAGCGAGCCTGTGGACCCCATAGTAATCAGGCAGGCTTTACTACCCTCGCGTACAGATCATGTCGTTATTGCCCGACAGTCGAACAGACTTTCAATACTTTGCACAAAATCAAATTCTTGAAGATCACCGTGGCCGGTACGCAAATCCTAAACCAAACCCCTTAGACTGGGGTGATGAGTTGAACCTTTTTCCACCATCTACCTACTAGTTAAGTAGGAACAAAATGTAATATTTGTGTACGTGAATATGTTATTTCTACAATGAATATTTCTCTTAATAGTAATTAATCAATAATAAATTAATTATAAATATTAAAAATAGTTCTAGTAAATACCATAAAATTATTAAAAGGAAATAGTATCTTGGTAATTAATTCAATTCCCCCACTATGACATATCACAACCTCTCAAAAACTATAATCACATCTTTCAACCATGGCAGACCGAGGTGACAAGCAAGTTGCTGATGAACAATACAGTTCGCAGCCTGTCTAGAAAACGTCAAGTTCGATTCCACATAAGTTAAGGTGTCTAACGAGTCACTCTAGCACCTCCTCTTCTAACACGCTAACCCAAAAAGTTAACCAACATAACCCCAGGTCGTCCTCGCATAAGTCGACGACTGAACCGGTTGAAAACCTTCTAGAAAGAAGTATTTTTGCAGTTCCAACAGATGAGTCTGGAACATGGTCAAAGGATGTTGTTGAATTTTACCACAACAGGGATTCCCCATTTTGCTGTTCTCGTTTCTTAGGGAAAACAACTAGATAGAAACTTCTGGGGTAGCCTTTTAGGCTACGAGTCTAATGGTTGCCTAAATGACATTGTAATCCTACAAACATTTTTTTTCTTATTCTACTTAATCGAGTCAAATTACTGATTCTATATATATTTCATTTTTGTGCAGCATGTTGAAGCGTGGGCGTTAAAGCAAATGCTGCTTAGACAGTCTAAACTTTTCAAAAAATCCGTCTAAGAAATTGCCTTGGACGGTTTTACCTCCGCAATTTTATGAAGACGTGTGTTTTAGCAAGGACTGTTTAAGTGCGTTAGATATGGCTGGAAGGAAGGAGCCATATCCTCCATTTTGGGAGTTTGATTATTTGTACCTTTCGTTATGGATTAAGCAAGAGAAGTATTGATATGTTTAACATGGAACTAACTCAATATTGGAAAGATGCGGAAATGAAAAACGACGCGTGGTTGAATTCGCTATGGACATTTTTCTGATTTTTTCAAGCATTTTGTTGACCAGATTAGGAATTGGCGAAACTCGAAATACCATACAAACAAAAAAGTTTCCTTTGGTTAAGTTCAAGATGTTGTGCCTCTGGACAATGGTAATATTGCTAATTACAGGGGTGCTTGTTTCCATGATGATGGAGAACCTTGTAAGAGGCAAATCGCTCGTTATAGACATTGACGTAGAAGAGGCTTGTGTCAGCTACCAACGCCACATGGCGAAAGAGCTGTGCAAATGGCGTTGTCTCTAGGCTCTATGTTTTGATGTTATCCATGTATTTTTGTACTGCCTTTTATACGAAAATAAATGTTTTGTTCCAATTGTTGTATTTTGGTACTTGGTGTCACTACAAAACACCTTTTTGACATTTTTGACACGTTGTCAAAAAGGGCTCTAGGGGCCTATTTTGGGTCATTTATCTCACCAGCACTGCCCCGTTTACCGTTACCGTATTTTTACATGTTTTAAAGTCGGGTGAATGAGGAGGAAGAACAAAATTGTTGGAGGATTTTATCCTCTTTTTGAGGGGCCTGAAAGCACGTTTTTGTCATTTTTCACATTTTTTCAAAAAGGGCTCAAAGGGGGCTATTTGAGGTCATTGTTTACCATGACCGTATTTTTCCATGTTTTAAATTCGGGTGAATGAGGACGAAGACCAAGGGTCTGGTCTCGTTGTAGGATTTTATCCCTCTTTTTGATGGTTTGAAAACACGGTTTTGTCATTTTTCACATTTTTTTCAAAAAAGGGCTACAAGGGCCTGTTTGAGGTCAGTTATCTCACCGGTGTTGCCCTATTTACCGTGACTGTTTTCCATGTTTTAAACTCGGGTGAATGAGGAGGAAGACCAAGGGCCTGGTCTAATTGGAGCATTTTTTCCCTTTTTTTTGGGGCTCGAAAACACGTTTTTGACATTTTTCACATTTTTCAAAAAAGGCTACAAGGGCCTCTTTGATATATAATACATATATCATGGAAAATATTTGGTGTTTTATTAAACGTTTTCCGGTGAAAAACGGGATGCATAAAACTCATCAGCCATCTCTGGTCTATAATTCGCGCAAATCTCTTCAAGATCTCCATCAACCTGGAGTGCCTCGTCATTAACTAGCTTGGTCAATCACATACAAACTAAAACCCCTGAATTAGCTCCTGGGTTTTCCTTCTTATGCTAGCAAACTTTAGTATGTGTAGTATGTGTGACCATTATTTTTTCCATGTATAGGCGTCCTAAATGTTCCCAATACGAAATTTGGTCCAAAACAATTTGAATAATGATTCAAATTTTACATGGGTTGGGTAAACTATAACTTTAATCAAATTTGATCCATCATTACTTATTGAATCAAATTTGATCCATCATTACTTATTGAATCACACGATCCAGTGATGTACAACGCAAGATGAAGTGTCTGCATATCAACACGAACCATGAACCAGTCTCGTAGCTCAACACATATCAGAATATAAACCTAAGAAAAAAAATTATTTAAATATATGAAATTTAATATTTGGTTGTACGAAGATTACTAAAATTTAAGTGTTACCGTATCAATGTCCCAAAACTGGAGGGTAATGTTCCTTCAATCAAATGGCAAAAGGTAAGGCACGATGGTTTGGATTCTAGCCCAAAAGGTCCCAGAATTGCGGTGGTAGAATCGTCCATGGATACAACTGTTCTGGTTTTCTATATTTTTTTATTAAAATCCATCTGAATCTCATCATTCTGGTAACCCAACCATCGACATGCTACAAGGTCGAAAGTTATATAACATACAAATTAAACAAAATAATTTGCAAAAGTTATACTTAAACTACTTACTAGTGGCGACAAGTAATCGTAGTTCTCGTATCCAAATAGGAATATACTATAACAGAATGAACAATCCTCGTTTTCATAGCAGGCCATTACATTTTGTGACCAATATTTAGACTCTTCTGTTGGGTAACTTTTCAAATTATGTTCTATAAATAAATTCGTTTTTGGTCTTTTGTTAGTGGAATACCATTCTCCTACTTTCAAAGACAGAGAGGTAAGAAACGTTTACCTCCTTTCTCCTACTTTCAAAACAGGGTAATGGATCACCGGGATAAGAAATGTTTACCTCCTTTTTCCTACTTTCAAAAACAGGGTAATGGATAAGAGAGACATCGAAGCTTGTTTGCAAATAGAGGATGACGCAAAGCTACCTGATGTTGGTGAAGGAAAGAGATTGGAACCTGTCGGTGAAGGAAGTTCCTCTACTACTGTTGTTGTTGAAAGTTAGGGGGTGGTCAAACAGAAAGATGTTGATGGGAAACACAAAGCAGTTGAAGTAAATCCGGTTGTTAAGAAAAGTTATGATGCTGCTTTGGAAAAACTTGATTTCAAACCTAACCCAGAGGAGGATTACGACTTGGATGTTTTAAAGGATGCATTGACCTATGAATCAGAAAAAGAAGATTGGTCTTGTGTTTGGCACAACCCATATTCAGAAGAAGAGTCAGATTCAGACTTATCATTGCAAGGAGACTGTCATTGGAAATAGGCTTGTTCCCTATGCTGCAATAGGTTGTTGAATTAGTATGTGTTTAGTTGGTTGTTTAGTGTCTTTTGTTGTATGATCGCTTTATTTTGAAATAAAATGCAACATATAAATTACATCAAACAAGGCATAAAATCAACCCTTTTTCAGTACTAATGTTGGAAAAAGCATGTTTCTTTGTTTACTTTAAAATTACAGGAACAAAAGAGCTTAAACAAATAAAAGGAACAAATTAATAGTAGAAACCAACAAAATACAAAGATGAAGGATTGACACGACCTGTCAAACCCCCATCCACATCCAAAACAACAAAAATAACAAGAACAGAAGCTTAGGCACAGGGTCGTGCCCACCAGGCATGAGGCTGTGCGCAGTCAACATTCTCTGAGAAAAAGACAACAGCAATAGACAAACTAACATGGGGCCATGCTAACCCAACACGGACCGTGGTTAACACTAATATTCGTAGAATCTGTGATAGTACAACAAGTACACCTGACTACGGGGTCCTGCCATGACACCACGGGGCGTGTTAGTACAAGACCTGAAGTTTGTAGTTAATGAAGGGGGAGAACAAGATGACCACTAGACTGTGCCGGTGGGCACGGGGCTGTGTCTACCCTCTGTTTCCAGCTATAAATAGAGGTGCTTGGTTCAAGAGAAAATGCATCCCTTAGGAAACCACTTCTCTCACACTTGTCATCAGTCCACCACCACAACAACACCAACACCCACCACCATCATCCGTATTTCATCTTTTAGAGGTGTAGTAGTCTCGGGATCCAAGATTGATTGTAAGAGTTCTTGTCAAACAAAGGCCAGGCTTGGCTAAACTTCTTACATCACTTGGTGAAGACAAGTCTTTTATGTATAACTTTTGATTTCCAATCTTTATCAACTTTTTAATTGGATATGTATTAATGACTTTAATAACTAGTTTTTTATACTGAAAGTGAACTTTGGTTAAACATTTCTTCATGTTTCGTTGATTCACTCATTCGTGTTTTTACGGTCTATATAAAGCGCGTTAACTACCTGGAAAGAGGTTAAAAAGGATGTTTGGGTAAAGTTGTTGCCTCGTTAAGTGTATAGATCCTACGAGGACTTGGTTCAAACTTATTAGGACTTCTCTTGAGGTAGATAGCATCAAATCGGGGGAAGTAAGAACGATTTGGACCCCTTATAAATAAACTACTACTAAAACTTAATCCGGCCTTGCGGGACTGTATCCCTGCTGACTCAGACCAATATGGTCGAGAGTAACGTCGCCTTTACAAGAGAGGCATACAACTTTTTGCATTAATAACTTATTTAATTATCTTTCAATATTCTGGTCTTCCGGGACTGTATCCCTGCTGACTCGGACTAATTTGGCCGAGGGTAACGTCGTCTTCACAAGAGGGGCCTACCACTATAACTAAGAAAATCTCTTAAAAAGCTTAAAGTGCGAAAATCATCAAAGGATACATAAAAAAGGAGTTGGAACCAAGTGATTCTTTCTTGTCTATTTGTTTTTATTTATTTCTTTACGTTCTTACATTTAGTTTTCAAAACTTCTATTAAAATTTGGTTAGATTAGACGTTAACGATAAGCCGGTATTAAAAGTTCTTGTGTCCTTAAACAACCTTGGTATCTTACCATTACTAAACTAGTCTACGATTGGTTCACTTGCCCTAACGTGTGTAGAGTGGTAGTATTGTATCGTGTTTTTATAAATTTAAAGCTTGATCCACGAGTAGAAAGTGCTTAAAATATAACAAACATTATAACCACGCTCACGGACGTCAATATGAAATTTCCTCCCTCTATAAATACCCCCCTATCACACCACTAGTTTGTCACAGCTTCACTTCTTTAATCATTTTGAAAATCCTCACCTCACAAGTTTTTCAGATGGTAGATCGTGAGAATGTAATCCACCTTCACTTTCATTTGCACATACATGAAGGGGAGCCAAACCCTGCAAATATTGAACCACGACCAAACCGTAACCCTCTTCAACCACAACACAACTGACACTCTGTTGAACCACAACCCAACGGTAACCCTCTTGTTCCATAACTAAACCGTAACAATGTGTCGCCCCTCACTAAACAACAAGGAACCGTCCTGGACCTTCACTGCTAGACCAACATCATTACCGCCTACCTCTTGTTCATCATGAAAATCAAAATCGTACTTCCTTCATGCAACAACCTCAACATCCCTCGTTTATGCAAAACCCTAACCGTGCATCGACAAATGTTTTCCAAACACACCGCCCGATATGTAGGTATGGATGCATCTACAGAAGTTTGTGCAGCCACCAATATGACATCGATCGTAACTTAAACGCATTATCAGATGACGTTGTCGTTAGTGATGATCCATGGGAGCAGTATCAGATCACTAATAACGATTCTGATTCATCCTTTTAATTCCATATTGTCATGTAGCTGGTTTCCTATGTATCTCAATTGAATAACAATAGTTTTTTTGTGTTTAAAGTTTCATGCTAAATTTTGGAACAACTAATTTAACTGTAAAATTTAACAAATTTCTGATTCGAAGACAAACAACAAACATTGCGATATAGCTAACAATTGAGAATAAAAACCACAAGCAAAGCACAAGACCATAACAAATTACTATCAACCACAGGTCTTCCTGTTGTGGCCTACTTCTCCACATATGCCGCATCTACTAGCCTTGGGTTCATCATGGTAGTTGATGTCCATCTCATTGTGAATTTTTCTTGAACGAACCCCGCCACGATGTGTTATAACCCTCGAAGGGTCCCCTTGGATTCTCCAATGCGGTTCTCCCCACTCTTCCTTGTGTCCTAATGTGTAAAAATGCTCGTTGTATTGTTATCGATAGGTGGTTGTATGGAATTTGGAATTGGTCATGTTGTATGGTTCGCACCCCTCCAAGAGCAAACAACAACAGCATGGGAAAAAGGAAATCTAAGCATTTACCATTTTCCACATGCACACCACCTATCTTGGTATTTAAAAGTGTACTCATTTCCACCGTGATCATTCGATTCATCCCTTGAAATAACAGAGTAATGAGAATCCGTGGCATTGTACAGGGACACTTTATGTTGCATTGCTACCTAATACAATATCTTGAACCTGGACCAAATGCGAGGGGGTAGGGGGAGTTGCAGGTTTGGGCCATCTATGTGTGCCTAGCATACTCGGATACGTCTTTGGTAGACGTATAATGAATTAAGGCTTTTATAGGCAGCATTCTTGCTTCACATAAGACATTATTCATAGATTCAAATATGTTCGTCGTAAGGTTACCCCAACGAAGATTTCTTTGGTCATGAACAATAGTCCACTTACTTTTCTCGATGTTGTTTAGGTAGTCCCAAGCTGCCTGATCTAACATCCGCATTTCGCCCAGCCAACGATACTTTCTCGGTTGACTTGTGCTCCCAATCATCCAACACAGCTTCTTGAGGCTTTTTCTCTTGTAACTTCCACTAAAATTGCTTCTTACATGGTGAAGACAATAACAGTGGTAGGCCTTTGGTTCCTTCCAATCTTCAAGGTTCTCCATGGCATTAATTATTCCAGCGTGGCGGTCGGATATAACATATATTTTCTAGGACTGTTTGTGGTGATGTATTCTTTCAAATTTTGGAAAAAACCAACACCAATTGTGAACAGTCTCTTCATCAACAAGAGCGTACACCACTTGCATTATGTAGTTGTTGGTGTTTTTTGTTACTACAACCAACAACTTACCTCGGTACGTCAGATGTGTGCCGCCCATGGATATTACAGGCTTGCATAGATGAAACGCACGAATTGAGGGACAAAATGCCCAAAATACATATTTGAATGTGGGTGATGAAACGATGTAACCACCGTACCAGGGTTTCGAGACTGAAGTCATAACACGTACTTCAGGAGGTCCTCAAAATTGCTATTCCAAGTTCCATATCTCCTCTCAATTGCCTTTCTTCGGCCACACCACGCCATTGTATAGTAACAACGACATACATCTTTTGCTTGATGAATGTCCTAATGTGTTTCACCATCAATGCAATGTCTGTACGAATTTGTGGAAGGATGTGTGCACCGATATCCTTTGATCTAAGGCATCTATTGTTGTTTCATACCACCGTTGAATAGCAACTGTTTGAAGGTGCCTAGTTGGTAATTTGCCACATGTGTTGGTGTTCTTGTTTGGATGCAGTTGCACACCATTGATACAAAGGAGCACCAGGGAAAAGATTTTTATAATTTTTGTTTCTGGTGTTGCATTTAACTTTGTATAAAGTTGGTTTGCTATCCGTCACGAATATTTCCCTACCACGGGGAATGTTCCATTCGCGAACAGCAAGGTCCAGCTCCTGTTTAGACTTTAAAAACATGTCCTGACGAATGTGTTTTGCTTTTGGATTCCATATGTCCATGGGATTATGTCCAGAATTCGGACACATGTAATCCCTAAGCTCCTCGTCCTCTTGTGGGTCGTCATGTGTACCTGGAAAGAAAGGCCTAGAAAGCGTCAGCTAAGACAGAGCCAATTCAGTTTCTTGGTTGACTGGCGGTGGGGAAGCCAAAGGAGAAAGGGATGGTAGAGGAGGGGTGAACGATGAACTACGCAATTCTCTCCAGAGACCTATTTCAAACTTTTTGAAAATGCTAAAAATACCCTTCCGCGTTTTTTAAGCTTTAAAACTTTAATCTAATCTCAGCCTAGATTAAGTTAATCCAAGGGTGTTTCCAAGTTACCCACTTTTTTGGTGTTCCCCATTGAACCCCACACTATATATATACAAGTTTCTCTAATGCATAGCGTGAGAAAACCTACTATTATAATAAGTTAGATTGCAAATGTTTAAATATATAATTCTCGTCGTATCACCCCATCAAATGCACTAGTTTCAATTAATATCACATTTATTAGCTTTATTTAAAATATTGGTTTTATAAAAAAGTAATTAAAGAGGATTTGCGATATATTTATTTCTATTTTGTCTAGTGACAACAATATTGCTAGTGGCGTTGGAGACCCTAGCAAAGAGGCGAGAATGATGGCGGTGGCGTAGCCAAAGGTTGTGGAGGTGACGACAATGGTGGAGGTGGGAGCAATCGGCAACAGGTCCATCGTGGTGGTTTTGGTAGTTGTCGTGTCGACAGGCGTGTCAGTGTGTGGACGCCACTAAAACCATTGTAAGTTAGTAAGTGTGGCAAAAATGACCCATTTTAACCCATTAATGTTTAATTTCTATAATCTGTGTAGCGCACATGCAATTTTTCTTTTACCCAAATTAAGCCTTCTACTAATGAACAAGTTGATTGCCACACTAAGAGCATCTCCAACAATACAAACCCACACCCGTCCAAACCCAAACTAAACTAATGGTTAGGCTCCGGCTCAAACCCGAACTAAACTAATAGTATCATTCTTCTAAAACTATGGGTTTCCGACTCAACCGGTGTCATGCCTCCCCACTTCTAGAACAAGTTTTTTTTGCTTAACTGGTGCAATGCATCCACAAATACACAACTATGGTGGATAAAGTTGTCAAAAGCTGTCATCGCTACTGGGTACCCTTGCCTGACGACAAGTCGTGGCTAAAGGGTTAACCAAAAGCTATTTTCTTGATAAAAAATAAATAATTGATAAAATAAATTTTAAACCTCTCCCGATGGCACGTCTTACCTAAAGGGTCGACCCAAGACTACTGTCCTGATAAATATAAATATATAATATAATAGATTGAAGTTCTTTACCCACCAAGTGTCGTCGCTAAAGCGTTAACCCAAGGCATTACGTACTAATTAAACATGAAGATTTAATAAAATAATTACAAACCTTTCACACGAATTAATACAATCATAGAATTCGATCAACACAGAACTCAACGACTGTTGCTTATAGAGAGTCGTCAGCAAGCCACCTCATAAGCATGCTTAAACATTCTTTAGGTTTGTACTCGGGCGCTGTGTGACCTCCTCCCTTTTCACAATACAGAAACATCAACCATCATACGATCATTAAAATATAAAAATTATATATTAAACCAAAGTTTGGGTCCAAAATTTATTATACTTAACAGAAAAAAGAACTTCTAAAGAATATAATTTGCAAGTTTCAAGGGAGGAGAGTCACTAAAGAAGAATTTTAAGGTAGATTTTCACCTTTACAGTAGCAAATGTCAAGTGGTAGTTGTCTTTTGAGTATTTCATGGTGTATCTACGAGAAAAACATTAGTATATTAAGCATTAATTTTGATAATAGCAAGTCATGGCTACTTCAAATGACAATTCAACCAACCCGGCTACTTGTTCGTCAACAAACCAAGGTCTCCAATCATCTACAACCGACAAGTTTAGCGATTCAATCCAATTCAATGTACTAATATACGGAACAACCATGTCATGGTCTCCACTGCTCATGTACACAGATTATTAAAAAGTTAATAAGAAAAGGTAATAATAAGGTAATTAATAGCTTGCATTTAATATTTGCAAATACTAGATGAGAAGGACAACAAAGAGTATTTAAGGTTTTACCTATATATAAGAGCTCGGCAATGTTTATTAGAAAGGCGTCGATGATAGAAAACAGTACTCAAGACATCATGTGTGTAAGATATGGGTTCCTTATCAAAATAAAAATAGAAGCTGTCATTGCATCGCACCCACTCCATATCGCCAAATTCCTGGTGGAGGATACATGCTCATATAACACTTGATACCACACCCCAATATCACATTATCATCACAAAATAATAAAGAACATGAATGCAACTTATCTGTTAACAACTAACCTCACGAACATGAAGAGCTTCTCGCACGTCTCTGTTGTTAGCCCAAATATTGGAGCATACGTAGTTGTCATCCTACAATAAAAGACAAGAACCATTAAAAGCATAAGGTATTGGTCAATTAATACTGCTTATAGAGATAGTTGACTGGGGTTTTTAACACCAAAATAACCATAGTGAGAGAATAATACTCGACATGATTGTTTTTTAACTTGAGGTAATGGCATAAAGCTCTTGTCGAGAGCTCCTAAAGCCCTCCTAAAGAGATCAAGTTTCAAGGTATTTGAGGTGTCAAAATGAGGCTCCAAAATATTAGACAAGCGAATTCTTCCAATGCACTAATAGAATAAAAAAGGATATTAGAATAAAATAATATTCTAACAAAGAAACTAAACAAACTTAACCAGAAAACAAAAACTTTTATTGACATGTAAAGTATAGTATCCAGAAAACAAAGGGAAGGACATGGAGTCGAAACTCAAAACAACAACGAAATCAAAAGCACTAAAAATAATAGCATGGGCACCTTGTCTACCACTTGAATAGCCTGTGTGCAAAGACTATTGTTGGTATCTATCTTCCAGTACTCTCCTTTGCAATTTTCTTCAAACGACTGCAAAAACATGTAACTTACTTTCCAGATATATTTACATTTCGTTCTCTTTAATTGACTGCAAACACATGTAACTTAGGAAATATACTTGATTACCTGTAGATTGCACCTGACAAGAGTGCCATACGATGAGCATATTGGATTCTTGAATTGCAGTCGCCATTTGTGTCGGTCAAAGGATTACCAAGCAAGTAGCCCTATTGTTGGATAAGAAATAGGTAAGTTTAACTTTTTCACGCGCGAAAACTCATCATCATACTCAGTAAATCCCACCAATAGCAAAGCTAAGATAGGGTCTGAGGAGGGTAAGATGTAGACAGCCTTACCTCTACCCCGTAGGAATAGAGAGGCTGCTTCCAGTGAGACCCCCGACTCGATAAGACATGGATTAAAATTTGTATTCTGATTAAAGACATGGATTGATATCTTACTTTGATGTTCATCTGTGGCCCTTCTCCAACCTCATTACCTCCAAAAGATGGAAAGAAGAAGCTGAATCCAAATCTCTACTTTTACAAATCAAACTTCTGTTTTTCGAAATCAAGAAATTAAATATTTTTTAGTACCGTTATAGATTTCCTGAAAGACCATGGGAAGCAATATGCCCATGAACGAATCAGCACCGACATACAATGGATTGTTGATTAGTTTAGGATGATCCACAAGCCACTATTAGAATGGACAAACACAGCAAGAACATATTCATCAGTGTTTGTATCTAACGTTACAGATTGTGAATTTATTAATAAGATGTTGACCTTAACAATGGATAATAAACTCATCCATCAAGATATAGAATGACCTTAATTACCTTTTTTAGAAAACTTTAAGCTTGCTCTGCTGATAATGTATGGTTTGTTACGAAAGCTTCCGGTGTTTTTGCATATGCGAATCCAGCCCCAGCAGGTTGATCAAGAAATATTATGCTGGCCACCTAAAATGTAGTCAAATCTATTAAGTTTGATTGAATCAAGAATACATTCTAATTGTTTACAACACAATATATAGAGGTACAGAGATATAAGCAATGATTACAAAATAATTACAAGGGCTTGATTTTTGGGCGAGAGTTATGGACAGTCAATCATCTTGATTGATTGGTTAAATGGAGAGAATAATATTCAATTAATGAGACTTAGTCTGTGGTGTTGATACGCCCCCGCAAGATGGGGGATCCATTAGAGACTCCAATCTTGGACCGAAAAAGCAGGAAAGGTGCTCGTGGAAGCGGTTTGGTGAGGACATCCGCAAGTTGATCCTTTGAGCTAGCGTAAAGAACTTTAAGTTGCCCGGAGTTGACTTGTTCCCGTACAAAGTGATAGTCCAAGGCTATGTGTTTCATGCGTGAGTGGTAAACTAGATTGGCACATACATAGGTGGCCCCGATGTTGTCACGGTATAATGAGGGAGTGCTCACAGGTGGTAAACACAGTTCATGGAGTAAATTTTTAACCCATAACAGCTTAGCCGTGGCATTAGCAAGGGCTTTGTACACAGCTTCGGTTGAGGATCTAGAGACAGTTTTTTGTTTTGCGGATTTCCAAGAGATGATATTGGACCCAAGGTATAAAAGATATGTTGTGGTTGACCGACCGCCATCATTAATGCCACCCCAGTCCAAGTCCGAGAAGGCTTGCAGGTTAAGGTTGGTGCTGGGTTTCAAGAACAAACCATGATGTACCGTTCCTTTCAAGTATCAGAGTACCCGTTTGAGAGCTTGCCAGTGTGATTCTTTGGGAGAGTGCATGAATTGAGATAATTTATTGTTGGCAAATGATATGTCTGGACGGGTGAAGGCAAGGTACGGTAGAGTACCAACTAGATTTCGGTAAGGAGTGGGGTCAACAGGAGGAGAGGAGTCATTAGGAGTGAGCGGATCAGACGTGCTTAAAGGAGTGAGAACCTCTTTTGCACCATCCATTTTAAAGGTGGTGAGAACATCTTGAATGTGGTGATGTTGAGAATGAAATAAACCATGAGGCATAGGAATGACTTCGATTCCTAGGAAGTGGTGGAGAGGGCCTAAGTCTTTAATGGAGAATTGTTTGCTTAAGGCCTGACCAAATGAATCCATGAAGGAATTGTGATTTCCTGTAAGGACAATGTCATCAACATACACAAGGAGGTAGCAATTGATATCCTTGGAGTTGTAGACAAAGAGGGAGGAATCAGAGAGGCATTTTTTAAAAGCAAAACTACCTGGAATTCTTTTGAGTCCATAAAGGGATTTTTTTAGTTTGCAAATGTGACGCAGGAATTCTGTGTTTGTGAACCGGGAGGTTGTACCATAAAAACATCTTCATGGAGGGTCCCATGAAGAAACGCATTGTTAACATCAAGTTTGCGTAAAGGCCACCCTTTTGAAAGAGCAATGGAGAGGACGGTGCGATTGGTAACGGGTTTAGTAACCGGGCTAAAGGTTTCATGGTAGTCTTTTCCAAATTGTTGGTGAAACCCTCTTGCCACTAGTTGTGCTTTGTATTTGTCGATAGTGCCATCAGGTTTGCGTTTAATCCGGAACACCCATTTGCAACCAATGGGGTTTGGGTGGTGTGAGGTACAAGTTCCCATGTGTTGTTTTGGAAGAGGGCATTATATTCAAAATCCATGGCGTGACTCCAATCCGGATCATTCAAGGCTTGAGTATAGGTGGACGGTTCAAGAGACACAGGTAATGGATGAATGGTAGTGGAGTTGAGAAAGTTGGAGTTGTAGTATTTGGGGTTGGGTTTGGGTTGTCTATGAGGTGGTGAAGTTTGGGTGTTGGGAGAGTCGGGTTGATGGTATTGTCAGTTGGGTGAGCTGATTGGTGTAGAGATGGTGGAACCGGTGGGTGGAGTGGGCTGGTCAGTGGGCTCAGGCATTGGGCCGAGAGGGGAGACGGTGGAAGTGGGGGGTGGTGTATCGGCCGGGGGTTGGAGATAGGCCGTGAAGTTGTAAGGGAGATGATATTGGGCCTGGGGATTTTCTTTGAGGTAGGGTGGTTTGTTGGGCTTCATGAGAGGTATTTTTTTGGACTTCAGGTGATGGAGTTGGTTGAGAGTTTTGGGCAGGAGATGTAGGCGGTGGGGAGGGGTGGGAACCGAGGGTGTCAGGTTTAAAAAGGTGTTGAAGAATATATGTAAAGGGATGGAGTTGATGGTTTGGAATGGAAAGATGTAGGGAATGAATTGAACATGTCGAGAGTGATAATGTTTTTGATTAAGAGGGTCATAGCATTTGAATGCCGCCTTAGAGGAGGAGTATCCAAGGGAGATAACTTGAGAGGTGGTGTTGCGTAATGGGAGATACCTTGAGAGGCAGGATATGGTGAGAGACCCACATATTCACCCCATTATCAGTGAATAACGCAACAATGTTGGTTTAAAAAAATTTTCAACAAGAGATTTAAATTGTGGAAAAAGAATTTTGACATCAGATTTTCCTTTGATTGGGTATAACCAAACGTATTTGGAAAAATAGTCAAAAAATGACAGTATTTAAATCCATCAATTGACGTTTTTACGGACCCCATACGTCGGAGTAGAGGAGTTGTAGTGGTTGATTAGTAACAAAAGAATTTTTGCCAAAAGGTAGTTTATGGCTTTTATTTAGTGAACATGAAGTATAATGAAAAGACTCATAGGTCACCTTATTACAACCAAGTCCTAATCTAGAAACTAAAGACTTAAACACCTGAAGCGATGGATGTCCAAGTAGTGGTGCCACATGAGAAGAGAGTTTGTTTGGGTGTTGTTGACTTGGGGAGACAAGTACATTGGTCCATAGTAGACATCGTTGACGTTCACTCCCCGCATGAGACGCGCCCCCGTGCGTAGATCCTTGACAAAAAAAATGATAGGGAAAAAATTCAACAGAAACACGATTAGTACCACAAACTTTGCCAACGGAAATAAGATTATTTCGAAGATTAAGAGCAATTAAAATGTTATTTAAAAATAGTGGACGAGATTTTGTTGGAATAGTTGTTTGAGCAATATGAGTTATAGGAAGAGTTTTACCATCACCTAGCACGATCTCGACGGGTCCTCTGTATTCGGAAAGAACGGGAAATTGTTGGTTGTTGTTTGCAGTGTTATTGGATGCACCGGTGTCCCACATCTAAGATGGGGTTGTAGCCGTTGGGTGAGGGGTGGTGTAGTTAACTACCGGGGTATTTTTATGTTGAGGCGAGACATTGTGTTCTCGTAGGAAGCGACTAAGTTTGCGACAATATTTAGTGTCATGTCCGGGAATGTTACAATAGTAGCAATAGGTGTTATTGTTGCGAGTCGGACGAGTGTTGGTATTGGCAGTTCGAGATGGCCATTGGTTTCGGTTAGTAGGTGGATTTGGATTACGGGTTGGACGATTATCATAGGTGGGTGGTTGACGATTTTGGTTATTACGAGGTGAATTTCGGTGAGTGTAGTTCACGATAGTGAGGAGGGGTTCGGTGAGAGTTTCTTTTAAGTTACATTCATGGTCAAGGAGTTTCTCAAATAGGTCGGCAAAAGAGATTGTTGTGTCACGGGTTCGAAAGGAGGCGACTAGATTAGAGTAGTCGTCCCCTAGTTGGTTCATGATATGGACGACAAGGTCTTCTTCAGACATGGGACTTTGAGCAATAGCAAGCTCATCAAATAGAGATTTCATTTCATGTAAATTGTCAGAAATGGAGCGATTCCCTCTTGGGTTTTTGGCTAACCGACATTTGAGCGAAATAATGCGGGAACGCGAGCTTGCATAGCTTGAGTTTAGAAGTTCCCAAGCTTTGCGGGCTGTTTTGGCGGAGGAAACAATGGGTTGAATTTGGTCGGAGCAACTACCGAGGAGGGCACTTATGATCATTTGATCTTGACGAATCCAACGAACGTATTTCGGGTCTGGTTTGGTGTTTTGGTCGTCGAAAAGGGCTTCGGAAGGGATGGTTTCGGAACCGATGATGTGGTAATCAAGTTCAAGGCCAATGAGGGTGGCGGTGACTTGGGTGCGCCATGAGGGGAAGTTGTGGGAGGTTAGTTTGATAAGAAAATGGGTTGCGGCTGTTATGTGAACAATCGGGTTGGAACCTGCCATGGCTGAGAAAGAAAAAAAAAGATAGACAGAAGTCGGATCGAAGAGTGTTTTGCTCGGAGGAGCTTTATGCTCTTGATACCATATTAAGTTTGATTGAATCAAGGATACATTCTAATTGTTTACAACACAATATATAGAGGTACAGAGATATAATCAATGATTACAAAATAATTACAAGGGCTTGATTTTTGGGCGAGAGTTATAGACAGTCAATCATCTTGATTAATTGGTTAAATGATAGAATAATATTCAACTAATGAAACTTAATTTGTGGTGTTGATAAAATCTTGTAAACATCAAACACATTTCAATTTATTAAGACTTTACACACAATATTTTGTAAAGGTTAGACACCTTTGTCCAACTATGAGGATTAATCTCAAGTATTCTCCAATGTAGAATTTGCATAGTTAATAGTTAACGGGCCTGCAATGAATAACTTAATTCTCTATAGAGCTCGAAGCAAGCTAAACATATGAACCAATCTATTTTTGTATAATTAATGCTAAAGATGAAGTAATACCTATTTCATACAAAATGGCAGAAAGACCAGAACAACCAGGGCCTCCAGTGAGCCAAAAGATGAGAGGGTCATCTTCCGGGTTCGCTTCCGACTCAATGAAGTAGTAAAACAGCTGGAATTTTCCTACTCCTATGTAACTGTAATTATAATAAAACAATAATTGAGAAGATTAAATGAACAGAATTGTGTCAAAATGAAGAAGCTTACCCCGTTTCAAGTGTGAAAGGAAGATAACCGGTGAAACCAGGCAATGGCTTAACCATGAACTGTGATTCTATGGCCTCCAAGGATATCAACAGAAGAAATACAGCAAACCACATCTGTTGAGATTAGAAAGTAATAAATGAAGCCAATACCAATGATGGAGAGCAAAGGATTTGGCAATGACAATGAGAAGCTAATGTGAGGAACAAAATGATATCCTTAGATATCTATTATTATGAAAAGAGATTAACTTATAAAAATAAATAAATATATGTGCTCAGGTAACATGTTTTAAACGCACAAATTATATCTAGTTTTTGGGAGGTTGTTGACAGCATAGCACAATTATTATTTTGATATGTTGTCACTTGTCAGCAGTAGTAAAAGTTAAAAAGAGTATAACCCCTTTATCCTTTTTCTAAAAAGAAAATTATAATAATGTAATAAAATCAAGAAGCAGGCTTTAATGAGCTCCTTGTTTTGCTAATTTCTTTTATGGGTTCTGTTTTTATTTTGAACTTGTTTTTTTTGTTTTTTGCAGTAAGAGTTACTCTTATATTTGTTAATTTTCAGTTAAAAAACTAGCAATACATATAAAAATCCAAAGAAATCTATTACTTATCTGGTTAACGTACATAATTATCTGTCTTTTGATCTGGCCACCATGTGAACATCTTGGGTTCTTGTTTATGGAACTGAATATCTTGTTTCAAGGGATCAAATTTCTGGGTCGAACTTCTGGTTTGAACATCGATTGTTTTTCAAAGGTTGTATACTATTTTTCCTATGTAGAGAAACTTCATACAGAGCTTCAAAATTGTGGGGTGGGGTGGTGATGGTTTGAGTTGATTGGTAGGTGGTGTACAGAGAGAAAGTTCACTTCAGTTATTAATATTCATTTTTTTTTGTTTTTTTTCACTAAAAAGGTGAAAAGAAAATTAAAAAAAAAATGGTAAAAAGAAAATAGTTAATTACAATTTGTCTTAAGGTGATTAGTATACTTTTCAGTTTGTCTCATTTTATCAACAATTTTTCTGTACTGAGCTATGAAGCTTGTATTCTTTACAATTTGTCACTTTATGGTTTCAAAAAGAGAATATTTTATTAAAAAGGTATGACTTCGTAAAGGCATTACTATACTTTCACTATCATATGAGATCCCCCAATCCTAAAACACCTCCAAATCACACACAGTACATTTCGTACCCCAGACTTCATCTTCAAGAATCTCTTCAGCGTCTCACCTTCTCAACATCCTGCGACCTATCTTTTCCAATCCCAAATTCCGGCTCCACCCCCATCGATTCTTATTGTACTAATCTTTCCTGATCCCAAATTACAGGCTGCATTACATTCTTATTGCATTTATAATAGGGGTTGTCTGATAATTATAACATATATCATGATCTGAAATTTGCTTTTTGTGGTAGAAAAAATTATGAATGGTTTATGTTTTCGACTTTTCGTTATTAATCAATGATATTATATTTGATCAATTAGACAGGTTGGAAGGAAGCATGGTTTACTAGTCATCCTAATTTCAGTTGGTAATTTCAAACTACTTCTTCATGCTCTTAATTTCGAATTACATGCCTACGTGTTTTATCAATAATATGATATTGGTGCCGCTGTTGTTTTAGTGCTCATAGGATGTTTGACACGCCTAGATGTAACACCCCAAAAAGTTCAGATATGCATATTTGTTTTAAATAACTAGAAACATAACATAGTTAGAATGGTGGGACCAAACTTTGACAATGAGAAAGTAAACTATTAAAAACAAAAGTTAAAACATAAATACACGCATATGTGTATGTATGTATTGACCTCGGCAGAGGAAAGAATAAGGAAAACCCTTCTCACAATAAGATTCAGCAAATTGGAAGCGATTTTGAGCAAAATTTGGATGCATGTTTTTAGTTCCTTAATTATCCAAGTATTCTAAACAAATAGTAAGCCGAATTGTATGATTTGATGATCTTTGGTGAAGTGTGTTATAATTAATCCGTGAAATTATAAGAAATTAGGCATGAATATTGGTTAAAATCACCATATAGAAGATGAATTATGTTTAATTTTGGTCATTTGAATGATTTGAACTAAAACCTACTTGATGAAGAACTATGATGAAACATGATGATCATAAAGGCATGTTGATGTATGAATTTTGTATAGTAGAGTAAATTTCAATGAAATGATATAGAATGAGGATTATGTGAATTTAGTTGATTTGATGATCCGTGATGTGAAATAGTAAGATTATGCTTAGAATATTTGTACATCATGCTTTGTTAGTGGTACGCACAGCAAGTGTTTGATGAAATGTTTTAGTTAAGAATTCAGCAATTTGATTTTGAACCTTACATGATGATCGTAAATTGAGTATGTAAAAGACTAATGTGCTAAGTTTTTATGATGTCTTACCCAAGAATATATGTGAAGTAAGCATAAAACATGAATTTAAAGTATGAACCGGTTATGTATACAGATAAAGGAAGAAGGTTCGAGTCACTCGAAGCAACAAAGAAATCAAGACCGAGGTACGTTACTTGTACAATTCTAGATGTATTTATAGTAATGATTATTGTTATATATTGTAGTAGGCTCATTATGAATGGGTCGTACAAACTAGTATGTTACATGAAGGAATGATCACATAATACACCCATTGCGACCGGGTCGGACGAACTAGAATGCAATGTTAAAGAATGACCACGCAATAGACCCATTACTAGCGGGTCGAACGAACTAGAATGTTTAGTTAAAGAATGATCATGTTATTGACCCATAACGAATGGGTTGAACGAGCTAGAATGTTATGTTAACGTATGATCATGTAATACTCTTGTTATGAACAAGTTAAATGATCTAGAATGATTATGTAAAAGGATGATCATATATTGACCCGTTACAAATAGGTCAAACTAAATAGGACGAGGATGTAAAAAGATTGGTCATATGTTGATCCGTTATGAACGGGTCGAGCGAATTAATGATAATGTTGGTCTAGAAAGGAACTAAGAATGAAAAAGAGATGATACTAAGATTGTCATGTTTGATGAAAGATAGTATAATATGTTGCATGCAATTGATAACAATCCTTGTTGTTGTGTTTAAGGTAAAATCCCACTTTAGGTGATTCGCGACGCTTGGAACGAACACACAAATGCTTCTTACCTCAACACGCTTCCAAACTAAATCTTGCAAATGGGTCAAACATTTTGTTGTTATATATCTAAAGTGTAGTTGTTAATTTAACTCAAAACATGTAATTTATAACTTTTGTAAATGTTGGTATGGTTTGTAACTAGCTAAAATGGTTAACTATGTAAGTTTAACCAAGTTTTCTTTAGAAATGTGTAAAAGCTCAAATTTGGTCGTATCTTTCGCTTGTTTAACTTTGGTTTGACCGAAAGAAAGATTGGGCGTTACACTAGATTTATATAATTTATATAAATAAAAACTAAAGGAATCGTTTAGATAACTTTGATTCTTTAACTATCCAC
The DNA here is from genome assembly GCA_947069175.1 of Scalesia atractyloides. Taxonomy (NCBI): domain Eukaryota; kingdom Viridiplantae; phylum Streptophyta; class Magnoliopsida; order Asterales; family Asteraceae; genus Scalesia; species Scalesia atractyloides. The sequence goes on along the minus strand of CAMTDV010000026.1, from coordinate 87,973,776 downwards.
TAGTATTTTTTTATTTATTTCGTAAAGTTTCGAGTCCGCTTGCAATTAAAAGAGTTAGAATTATTTTGGGTAAAAGAAAGGTTTGATCTTTTGAGAACTGGTTATATCTTAGTGCTTCAGTTTTAGGGAAAATAAAATGAGGTAGTAAATCATTAACAGAAGTAGTGTGTGGCTCTACGAGTGAAATCTATAATTACTGATCAGTTATTTGTACAAGTGCAATATTGTGGAACCTGTTATCTATCTTTTAGCTTTCCATACCTTTCATTTTTATGTTTATAACAAAATATTCATTCTGTTTGTTGTCTGCTATTAAGGGACTTTATCGATCTTCGTATAAAGATCCAATCCGAAAGCATTTGGAACATAGTAAGTTGTCTTATTAAGGGACATTATCGATCTCCGTATCCGAAACTCTGTTCTCTTTAATAAAACCAATTACCCAAAATACCCCTATAAATCCCAATGTTTTTTTCACTGACAATACAGGTATGACACCCCACAAAACTCTCAAACGCACTAGCTTCTTCAACGACTGCTTGCAAAATTTCGGGACGAAATTTCTTTCACCTTGGGATTTTTAGGACATAGGTTTTACTAATTGTGGATCATGTATCCTGAAATGTCACCTGGATCAATTATCCTTAGTGGATGGTACAGGGACTCAGAGGATCAAGGATCCTTATCATTACTTATGATTTCTAACAATTTTTCTCAATATTTTCAATGTTCATGTGTAGGTAACTAACGTAGTGGACTGAGTCTCAGCTGGAATCTCGGGCATGAGTCCTGCACATGCTAATTCCATAAACGGTTATGGGGCTTGAACGTGGTCTTCCAAGAAATTCGGACATAGTTGTTTAGTTAATTCAAAAGAAGTTGATCAAGTGTTAGTTAACATAATAACGACTACACACAAACACATTCGCATATATTGCAAACAAGAGCTCTCACAATACACTTAGCATTCGATTGTACCACACTTGATCAACATCCGAAGTTGTAACCTTTCTCAATGTGCAATATAGTTGATAGTGATAGTTGTTTTGGTCAAAAATCGGTTTAAGGATAATGTAACCAAACTTTGATTGTGAGGTAGAGTGCTAATGTGTTGAATAATTATATTAATGAATATAAATGTACAAGTTGATGAACATGATGATGTATACGAGGAAAAAACCCTTGACCTCAGTAAGATCTCTGACACAAAAAACCTCGGGTGATGGAAACTACTGATCACCAAATGCATAACAAAATGAACAACGATCCTTGTACAACTTCAGAAGACAACGAGCTCAACACAAATTTAGCTAGAGTGTGTGATTTTCTAGAGAGAATGAGAGTGTTGTGTGTTCGTATGAAGATTAATTAACTGCCTCAAATATGAGCTTGTTATCCCCTTTTAAAAATAAAAATAATCACATAACAAACTAAGCGAAAATGGTGCAAGTCTCCCCATGTTCTCCATAACGGCTACATGCTTCCTAACTCGTGCGAATAAGGAGCATATACCCCAAGATTCCAGCTTGAACAAGTCTAATTCGCTATGTACCCGCAAATATAAGTTTTGAACAAAGGATACAATTGTTAGTTAATGTAAACGATAGTAAGGATCCGTGATCCTCAACTTCCTGCACCATCTTTTAAGGATCAGTGATCCAGGCCAATCTAAGGATATGTGATCCATAATATTAAAAATTAACCCCAAATTGTTGCCCCCACATATGGTTGATATTAAAATAATTTTATCTACCATATTTTCGTCGTTATTGAACTAGCCGTTACGATAAGAACTAGCCGTTACAGTCTACTGATGTCACTTATGGGATAGCTCTACAACCATCATTGCGATAAATAGGGGAAGTGATAGAGTCAAAAACCCCATTTAAGATCACAGATCCTCAATTTATAACCCATATCGGAGTCTCAACAGGTATTCTCTCCTCTTCCATTTCTCTTCTGAATTCATCCTTATTCTCCAGCAAATCTATGGCGAAAATGGTCACTCGATCCTCTCCTAATAAGGATCAGGAACGCGATAGTCCACCCAAAAGCCAAAACCTACTGAAGAATCCCTCTTCAGAGCTGTGTAGATTCATTAATGCTGAAGTTGATCAGTTACGAAGTTGTTTCCCTAAGGGAACCGTCTTTAGACCTTTTGACTCTTCACTCAAGAGTGAATCTGAATCCTCTGTTCAGGTTTGTTTCCTTGCTCCACCATTCCAAATCGACTATACTTATCCTTTCCTAGCATTTACCCAAAGCTTCTTCACCCGAACTGGCATGTGCTAAAGCCAGGCGATGCCGATGCTGTGGAGGGTGTTATACACTATCGAACAGATCATAAGCGATAAGGGTTTGAGCTTCACTCTTTCTAAACTCCCGTACCTTTATAATATCGTGTCTCATGGATCCCATTATTTTCGAATATAAGAGAAATTCTAGAGAATGTTTGCTATCCTGAACTATTTTTGTCTTTTCTGAATGATAAAAAAAAATAGGGTAAAAAGAAAATGCTATTTTGGAATTTTATCAACAATTTGCTTGTGTAGAGGGAGATCCGGTATTTTCTGAATCCTTATCTAAGGATTTACAAAAAAAACCTCAGCAGCCGCTCCCACTCCTCAAAACAACCAAAAACGACGCCTCCTAGAAGAAACAGTTCTTCTTTGTGAGGAGGAATACCATTCCTTTATGGGATAGTCTTCCAAAAAAGTGGAATTTGAAGGGTAGGATGTAGGACCTTAGGTTAGAACTGTAGAGAGTTCTCTTCTTTTTTGTTGGGATAACTGATCCCATTTTGTTTGCTTGTGCAGTGACCAACTTTGCTTCTCTCACTAATACTCTTGGAACCCGAGAGAGAGTAGCTGCATTCTAGGAATTGGATACAACGGTTAGAACATTCAAACCAAAAGCAAAGGATTTAAAAGACTCCACATCTACCACCTTCACAATGTCAAGTAAGTATTCATATACAATAAAAATGTTTACAAGATAAAATTAAAGGGTTTTGAATACTTATCTTTTATGTTGGTAGAATAGGTGTTGCTAGGTCCTCATCCAAATCTACTTCAAAGTTTGGTCTTGAAGATATTGACAACATAATCTCCCCCGTTCGATCAAGAAAGAGCTAGCCAAAGCCAAGCGGAGCCCAAAGTCATGACCACCTGTGCCAAGGCTGGATCCAATAGGAAGAAGACAAGCGAGCCTAATAAAGACAACCTTCAGATAGAGCAGCAATTCCATGGCTTTGTCACCGAGGTAAGGATCACTAATGCTGATAATTAGTCCTATGTTTTTCTAAGGATCACTGATCTTGACCACCCTATCTTGATATTTGAAGAAGTTTTTCCGTATCCAGGCTAACCAGGATAAGCGCCTAGCCGATGTTGAAGACGGTCTAGCTGATGTCCATGCTATCACCACTGCCAAGGACAAAAGGATCTCTCAGCTTGAGAAGGAGGTCAACAACCTGGAGAAGTAGATCATGGTGGTAGAGATACAGGCAAACAAAGCTCAACTGGAGGCCGCGGATGGTAACAAGGTCTGCGCAACTCAAGCCATTCTCCGGGCAAGGATAAAAATAGTCTAAGAGGCTATGGATCCTACTTTTGACAGGCCTGAATGGGATCTTGCTGGGTGGAGGCAGAGACTCTTGGAGCTTGGTGGTGAAGAGGAGCCTGAACCGGTGCAAATGCTAGAAGTTGGGACCAGTGGGACAAAGGAGGTCGAGGCAGCCAGGGCTGAAGGTGGTGAAGCATGTGGTGGTGCAGTTGAAGGTGATGCTGCTGTTGTGGGCAATGAAGGATAATATAGATGAGGCTTGAGCCCACCTTTTTAGGTTTGTGTGGTTTGTTTTTTTTTTATGGTCTTTTGAACAATTTATGGTTTGTAATTCTGAATAGTACGTACTTAGGCTAAGGATCAATGATCCTTAAGACAATAGGGGATGGCAAAGGTGGATGAGTCCTTCTGTTTGTGGAGGATGAAGCCTTTGATGCCCTTTATTTTCCTACATCTTAAACAATTAGTATGGACACCCTTTATCAACACTAGTGGACGGGCCACGTTTTGTTGGTAGAAACTTAGGTTGATAATTTTGATAGCCTTTTAGAAAAGGTTTTAATAAAATTATAACCTTTTAACTATATTTGTGTTGTCTTTTTATTTTTGAAACGTTGTTCTGATATCTTTATGTTTATCATTAGCTTTATTTTACAAAACTTAGAGACTTTTTGGATATACCAATTCTCTATCATAACAACTCTAGAAAATATGAGAAGTTATATAATCAAGGATCATATATCCTCAATCGAAAGGACCAGGGTGTAACCAATGATGCAAATAAAATAAGGGTAAAACATACCAGAGAATCCAAGTTAGAATTCTATATCCTTAAGACTTACAATTGCATAAACAGACCAAAGAAATTAATTAAGGTTTAAGGATTCAGGATCCTTATTGTAAACCTTTAAAGCTTTAAGAACCTGTAAAAAAAACAATTTAGGACAAAACCAAATATTCTGGGGATGAAACCATCATAACTTGGGACAAGCCCAAATAAACTGGGGACAAGCCCAAAATCCTTGGGGTCTGGCCCGAACTGGGACAAACCTAACGTAAGTGACATGAAAATGCCAAAACCTTAGCTAACGTGAAAATGTTAGAAACCGGATAACGGATGTATCGTATGTCTAACGTTACACTTGAGATCCTACATGTTGCCAACAACAATGAAATTGTCAGTAACTAAGGGTGTACTGGTCCCATTGCCTCGTACCATACTTGGATAATCGTGCGCTACTAGTGGGGTCTCAAAACCCAATTTGTGTAAAAGGTGAAAACCTTTAAACCTTAGAAGGTATAAGATACCTTAAACGTGGGAGAGAGTTGGCCAACCCCTTGATCCTCTGTGAAAAAAATGTTAAAACTCTGCAAAAGCTCAAAAGTTGATAAAAATGGATGTTAAATATTTAACATCCTTTCTTTATAATGAATAATGATAAAATGGAAGAGAGTGAGAGTAAATGTTATCGAAGTAAGGATCATACGTCCTTTGAGGATCCTTGATCCTTCGTCAGAATACTAGAATCACTAAGGATCCAGGATCCTTCTCACATGAAGTATCTCTTTAGGTGAACAACATTCCAAGCTCTTGGTTCACCATCTATAGTTAATAAGCGATATGCCCCCTTTCCAGCTTCTGCTTCTATCAAATAGAGACCTTCCCATTTTGGAGCTAATTTACCATCAGCCGGAATTGTAGTGTTCAGGAATGATTTCCTTAGCACCAAATCACCAACTTGAAATCTTCTGATCCTGACGTTCTTGTAGTATGCTCCAGCTATTCTTTGTTGATAGCTAGCCATCCTTAATCTTGCCAAATCACTGAGCTTATCCACAGTATCCATGTCTTGGGTCAGGTTTTCAACATTTATTTTAGGATCACGGATGCTTATTCTAGCTGTAGGAACCACCATCTCTGTAGGGATCACCGCCTCATTCCAAAGACTAAAGAAAAAGGAGTCTGCCCTGTAGCATTGTTTGGAGTTGTTCTATCTGCCCACAAGACATATGGTAGCTCTTCAGCCCACTTTCCTTTCTTGGATCCTAGTTTTTTCTTCAAGTTGTTGATGATGATTTTGTTGCTTGATCTGCTTTACCATTAGCTTGTGGTTTGACTGGTGTTGATGTTATCATCCTAATCCCCTAGCTGTCACAAAAGTTAGTAGTTCTATTCCCAATAAATTGGGATCCATTATCACAAATAATTTTAGAAGGAATTCCAAATCTAGTAATAATTTTTCTTTTAATAAAGGATATGAATTCTTTTTCTCTGACTTGAACAAAAGCTTCTGCTTCTATCCACTTGAAGAAGTAGTCTGTCATAGCTAGCATAAATACTTTCCCTCCAGGTGCTTTTGGGAGTTTGCCTACTATATTCATTCCCCATTTCATGAATGGCTAAGAGGAAATTACTGGATATAAAGGCTTTGTTGGCTGATGTAAGATGTTGCTATGTTTCTTGAAAGCATCACATTTCCTTGCATACTCTATAACATCTTTCTTCATTGTAGGCCAATATTAACCTGTTCTGAGAATCCTTGAGAATAATTCTCTGCCCTCAGTGTGATTTCCACAATCTCCTTCATGAAAATCCTTCAAGACTTCTTGAATTTCTGGATTCTCAATACACCACAAATAGGGACCTGCAAAAGATCTCTTATATAACATGTTATTTAATATAGTGAATTGAGATACCTTAATCCTGAAGGCTCTCTCTCATGTGGGAATTTCCCCACTCTGAATATACTTCAAAATTGGGAGGATCAATGATCCTGAATTTGACTTCACATCATCACTAGGTACAATTGCAATATCATCCACTATCTTCATTGTTTCATTTTCCTCAATTGCAGGAGAAGAATATGGATGATAGGTATCCTCACGTCCTCTAGTACTTTCAAGGATGATCCTAGGTTTGCTAAGGCATTTGCCTCTACATTCTCTTCTCCAGGCACCTGTGTTAAGCTGAAAAAAGAAAAAGAATCTGCCAGTTTTCTGACTATCTCTAAATATTTGATTAGTTTATCTCCTTTGACAATATATGAGCCACTAAAATGATTGATAATTAGTAATGAATCTATATACACTTGAAGATACATGTTCCTTATTTGCTTAGCTAATTGCAAACCTACTATTAAGTCCTCATATTCTGCTTCTATATTAGTAGTTTGAAATCCACATGCAATGAATTGGGGTATTATGTCCCTTTGTGGCGATTTTAGTAGTATACCTAGTCCAGTTCCCTTGATGTTTGATGCTCCATCTGTGAAGAGTATCCAAGGATCCTTGGTCTCCTTAGGTTGTTGAACCTCTAATTTAGCTTCCCTTTGTAGATCACTACTGAAATCAGCCACAAAGTCAGCCAAAGCTTGAGACTTGATGACGGTCCTTGGTTCATATTTTATGTCAAATGCACTAAGCTTGACTTTCCACTTTGCCATTCTACCTAACATTTCAGGCTTCCTGAGGACATTTCAGTTTTCACAATAATTGTATGTGTTTCAAAATAATGTCTATGTTTAGTGGAAGCCATGATTAATGCAAGAATTAATTTCTCTAAATGTTGTTGGCCTTCATGATCATTAACTAATACCGCGCTTACTGCTTTACTTGAAATGGCTAAGTACAATGACAATGGCTCACCATCCTCTAGTTTCATTAGGGCTGGTGCTGAGGATAGATAATCCTTGAGAGCTTTGAGTGCAGCTTCATGCTTCTTAGTCCACTCAAATTTTTTATTCTTCCTCAGGATATAATAAAAATCCTTGCATTTCTCTGATGACTTTGAAATGAATATGTTTAGAACCGTGATCCTTCCTGTCAGTCTCTTTACATCCTTGTCATTGGCAGCAGATTTTATATTCACAATTGCCATAATCTGCTCAGGGCTTGCTTCGATCCCCCTCTTGGTCACCATATATCCTAGAATTTCATAGCTTTAACACCAAAATGACAATTGAAGGATTCAGCTTCATGTTGTATTGGTCAAGGATATTGAATGCCACTTCAAGATCATTGAGATGATCCTCTGCTCTCTTGGACTTTACCACTATATCATCTATATACACTTCCATAGTGTCTCCAATCTGCTCTTTGAACATCATGTTGACCAGTCTTTGGTAGGTGGCACCTATATTTCTCAGTCCATAAGGCATTGCAAAATAACAATATATGCTAGTAGAAGTCATGAATGTTGTATCCTCTTGGTCAGATGGTTCCATCTGAATTTGTTGGAATCCAGAGGAAGCATCCATAAAGGTTAGCAATTCATGTCCTGCTGTTGCATCTACCATAGAGTCAATATGTGGTAATCGGAAAGGATCCTTGGACATGCCTTACTTAAATTTGTAAAGTCAAAACATACCCTCCACTTTCCATTTTTCTTTTGAACCACTACTACATTGGCTAACCATCTTGGATACTTAAATTATCTAATCATACCTGCCTTCAAGAATTTGTCTACCTCTTCTTGAATGATAAGGGTCCTCTTAGGTGCAAATTTTCTTCTTTTTCGACGGATTGGCCTGAACGATTTATCAATTCCATGTTTATGTGTTATAATATCTTTATATATACCTATCATATCCTCATGTTTCCATGCAAAGGTAGATTTTCATCTTTTCAGGAAGGATACAGATCCTTCTCTATACTATCAAAGATCTCGGATCCTACCTAGACTCTGATTTCAGGATCCTGGGGATCCAACATTATATCCTTGATGTCTTGTTTTGCTGCCTCCAGGACATCCTTTGGAGGATACTTTAATTGCTATGCTACTCTTGGTTGTGATGTCGGTTTCATAGAAGAGGTGTAACGGGTTTGTGCCTCCTGTTGATCACTTTCTATCTTCACGACCCCCCAAGGTGTTGGTAGCTTGACACGTTGATGATAAGTAGCGGGGACAACTTTCATATCGTGTACCCAAGGCCTGCCAAGAATCACTGCAACAGGACAAACAGTCAATGACACTGAATTTTTGTACAAAGTTTACCCCCTCAATGTAGATTGGGAGTTTGATCTCCCCCAGCGTGTTCTTTGTCTCGCCGCTGAATCCTACAAGGACAGACGATCTCGGAACTATATCTGTCTATGGGATGTTCATTCTTCTGAGGAATCTAGTTGAATAATGTTCACGAAGCGCCCTCCATCAATAAGGATCCTGCGAACAAAGTGGTTAGATATAAAAAGGTAAAAACTAAGCCATCGTGATGAGGATCATGTATATCAACACGCTCATCTTCATCAAAAATATGATATTCTGTTGAGTCAGGGTGGAGGTTCGGATAGTCTTGTCTCCGTTTTCTAGCTATGTTTCCTTAGCGTGCCTTTTTTGCTGCAGAAAATGAGGTTCCACATATATCCGAGTCTCCGGAAATGAAGTTAATTATTTAAGTGTCTGCAGGTGGTGCAGGAGCTCTTTCGTGTACTTTTTTCAGGATCCTGGATCCTTGATTTCTTCCTTCCGAGAAGCTCTTTCAAGTAACCTTTGGTAAGTAGGTAACTGTTTTGGTAAAAAATTACCGAAGCAATTAAGTGATCAAATTTAATTTGTGAGGTAGTGTGCTTTAGAGATTTGCAAAAATATGTTAAGTTGATAAATAAAGAAAATAGTTTGAGGATAACAAACTATATCCATTATCAAGCAATGAACAATAAAAGTAATGATTGACGCGGGATGTACGAGGAAAGCCCTTAATCTATCTAGATTGCCGGCACAAAAGCTCGGGAGCTGACAATGGCCAGCTGCCTTTGTTCTTCTTATTGATTGAAATATCATGAGACAACTTCAGGATAATGCACAAATAAGCTCTAAGTGTTACAATTATTGTGAAATGTGAGTGAATGATTGTGAATATAGCGCGTAATTGGTGTGTGTACGAGATTACATGTGTTTTTCTAATGATCCGGCATCCCATTATATAGTTTCTAAATTCTAACTGAATATCCTACAATTCTGGGATACGGAGAATATCCCCTTCGGACCATTTTAGACCCTTTCTTTCGCTATCAACATTCACCTTTCAACCAATTTAAGTGAGTCTTTGGGTAGACCTAGTCCTTGTTAACGTTGGTTACTTGCAACTAAAGTATACATACAAACCATTACTAACGAGCAAGATACTTCTGCAGTATGTTACCAATATCCTAGTTTAGTATCCCGGTCACAGATTAGAAACATAAAGTCAGGATATATTATCGGGATATAGAATCAAAATTGCACCCATAACACTTGTCCCCAAAATATAGCTATTGGATATCCCGATTCCAACGGATATATTTTTAGGTGTTCGAAATATTTAGTGGGATGTTGATGTGACTTGGTGCAACTTCCAAGGCAATATTTTCTCAGAATTAGCTAGTCTTTTCCCTATATCTTTTCCCCAAATACTTCTTCTATCTCATTGCATCAGAATTTTAGGTATTATTCTCTCTTTCCTTTAAACCCTTTCCTTTACATTTTGTCTCCTTCACCATTACTTCTCCATGGCCAAACGCACACGATCTTATGCGGTGATTTTTCTCCAACATTCGTTGCACAGAACCTGCTCAAAAATCCTGAGCAGGAGGTTTGTAGCTTCGATAATGCTGATCTTCGATCCTCCGGTGCTTTCCCGGATGGCGCCGTCATCCAACCATACAATCGGAATCTTCGATCGGATGTGTCTTCGGATGAATGACTTTTTTTCTTGGCGTACCCTTTTTCCATAGGTCTTAGGTTCCCATTCCCATAGTTTATCATGGAGTTCTTTCAAGTCACCGGTCTGAGATTTTCCCAAAACATACCCATTGTTAGGACGATCTTACTTGTGCTTGACCGATCAAAACCAACCACATCCCTGATCTCAGTATCGAGGATTTACCCTTGGCCTACCGTTTGAGGTCCCATCGATCTAGCCGGTTCTTGTAGGTTTCCACCTCCAACAGTCCTCTCATTCTCCAAGCAACTAAGAATGAGGATGAGTGGAAGTGCAAGTTCTTCTTTGTTAAGAGGGACTCCATTGTTAATGGCGGTGATTTCCCGGTGGAATGATTGACCAAGGGTAGGATTTAGGGTTCTAGGAATATCCCTAATTGTATCCTGCTATGACAACCCAAACTTATATCCTTGTTTTTTGCGCAGCGGATTTCAGGAAACTAGCTCCCCCAACTCTAGAGTCAGAGACACTGAATAGGCCATTTACAAATTACAAGAGATCAAAAGAACCTTTCTGCTTAGCCATCCAGGTTCTAGCCAACATTCTACTTCCATCATGTCTGGCAAGGATATCTGCTTTGAACATTCCTGCATATGTTTGATTAATTAGGATATTATTATGTGATAAGATTGGAATTACTCCCTTTTATGTAGATTCCACCAAGGTCCCCGCTACTTTCGATCTTGAGAAGTTTGACAGCTTCTCCAAGCCTGCCTCGGTGAAAAAGGAGCCCTCTGTTGCCATCATCTCTAAGCCCTATGCTGCTCCTAAGTCCTCTCCACTGAGAAGGTCCCGGGCCTCAAGATCCAAGAAGAGGAAGGGTTCTGATCTCCCTACTACTGCTGCCGAAGCTTTTCCTATGATGGTCTTGGCTTTATGGAATCCATTTGTCCCATGACCACATTCCTCAACCAGGTAAATATCTACATCCCGTATGCTGCATCCTACACATGTATGTTGAACCTGTATCCTGGTTAGGTATATTTGTTGATGCCTGCATTTTGTTTTTTAGGGTCTGGACCGCCTGGCGGTTCTTCACAATAAGGCTTGTGAACTAGTCAAGTTTCTAGAGGCCAAGTTGAAGAAAGCCGAGGTCACCATTAAGGATCAGTGGAAGATCGCTGCCGCCAAGACCCAGCACTACGAGGATAAGCTGAAGAAGTTGACTCAGGACGTTGAACTCAAGTTAGCCACCGTCCAGGTTAACCACGAGCAGGGAATGGTTTTCTTCAGGGATGGCCTTAAAAATTCGGCTGTGATCTCGCTTCTCCAGGCCAGGATCAAAATGGCTGATGAAGCCAAGGAAGCGGGTTTTGAATGCCCATCCTGGACTGTAGATGCCTAGGAGGCCAAGCTGAAGAATCTAGGAGGCAGCCCTGTGGAGTATCCTGCTTAACCTGGGGTTGGCCAGTCCTCTAAGGCGGCTGAGGCAGTTGGCAAGGCTGGTGAAGATGGTGGAGCAGGTGTCGGTGGAGATGATGGTATGGTTGGTGCTACCCGTGAGTGGGCAGCAAAGTGGGCGATGATGGATGTTATTGCTTAGGCCGGAACCCACTTTTTTAATTCTGATGGTTAATGTCTGTTGAACAATTTAATTTTTCTACATGCTGAACAATTTACTTTTCCTGCACTTTAAATTTTATAACAATATAATGATTGGAGGCGGAGGGATCCTAGTCTTTCAGGACGAAGCCTTCAATCGTTAACGTTAATATGCTTATGAACAGCTTACACCCTTAGTGGATGGGTTTTCGTTTGAAACTAGGCTAAAGGTGTAACATTTTGACTTGTTAATATGAATCTAACATTTTGGCCTTATCTTTGTGTTATATGTTGTTTGCAAAAAGTTAGACTAAGTATCCTGGTCAGGATATTAGTAGTATCTATATTGCTTTCCATTTATGTTTAGAAAAATGCTTTATAAAAATTATGTAGGAAAAATTTCATAGTTAATAAATCCCATTTGTTTAGATAAAGCCTTTAAACTTAGAGAAAATAAGAATCCATACTAGAGACTTTTAAGTAGAAAGTTTGTGATAAACCTTAGAATCATTTGTAATGTCCATGGCAGGAAATATTGTCAGCAATTTTTACATTCAACCCTAGCATAGATGTCCCCTGTCTGTGCAAGATTAGCATGTTGCATCATGATATATTTTTCTCATATAATCCTTCACTTGGTAATTGAGCTTTACAATTTTCTCCCATCAATAGAAATATATTTAAACATAATTGTGTTTTAAGATAATCTTGGGATGATCCAAAATTTTGTTTTTCACTGGGGATAAACCCATTTTTCATGCGCTACAGGCGGGAGTGTATGAACTCCAAGACTTAGAAAGGTTAAAATCTTTAAACCTTAGAGAGTATGAAAATATCCTTCACATGAGAGAGGGTGATCAGTCCTCATATACCACAAGAATCTAGGATATAGCCAACAATGACGAAATTGTCAGCCACTGTTACATGAACTGGTCCCGCCATCTTGAGCTATATCTGGATAACGTACGCTCCAGGCGGAGTGTTTATATTCAATTCAAGAGAAAGGTGAATATCTTTAAACCTTAGAAGGGATGTAACACCCTTAAACGTGAGAGAGTGTGCCAACCCTCTAGTCTTTCGAGTTTATCTTGAATAAATATCCTAGAGTATCATCCTGAAACGTATTCCTACAAAACACCTTCAAACTAAGGTGAGGTAACACCCCTCTGATGCTTAAGTTAGTATGGGTTTCAAAAATAGAAAATAATAAACTAAATAAATTTAAATAAGGTAGGGTTCATACCGTCCCGAGTTAGAATTAAATTCCAAACTCACTTGTAAAAAGCTATGAGGTGTATGGCGTTCAAGTATCTTGGTAGCACATCCCCCTCCGTCATCCTGAGCCTATATGCTCGCTTTATGGATTCTGATTCTATCTCATATGGTCCTTCCCATTTTGGGATTAATTTCCCATCGGCAGGATTAGTTGTGTTCTAACATGCCTTTCTCAATACCCAATCCCCAACTTAGAACCTTCTTGTCCTTATATTCTTGTTGTAAGACTTGGCTATCCCCTACTAGTATGCTGCCATTCTTAGTTTTGGCGTGTCTCTTATTTCATCAACGGTATCCAACTCTTGGCATAAGGCTTCAGGATTCAAGTAAGGATTTCGTAGATTAGATCTAGCTGTAGGTATCATCATTTTAGTCGGAATCACTGTTTCCACCTCGAATACTAGTGAGAATGGGGTATGCCTGGTAGCATTTTTTTTTGCATTTGTTCTATCTGCCCATAGGACAAATGGTAGTTCCTCAGCCCATTTTCCTTTTTTAGCACCTAATCTCTTATTCAATTATTGATCATTATCTTGTTCGAGGATTTTGCTAGCCCATTGCCTTGAGGATGCACCGGTGTTGATGTTATCATCTTTATGCCTCAACTCATAGAAACGTCTGTAGTCCTCTTGCTGATGAACTAAGAGCCATTGTCACAAATTATCTCGGCCGGTATCTGAATCTTGTCAGTATATTCCTTTTTATGAAGGATACCACTTCTTGATCCCTGAATTGGACAAAAGCTTTTGCTTCAACCCATTTAGAGAAGTAATCTGTCATTGCTAACATAAAAACTTTTCCTCCTGGAGCCTTAGGAAGCTTTTCCACTATATTCATCCCCCATTTCATAAATAGCCATGGGGATGTAATAGGATATAATGGTTCAGTAGGTTGATGCAGTATGTTGTTATGTCTCTGACATGTATCACATTTCTAGGTATATTTCATACCATCCATTCTCATAGTTGGCCAATAATATTCTATTCTCAGTACTTTTGAAAATAAAGCTCTGCCCCCAGTAAGGTTGCCGCAGTCTCCTTCATGTATATACTGAAGTACTTCTTTGGTCTCGAGTTCCTCCAAGCACCTCAAGTATGGTCCTGCAAGAGATTTGTTATACAAGATATTATTTATTAAAGTAAAACGAGATACCTTCATTCTGAAAGCTATAGGGTATTCATCCTTTGGGATATCTCCCTCTTGTTGGTACTTAACGATTGGATTCATCTAGGGTTCAGGATACTTCTTAGGATAGCCATCACGATGGTGGATACTCGATAGTTATTTATCCTGAGATTTGAAATGTTCAATCGCAGGGTGCAAGATATGAACTATTGGTAGCCGAGTTCCTTCCGGTATCCTGATAGTAGATCCTAAGTTTGCTAAGGAATCTGCTTCAGTATTCTCCTCCTTGGTACCTGTTCAAGTGAAAATATTTTGAAATATCCTGCTAATTATTTAACAATTTCAAGATATTTGGCTAATATTTCGCCTTTTACTGCATAAGATCCATTGAAATGGTTAGTAATTAACAAGGAATTAACACATACTTGTAAACATTTAATATTCGTATCCTTGGCTACTTCTAATCATGCTATTACAGCTTCATACTCAGCTTCAATATTTGTAGCAGTAAACTCACATCTAATGGCTTGGGGTAATATGTCCTCCTGTGGCGATTTTAGTAGAATTCCTAATCCTACACCTCTTACATTGGACGCACCATCAGTATGTAGTGTCCAAAATTCTAAGCTCTCACCTAGTTGTTGTACTTCTAGATCAACTTCTTCTTGTATATCGCTACTAAAATCAGCCACAAAGTCTGCTAAGGCCTGAGACTTTATAGCATTCCTAGGTTCATACACTAAATCATAAGACTTAGTTTCACAAACCACTTGCATCTCGGGTTTTCTAAGCACATTTTTAATAGGATATTGGATTTCATAAGTATCCTATGTATTTCAAAGTAGTGTCTAAGTTTAGTTGATGCCATAACTAAAGCTAATACTAATTTTTCTAGATGAGAGTATCTAGTCACAGGATCCGATAACTTTTACTAACATAATATACAGGATACTGCTGACCTTCATGATCTTTAACCAAGACTGCACTTACTGCATTTCCTGACACTATAAGATATAGAGATAGGGGTTCACCTTCTTCAGGCTTCATTAGAAGGGGTGCACTTGAGATATACTACTTTAATGCTTGTAGAGAAGCTTCATGTTTTTCTCCCCATTCGAATTTCTTGTTCTTTTTCAGGATATCATAGAATCTTTACATTTTTAGAGGATCTTGATATGAATTTGTTTAATGCTGCTACCCTTCCAGTTAATCTTTGAACATCTTTCATATTGGATGGGGATTTGAGATCTAGAATAGCTCTGATCTGCTCAGGATATGAAGGCACTTTCCAAGTCTTGGATATGAATCTCAACTTTCATAGATTTCACCACCATATCGTCGATGTATACTTCCATAGTATCCCCCAATTTATCCTTAAACATCATGTTGACTAGCCTCTTATATGTTGCACCTGCATTTTTCAAACCAAATGGCATAGCAGTATAACTATATATTACTGTAGGTGTCATAAATGTTGTATCCTCTTGGTCGGATGGTTCCATTTGGATTTTTTGAAATCCTAAGAATGCATCCATGAAAGTCAGCATTTCGTGTCCAGCAGTTGCATCTACCATGGAGTCAATGTGAGGTAGTGGGAATGGATCATTGGGGCATGCCTTGTTAAGGTCTGTGTAATCAACACAGACTCTCCATTTCCCATTCTTCTTCTGCACTACCACTACATTTGCTAACCACTTTGGGAATTTGACCTCCCATATCATCTTGGATTTCAATAGCCTCTCCACTTCTTCTTGGATGATAGCATTCCTTTCAGGAGCGAACTTTCATCTTTTTCATTGAACACGCCTTAAAGATTTATCAATTCCAAGTTTATGGGTTATAATATCCTTTGATATACCTGTCATATCATCATGCTTCTATGCAAATGTTGACATCCTGCATTTTAAAAGATAATAAGTTGTTTGTCAATATCCTCAGGAATATTGACTCCTACAAGCACTGAGATACCTGGATTATCTTCATTAAGGATGAGTTTCTTGACATCCTGTTCAGAAGCTTCTATAATATCATGTGCTTATATCTTTGATTGCTATCGTTCTCGGGATTTTGCTGATGCCTTCATCGAGGAAGAGTAACACTCTTTTGCTTCATGTTGGTCACTTTCAACCTTCAGCACTCCCTAAGGAGTAGGTATCTTTACACATTGGTGGTAAGTGGAGGGTACGGCTTTCATGTCATGAATCCAAGGCCTGCCTAATATTATGTTGTAGCAGGATAATGAATCAATAACACAGAATCATTGTAACAAGTTCATCCATTCAACATAGACATGTAGCTTGATTTCCCCAACAGTGTTCTTCATTTCCCCACTGAATCCTTCAACTACAGTGGATTTTGAAGTAATCTCAGCTTCCGGGATACTCATCCTCTTCAGTTTATCTAACTGGATGATATTGACTTAGCTTCCATTATCTACCAGTATCCTGCGAACAAAATGGTTAGCAACATATAAAGTAATACTAACCCATCATGATGGGGATCCTGGATGTTATCCCGATCGTCACTTTCGAAAGTTATCACTTTATCATCCATGAGCATTGTCATTCTTGTCGGCTTATCTCCCCTTTCTGCTTTAGCCTCTTTAGCATGTCTTTTGGCCGCAGAGTAAGAAATCCCACATATGTCAGATCCTCCGGAGATGAAGTTGATTATCTTTGCATCGAGTGGTGGAGATGTAGATCTTTCAGGATTCCTATTAGTATCATGCGCCTTGTTCTTCTTTCTGCCAAGAAGTTCCTTTAGGTAACCTTTACTTAGTAAGTAGCTGATCTCTTTTCTCAAAGCTATACAATCCTCCGTCATGTGCCCAAAATCTTCATGAAAGGCACACCACTTTGATTTATCCTTCCAATCAACATTTTTTGGAATCTTTTTTAGCCGTCTTGCTTTGTCCCCCAATCCCTGCTTAGCATACATTAGTTCAAGAACATTTTCTGAAAAACAATATTCTGAAAGTTAAGATATTCTTCATCATCCTCATCCTCAAACGCATTCATTCTTTTGTTGTCGTTCTTAGCACTTGGCTTGGATCGGTATTGTTTATATGAGGATTCGGACTTCCTATTCGTCGATTCATATGTTGAGGATGTGTTCATCCTTTCCTGCATTTTCCTATTATCTTCGAGCCTTATGTATCTGAAGACCCTATTCGAGCTTCATCCAGATTCCTGCAAGGATTCATTATAAGGTCTTGGTAAAATTGAGAATCCGTCTCTAACCCCATTTTATAAGCTTGTACTCCTGTGGTAACATCTAGGTTCGGGATATCCAGGGATTTTCTACTAAATTTATTAACATAATCCCTTAGGGATTCTTGTGATCCCTTCGTTATCCTGTAATGATCACTCGTTAGTTTCTCAAAGCTCTTGCTACAAGAAAATTGGTTGTTAAATAAGTTAACTAAATGAACAAAAGATTTAATAGAATGAGGTGGAACATTTAAAAGCCATTTTAAGGTTGATCCTAACAAAGTGGAACCCAAGCCTTTGCATAAGCATGCCTCTTTGAGTTCTGGTGGGGTTGGATTTATTTCCATCCTTTCCCTATACTAGGCAATATGCTCCTCAGGACTCGTCATCCCATCATATACCTTCAAGTTGGGAGTCTGGAATCTCTTTAGGGTTTCTTCATTACAAATTGGGTAAGCAAATCGGGATATCTTATGGCTATCCTGGGATACTTCTAGTATAGGCTACACTACCCCAGGCACACTCAATATCATATCCTTCAATTTTTGAAGTTCTCTGGTTAATGCTGATGTTACACCCGCATCCTACAATAATTCAAGATTATTAGTAGCAGGGATACTGGTGTTAATAGATGCATTACCAGCCTGGCGATTCTGGCCATATCCTAGACCATATCCTAGATCCCTCATGGTCGATATCCTGGTCGTTGGGGATATTTCCAATATATTGCTCCGGGAATGACTCGGTATCATGCTGCCTTGATTACCTTCGGTGAATGTTGCCGAACAAATTTCAACATCTTGGGCTGTAAAGGAGTAGCTGCATCCTCAGCAGGTTTCTTGGAGTTTGACTTCAAGAGTTGTATCTCCTTCATTTGATCCTGTATGCTTCCAAACAAAGACAAAATCTCATCATTAGAAGCAAGGACAGTAATTCACCTGAAACTTTAGATTTGGAAACATTCTGAGCAACAGAAGTGACTAGAGGTGTTTGGCTTTCATTTATCCTTTGGGAAGCTTGAACTTATGCAGGTGGTGGAGGAAAAAACCGATTAATGATTTTAACAAAGTTTTGAATAAAAATAACACCACTTGCCCCACGGTGGGCGACAAACTGTTTTGGTTAAAAAATACCAAAGCAATTAAGTGATGAAATTTAGTTTGTGAAGTAGTGTGCTATAGAGATTTGCAAAAAATGTGTTAAGTTGATTAATAAACAAAACCATTTCACGATATAATTTCAGGATAACAACCTATATTAATAAAAGTAAGGATCGACGCGGGGTGTACGAGGAAAGCCCTTGATCTATCTAGATTGCCGGCACAAAACCTCGGGAGCTGAAAACTGACAGCTGCCATTGTTCTTCTTATTGATTGAAATATCAGGATACAACTTCAGGTAATGCACGGGTCAGCTCTAAGTGTTACAATGGTTGTGAAATGTGAGTGAATGATTGTGAATATAGCGATTGGTGTGTGTATGTGATTACATGTGTTATTCTAATGATCTGGCATCCCCTTATATAGTTTTTAAATTCTAACTAAATATCCTACAATTCCGGGATACGGAGAATATTCCCTTGTGACCGTTTTAGACCCTTTTTTTCCGCTATCAACATTCACCTTTCAACCACTTTGAGTGAGTCTTCGGTAGACCTAGTCCTTGTTAACGTTGGTCACTTGCAACTAAAGTACACAAACAAACCATTAGTAACGAACAAGATACTTCTGCAGGATGTTACCAATATACTGGTTCAGTATCCTTGTCGAAGATTAGAAACATAAAGTCATGATATATTATCGGGATATAGGTTCAAAATTCCATCCATAACAGTAACCTATCTCCTTTCTAAGTGAAATGCATTCATCGGTAAGGTGATTGAAGTCTTCATGGTATGCACACCACTTTGATTTATCCTTGTTGGATGTAGACTTTTCATTCTTCTTGGGCCATCTAGCCTTTTCACCTAGATTCTGCAAAGCAAGGATTAATTCAGTATTGTCAGCAGAAAAAAAAATATTCGGATATATGAGGATATTCTTCCTCATCTTCCTCTTGTTCAACTGAATGAACATTTTGATTCTCATGCTTGTAGTATTGCTTGGATCGATTGTTCTTGTAGAAGGATCCTTGCTTCTCTTGTTTTGACGCTCTAGATAACCTGTCTTGGATCCTTTTGTCATCCTCTAATTGGATGAACCTCAGGGCCCTGTTCCTTACTTCATCTAAGTTCCTACAAGGTGTCATAACAAGATCATCATAGAAAGGAGAATGTTTTTTTAGTCCCATTTCAAACGACTCCACAGTAGTGGCAATGTCTAAATTTGGGATTTCCAAGGATTCTCTACCAAATTTAGTAACATAATCTCTTAGTGATTCATCACGAGAGTGGGTGATCCTATAGAAGTCACTAGTTAATCTTTCAAGGGTTCTACTACAAGAAAATTGGTTATTGAATAAATTAACTCAGTGAGAAAATGAAGTTATAGAATAAGGAGGAAGACTTAGCAGCCATTTTAGTGCTGATCTAGTAAGTGTGGATCCAAAGCCTTTGCACAAACAAGCTTCCTTGAACCTTTCAAGGATGGGGTTGATCTCCATCCTTTCTCTATACTTTGCCACATGCTCTTCTGGATCAGTGGTACCGTCGTATAACTTCATATTGGGGATTTGGAAACGCTTTGGTATCTCAGCATTGCATAAGGGAGGTGCAAAGCGAGATATTTTGTGACTCCCATCTGGAATATCAGGAATGGGTTTAACCACTCTTGGGACACTACATATTAAGTCCTTGAGTTTCTGCAACTCCCTAGATATGGCTTGATTGATCCCACATCCTGCATGTAAGTACAGTTAGTATCAAAAGATGTATTAAAGTTATTACCTCCCGATTGGTTTGAAGTTGGTATCCTAGAAGTGTATCTAGGATAAGACATGTCTAGTGCAATAGTAGGACCAGAAGAAGCAACGGTCTGCATAAGGATGAAATTCCCCTCATAGATTTTAGAACGTCTAAGTGATTGACACCTTGAGGATCCATGATCCTGAAAGATGTTGGATACAGGATACATTGGTACTGAAGGCCTTGATGGATACTCCATGGATCCTTGAATCCGAGCTGAGGATCCTTAATACTGAATGTAGGATCCTTGGGGATGGTACATTCCCTTTGATAATCTGGATTCGTAGAAGAATCCTTGAGGCCCAATGATCTCTAGTGATCCTCGCCGAAGGATAGAGGATCCTTAAGGTTGGAAGTAGGATCCTTAAGGCTGCGTCACTACTAGCGATTCATGCCAGAGGTATGAGGATTCTTGAAACTGGACATTGGATCCTTTAGAGTGTTGGATTGTTGATGATGGAATAGCAAAATCCAATAACCTAGGCATCAGCGGGGACTGATCTTCTGCTTGTCTCTTCTGCTTCTTGATTTCATCAATTTCACGAACGATCCTCTGGTTGGTTTTGTCCTGCTGTTCCATGTAGCCTTTCATCTACAACATCAAAATAGAAATATCATTATTTGTAGATGTAGAGGAAGAAACAGTAGTGGTTTTTGATCCTGTAAAGACGGATGATGTCTTCATCTGAGGATTCTCAGCATTCTTCTTGTATGGTGGGGGAATAGGAGTCAATGATGCACTGATTTGTGATGAGGTAACTCCCGGCATGGCACTTGAAGTAGCTTTTCCCTGGGAGGCCATGAAGTTGATGGAAATGAATGAGAATTTTTTTTAGAATTGAAGCACCACTTGCCGACGGTGGGCGCCAAACTGTTTTGGTCAAAAATCGGTTTAAGGATAATGTAACCAAACTTTGATTGTGAGGTAGAGTGCTATGTGTTGAATAATTATATGTACGAATATGAAATGTAAAATTAGATGAACACAATGATTTATACGAGGAAAAAGTTCTTGATCTCATTAAGATCTCCGGCACAAAAAACCTTGGGTGATGGAAACTACCGATTACCAAATGTATAAGAAAATGAAACTGATCCTTGTACAACTTCGGAAGACAACGAGCTCAATACAAAGTTAGCTAGAGTGTGTGATTTTCTAGAGAGTATGAGAGTGTTGTGTGTTCGTATGAAGATTAATCAACTGCCTCAACTTTGAGCTCGTTATCCCCTTTTAAAAATAGAAATAATCAAATAACAAACTAAGAGAAAGTGGTGCGAGTCTCCCCACGTTCTCCATAACGGCTACATGCTTCCAAACTCATGCGAATAAGGAGCATATACCCCGAGATTCTAGCTTGACCAAGTCTAATTCGATATATACCTGCAAATATATGTTTTGAACAATGGACACAAATGTTAGTTAATGTAAACAATAGTAAGGATCCATGATCCTCAGACTTCCTACACCATCTTTTAAGGATCAGTGATCTAGGCCAATCTAAGGATATGTGATCTAAAATATTAAAAATTAACCCCTAACAATAGTTTTCACTATCCAAGGTTTTTATGCCGGCGATCTACTATTGATCAAGGGCTTTTCCTCATATAATCATTGTGTCATCATTTTATTCAACTAAGCACTCTACCTCACTTTACAAATTTGTTTACCTTATCCTTGATTAGATTTTTTACCAAAACAATTTGGCGCCCATGGTGGGGCAAGTGGTGCTTTAGTTCTAAAAAAATTCATCCATCTTTACTCATTTTGATCAATTCCATAATACCATGGTCTCTAAAGGAAAATCCACTTCAACTGCCATGCCAACGGTGACCTCATCTCAGAGCTCTATATCGTTGCCTCCTATTCCCCCCCTTGCCAATGTTGAAAATGCTTAGAAGAAGACATCATCTGTCCTCCAAGGATCCAAAACTTCTGATACTTCATCCTCTACTAATAGTGACAATGAACTTTTTGTTTTGTATTCACAGATGAAAAGCTACATGGAGCAGCACAACAAGACTAACTAGAATATCTTATGTGAGATTGAAGACATCAACAAACAGAAGAGGCCAACAGAGGATCAATTTCCATTGGTGCCTAGGGTGTTGGATTTCGTCTCTCCGGCATTAACAACTCAGCACTCTAGACGATCCACAGACCAGCCTCAATGTTCCTTTTTCCATACACAAGGATCACTAGCGATGACTCAGTGTCAAGGATCCTTCTTTCAACCTGGAGGATCACAAGAAATGTTCCAACCTCAAGCCTCAAGGATTATACTTCCATCAACAAGGATCCTCGTTCAAGTTCAAGGATCCATGGATTACCCACTAAGACCTTCGACACAAACCTATCCTGGCTGCAATGTCTTTCAAGATCAAGGATCCTTAGGGAGACAACCATTGAGAAGCTCAGAAATCCATGATGGAGATTTCATCCCATGCGACTGTTGCTTCCTCTGGCCCTACTATAACAGCATACATGTCTTATCCCAGATACACTTATGGAATACCATTTCAAGTCAAACAAGAAGTAACAATTTCCATAATACATCTTTGGACACTAACTATGGTTTTATGCAGGATGCAGGGATCAGTCAGGCTATGTCCACGGAGTTGCAAAAGCTCAACGATATGATATCCAGCATCCTAGGAATAGTCAAGTCTATTCCTGAAATTCGAGATGGGAGCCACAAGAATCTTGTATTTACCACAAATATGCAATGCGGAGATACCTAAGCACTTCCAAACCCCCCAGCATGAAGTTGTATGACAGTACAACCGATCCAGAGGAGCATGTGGCATAATACAGGGAAAGGATGGAGATAAACCCCATTCCTAAAAGGCTGAAAGAGGCTTACTGTGCAAAGACTTTGGATCCACACTCAATGGATCAACATTAAAATGGCTGCTAAGTCTTCCTCCCTATTCTATAACTTCATTTTCACATTTAGTTAACCTGTTTATAAACAATTTTCTTATAGTAGAACATTTGAAAGGTTAACTAGTGACTTATATAGGATAACTCAGGCTCGTGATGAGTCCTTAAGGGATTATGTCACTAAATTTGAAAGAGAATCCTTAGAGATCCCAAATCTAGATGCTGCAACGGCTGTTGAGGCATTTAAAATGGGATTGCAAAAGCATTCTTTCTTTTATGATGACCTTGTCATTACCCTATGCATGATTTGGACGAAGTTAGAAACAGGGCATTGAGATTCATCAAACTAGAGGATGACAAAAGAATTCAAGACAGGCTCGGTGGTTCTACCAAACATGAGCATTATGACAAGAAACAAGGATCTTCAATAAGAATAATAGATCCAAGCCATACTCGAAACCTGATAAACAGAATGTCCATGAGGTGGAACAAGATGAAGATGAGGAAGAATATCCCAGGATATCTGAATATTGTTTCACTGTTGATAATAGTGAACTAATGCTTGCTTTGCAGAACTTAGGTGAGAAGGCAAGGTGGCAAGGAAAATGAGAAGTCAAATTCCTTTAAGGATAAGTCCAAATGGTGTGTATACCATGAGGATTTTGGGCGTTTGACAAATGAATGCATTGCATTGAGGAGAGAAATAGGATATCTTCTCAGCTAGGGGCATTTAGAAGAAATGTGGGGCAGAAAGAAATCAAGGATCCAGGATCCTAAGAATCTCCTAGAAAGATCTGCTCCACCTCTAGGCGACGTCCAAGGATTAACTTCATTTCAAGAGGATCAGACATTTGTGTCACTTCCTTATCAACATCCAGGATCCTCACCACGATGGTCTAGTAATAACACTATTTATTGCTAACCATTTTGTTCGCAGGATTCTCATAGATGGAGGAAATTCTGTGAATATTGTGCAGCTTGATGTGCTCAAGAAAATGAATATCCCAGAGACCGAGATTATACCAAGATCTTCAATACTTGTTAGTTTCAGTGGTGAGACCAAGAATACATTGGGCACATCAAATTACCAATATATATAGAGGGAGTAAACTCCATTAAAATATTTTTTGTTATTGTCACACCCCGGATTTCCAACCAATCCAAACACCGGTGGTCCCGGGTGGGGAATATCGTGACGTAAGTTGATATCATCATAGTCAATTAAACACAGCACAGCGGAAGTCTTGGAGTTAAATTACTATTACAAACCAAATGTTCAAAGTACGAAAAATAATCTACAGACAGCTTGTAATAGAAGATCCAAGGGCGGATCGTAAGATGTAAAAAAATGTATAATAAACTTTAGGGCAGATCTAAGGATTTGCAAGATCCTCTTATATCACTACCGAGCAGCTTCCATCCTATTTCATATTGTACATGCAAGCTTAGTCTTTTGAAAATACGTCAGCTTTCGCTGGTAAATACACCCAACTGACTCATTTTGAAAACATTTGAAAATGATTTTAAGTGCACATGGCACCAAATGTTTTATAACTTGGGAAAGTTACTTTGTAACCTTGTTAACAGATTCACTTGTTTGTCCATACATACAGGGCCCAGTACGGACCGAGACATGATTAACGTACTCACCACTTAAGAACTCACGAAGGAGTTATCCTAATTTTGTGGGTAAAGTTTTTTTAGCATGAGCGTCTGTCAGGTTTATGCCTACACCCCGCGCTTAGGTCGTGGCCATTATCCAATGCAATGAGCCGAAGATATCCAGGACACGGTAGTTAACCCCCGATGTTTAAGTTATCAAATAGAACTGATTAACAAAGAATATGGAGATTTACTAGCCACAATCCGACATTCGAGTGATCCCATTTCCGACCAAGCGGTAATAGTTTACCGTAACCCAAGCCCGTACAGGGGAAATAAGTCGAGAGTGTTTACCTGAGCTAGTCTTGATTTAAAATGCAAGATTTAGTATCTCAGCCGTATCCAAAATGAACTAAGTGCAGATAGCATTTACCGGAAGGCTCTAGTCTGGATTATGGCATAAGCTAACTAATTAAATGCTAACAGTCTTATATAAGTCATAGACTTAGCCCAACTAGTGTACATGATTAATAATGGTAAAATACGCTAGATTAAGCGATGACCGGATAGAATGTAGTTGAAACCCAACAAGTAGTTTGACTTGTATAATATGGGTAAACCATAAACATTCTGGATTTTAAGACTTAAATGACAAGGTTAAACCCGCTTCGGTTAATTTCCGTAAACTAGTTACATATACTTAATCGTACGCATATCACTGATATCAGGTAAAAGGATAAGTCATGAACAAGTTCTATATGCCCTTATACTTTAAATAAGTTGTAATATTAGTAGAATATCAACTTATATGACTGTTAAGGTTTTAAAACGAACTATGCCTCATGAGGGCACAATTTTGGTAATTTTATACCGTGTAAAAGGAACTTGAATATATTTTAATGTTATAATGATAAGTATTCTGGAAAAATATTAAATTTATGATATAATATCAGTAGGATATTGATTATATGTGTAATTTATCTTTCATGACCAAACTATGCACCGAAGTGGCATTTTGGTCATTTTACACATAGTTTTATAAATTATTTGGGATTCTGAGTTTATATTATATACCTACTATAAGAATATTTAAAATAAGTTTTAAAATCATTAGGTAACAAGTCTTGGTTGATAAATATGGTTTAAGACCATACTATGCGCCGAAAGGGCGCTTATGTCGTAAAATGACGATTTGTGTGAAGTTTAGTAAAACTGATGTTAAGATCAGGTTTATGTGTCCTAGATATGTTATTTAATATAGCATAATGTAGGTAAAAGTTTTGATATGAAAAATTATGATTAAAATCATTTTATGCGCCACAAGGGCTTTATCGTCATTTGTCGACATAATACAAGGACTTGTTCCTAAACTCAGTTTATAATCTGATTTGACATCCCAAATAATCCTACTTATGACATTACGTTAGTAGGTATTTTATTTTCAAGTTCGTTATCGCTTAAACCTTATTTTACGTAAAAAGGGTATTTTTGTGAAAATGGCATAATTATGGAACTTGTACATAAACTCAGATCCGATTATGAACATGTAATATAACATCAGAGGATTATGCTACATTATATTACGATCATATTGCAACCTTAGATCAGTAGCTAACTAATCTAAATCGGGTCAGAATCAAAAGTCAAAGCAGAAGTTTAACTTTGCAACTTTCAGTTGCGAACCGACCCTAGAACTAAAATTGACGAGCCGAACATGTTCTCACATGTTCTAATAATAATTACCAACTTGTTTAAAGTGTCAAAACAATTTTCATATCTTATATAAGCTCAGTTTATAATATTTCCGTAAAATGGCCTGTTTGACTTTTTAATATTAATACTTTGACCCGTCAATTGGTCTAGCAAACGTGATCTTTAGGAGGTGCCCTTAATAGGGATTAACACCTACCTTATTACGATCACTTAGCCATATTTGTTACCAACAATGGCTGGACCATAATGGTCTTAATCGAAATTCAAGGCGTTTTCCATAAAATGCTTGACTTTTGGCTATAAAAGCCTATAAATGAAAATGCAAGAGAAAGGAACACTTACAAGTGATTCTTAGGATGAAATAGAACTAAGTTGGATGCTCATTTCAGTTAGGAACTTCCAGAGGAGGGAGATGGAATGGGAATGAGAATGAGAAAGGTGCAAGTTCAAATGGTGAACTTTGGCACCTATTTATAGTTGGAGAGCTTGAAGGAGGTGATGCTAGGTGTTAAGGGGTGTTAGATGGAGCTTACAAGTGTCCTAAAACATGGCATAGCAGTTTGGAAGTCTATGGTTTCGAATCAAATGGTTTTTTTTTCAACATTGTGTGGAGGCCAAGGCAATTTTTGCAGATACAGGCTTCTTGCGGGCCACGAGAGCCAGGCCTGTGCCTCTCTCGCCCCGCGAGCGCCTCATGATCACTTTCAAAGTTTGTAACATTTAGCCCCTCAACTTATAATACTTCCTAAAACACCTTTATAGCATATTTAGCCCTCCGTAGCCAATATTTGGCGTACCCGGGATTATGCCCAGACATTGTCGAGCTCTCGATTCGTTAGGCCACTCAGAGGTATAAATTAACATGTTGACACTTTTAACCCCTCCATTGTCCAACTTTAATATTTTTACACGATTAATCCCTCTCGTCTAACAAGTGGCTCAAATGAGAGTTAGGACTTCGTAAAGGATCACTCAGAGGCTCAGTATAAGCATGTTGACTCCGATGTCACTCAGAGGCTGGGCATGTTGACATAAATGGTCACTTAGAGGCTAAGTTAAGCATGTTGACACTAATGGTCACTCAGAGGCTAAGTTTTAAGCATGTTGACACTAATGGTCACTCAGAGGCTAAGTTTTAAGCATGTTGACACTAATGGTCACTTAGAGGTTCTATTTATGCAAGTTGACATCAGAAGGTCAATCAGAGACTTAGTTTGAGTATGTTGACACTTTTAGTCCTTATTAGTCTTTAGTAGACTTATAAAAAAATACAACACGTGTCACTATATTACTGGACAAGATTTTACAAGGTGTTACAGTTAGTGACAAATTATCTTAAATTTTACGAGGTGTTACAGTTATTGAGAGTCTTTCACCAAAGTGAGGGTTTCACTCCTATTTTGATGAAATCGTCTTGTTCGTATAATGTGAATGTGTTCACATCCTCATGTGTGTATGGTAAATCGTTGTGGGAAAGACATACAAAATTGACGACAAAAGTTGAGATAGAAGCAAATAGGGAGAATTTGAGTATATGAAGCATGAAATCATGAATGGTCAAGTATGGGTACTTATACTATAGACTAGGTCAAATCATGGCAATTTTTCCTAATTCCCTGTAGTTATGGCTCTGATACCAATCTGTCACACCCCAACCGATGGCGGAATCATCGGGGCGGACGTAAATAGATTGCTCGAGACATCATAACACTATTTGCAACACTATTAAATTCAAAACCCGTTTCATTTCATTGATCAAGTAGTCAATTACAACATAAATCCAAATACAACAAGTTCAACATTATTATAACATAAAACCTAGCATTTTAGATGCGTTTCTATGTCGTCCCTACTAAGTTTTCGTCATGTTCAACATCCTTAACCTGCAACATGTTAAAAGTATAGTTCAACACAAAAGCATTGGCGAGTAGACAAGTTTAATCATAGCATAAGTAATAAATCATTTAAAAAAATCCACATGTTAAGCTAGCATACTAGATTAATGTAAACATGGCATGCGATCTACAAGTCAATCCTCGCGTGTCACCGCAAAAATAGAATAATCTTAACATGACCTCAAGAATACGGGCGGTGCGTTACTCCTATAGCGTTGTACATGTTAAGGGAGAGGCTTTAAACAAAGTTAATGACAATTAGCATCACATAAGAATGTTCAAGTATCGTATATCACATAACTATAGCATGTATGATGGATTTTTTGTGTGTTTGCATAAAAGTATAAGTGTGGCTGTGTGTATTTTTGATAGGTTAACATATTGCAGCCAAAAGTGTAAATCGTAAAAAGGGTGTTGGAGTGTACTCACGGTTTGCAAAGAAATTTTCACTTAGTGGGTTTGACGAGTCTTGAGTTGATGGAATACCGAAGTTACCAATTTTGGTTCTTGAACTTTTTGCGCAAAGTTGAAAATCTTGGAGATTTGCGAGAGTTTGGAAGTGATTTGGAGGTGGTACAAGTGTTTGAAAGGTTTTAGGGCTGGTATTTATAAGAGGGTTGGGTGGTTGGGGTTTAAATGAAGGTGGAAGGTGATTGGAGGACAAAGGGTGAAATCTAATTGGCTAAAGAATGGTGAAAGGTGATTAGAGGAGAAAAGAGGTGGAAAGCTTTAAATCTAATTGGCTACAGAATGGTGAAAGGTTATTGGAGGAGAAAAGAGGTGGAAAAGGGTGAAATCTAATTCGCTAAAGAAGGGTGGAAGGTGATTGGAGGAGAAAGGAGGTGGAAAAGCTTTTGGTTTTGCTTACTTTTAGTCCTGCACTTTGTAACTAGGTTATTTATGTCGTTTCTTGTATTTTAACTTGTTTTTAGGTATCCAAAGTGTATTTTAAGTCTCGGTTTTGCGTATAAACATGCATTTAAAGATTGATTGCGTACATATTACAAATATGAAAGGTAACACGTATATGTATTAAAATGAATTCCATTATGATTAGTGCCTCGAATGATGAGATTGAAATTGAAATATGAATGTAAGGTTTCCAAAAATTAGAATGCGAATTCGAACTTTCTAAAAATAAGAATTCAGAAATACGAGACTATGGTTAATTGGGCGTACGTAGATAATTTTGGGTGATAAAAGATAGGTTTGTAAAAGCAACTCGTTTGACTAAGCTGATTGGGACATCAACCGTAAGTAAGTGTAAAATAAGTAAAACGCGTATGTATGTATATAGGCAATGCGAGTTGAACAACTCAATTGGGAGAAATGTTTTAAAATGATGTGACCTAAAAGTTTTTGTGTAAGTAAGGATGTAGTTTCACAAAATGTGTGGCCCGCACCGTAGGTTGTAGGAAAAATTTTCATTGATTCAAATGCGTATTAATAACATCACACGTAGAAAAAAAATGTTTATTAGTGGAAAGCTAGGATGGCAGGTTGTTATAGTTTCAAAAAGCTTTAGCGGTAGTAGGCCGTCTAGTTTATGTTTGTGTGTAATAAAGAACGAAAGATATCTTAAAAGTATTTTGACTGACTAGTACCGGTGAGGATGTTTGTAAAAATGAATAAATCGTTTAGACCAATTTACTGAAAATAAAGTTTGGATGAAATGTTAAGGGGAGAATTTGGGAATATTCGTGGTATGAGAGCGTATGAACGATTCAGTGGGTGTAAGCGAGGGGTAAGAATGGTGTGGATATTGAATAAAATACGAACACAAAAGTTGAGAGATGCTAGTGATAGTTGTAGCAGTGAAAGCTAACGATTTCGAGAATGAAGCTTTGTCATGGATAATCGACTACCAATCATTTCAAAGTTGTATCACCAAAGTTTCTTATAAATCAAATGTATTTAACAAGGTCCGGGAAATCACCGAATTTTTCATGGCATGTTTTACGAAAGTTTTGTAACATGGTAAGGACACTTATATATAGGGAGTACCAGCGGCGTATCCGCCATGTTCACACCATGTTACGTTCGTTTCGCTATTCGGTGTCATGTTATGTTCCATGTTGCGATATACAGTAGAACCCACTATGGTTTTCATGCGCCTACCAATATAATCCCTTGTGCACCCGCGATTATTTTGGTTTGTGCATCATCCGCATAGTTTGTACTTGTAGTGTACGGGTCAGGTTACACTTTAGTATTACAAGCAAAATGTGTGTGTAAGATAGCGTATAAAATTAAGTATGTAAGCATGATTATATATATATATGGTAGGTCGAACATAGGCGAAACCACTCGGTTATGCCTACTTATAGATTTCAAGTATGACTACCAAGTAGTGCGAATGTATAAATTTTGAGTATGATTGAAGACAAATACGTATAACATTAGCATGTAGTATCGAGCATATAGGTGGAATAAAATGGGATTTAGCATATATAAGTTACCATGAAGTTGCGAGTATGTAAAATACGAAGTGTAATGGTGATATGTGTAAGATTGTCCTGTAATATTGACTGCATAAATGGAAACTTCTAAGGCGATATGCATATGTATGGTCGCTTGAGTCAAAACACAGAGTTGGTTGAAGGGTTTGTGAGGAATGAAGGACCGAAATTGTGAATGTCGAGTGAATATTGAGAAAAGTATTAGTTTTTGATGTGAGATGTGGTTTATAAAAAAAAAAAAAGAAATACTACTTTTGTTTAAAAAAATTGTATTTGCATACGTCGTAGGTTATCTAATCTTATGAAATTTTCTTACCCATGTGTTTAGATTTAGATTTTCATATTAGCGGTTTTTGAAAAGGTTGTAAAATAGTGAGCTTGCTTAATTTTTATATTTACCAGAAAAGTTGTGTTTTGAAAATTTTCGTGGAAAACTTGGGTTTTGAAAAGTATTTTAGCAAAGTGGCATATACGTATGTGAGAGAAACTTTTCATTGGTTTCTTGTGGGAAATATAATTCTTTAGAATGGTAGTATAAAGTGAGTATGTTTTTGCGATTGGACGGGTTATAAAAATCGAGGGCAAGAGATTCGTTAGACTGACTAGGTTGATAGGTAGCATTTCATGAAGTTTTTGAAAATTGTGAAAGAAACGTTTAAAGTATCATTCGGAGTTGTAGGGTGAGAAATCGTTTGGATAAAATAATAAGGTCAGAAGTTTATGCATAAATGAGAAAAATTGAAAAAATGATAAAAGGTTTGAGTATTAGTTTTGATCTAGTGATTGTTACGAAAGTAGTAGAGTTGTGATTTGATCTTCCATTTAGGTGTGGACATCACTCCTATCTCAAGGACAAGATTCCTTCGAGAAATGGGCGGAGTCAAATCGTCAAGGGAATCACTCCTATTTTGATGATAAGACTTCCATTTTTAGGAATGAGAGTAGTCTTTATCTTGTGAGTGATGTTTTTGAAATCGTATTTATAAATAGAATGTACGGTACATGAAAAGTAAAAGTATGATACGTGAGTAATCATTGTGAAAATAATTTAAATTTTGAAAGAAAGGGGTATTTGAATTACGTTATGCATAAAATTGATATAATATAATAATGGTTTTGACTAAAACTTGGATTGTTCCGAAACGAAACCTTGACTAACCAAAGTGATCGAAAGCTCTTTTGAGTTTGGGAAGCATACTTTGGCATAATAGGTAAAATACTCTCGTCGAAATTCCGGTTAACGGTATTCACCCTTCTGGTTACTAATGTCCTTAGTCAATTGAAAGTTCAAGGCTTTGGCGGGATTCGAAAATCAAGGAGTGGGACTAGTTACCAAGGTGCGGGTGTCACCCATAACTTGACATCGTCATTCCCTATGTGTGGTTGATACTTATCAAACGAGGTAAGAACTTAAATCTGACTTGTTGATAAGGGTCCACTAAAATAAGCATGCGAAATTTCATCAAGGTGAGGATGTCACTCCTAACTTGATGTATAATTTTCCTTTGAATTCGAGAAAGCGGATTGAGAGTCTTTCACCAAAGTGAGGGTTTCACTCCTATTTTGATGAAATCTTCTCGTTTGTATAATGCGAGTGTGTTCACGTCCTCATGTGTGTATGGTAAATCGTTGTAGGAATGACATACAAAATTTAAGACAAAAGATGAGATAGAAGCAAATAGGGAGAATTTGAGTATATGAAGCATGAAATCAAGAATGGCCAAGTATAGGTACTAAGAATATAGACTAGGTCAAATCATGGCAAATTTTCCTAATTCCCTATAGTTATGGCTCTGATACCAATCTGTCACACCCCAACCGATGGCGGAATCATCGGGGCAGACAATAATAGATTGCTGGAGACATCATAACACTATTTGCGACACTATTAAATTTAAAACCCGTTTCATTTCATTGATCAAATAGTCAATTACAACATAACTCAAAATACAACAAGTTCAACACTATTATAACATAAAACCTAGCATTTTAGATGCGTTTCTATGTCGTCGCTACTAAGTTTTCGTCATGTTCAGCATTCTTAACCTGCAACATGTTAAAAGTATAGTTCAACACAAAAGCATTGGCGAGTAGACAAGTTTAATCATAGCATAAGTAATAAATCGTTTAAACCAATCCACATGTTAACCTAGCATACTAGATTAATGTAAACATGGCATGCGATCTACAAGTCAATCCTCACATGTCACCGCAAAAATTGAATAATCTTAACATGACCTCAAGAATACGGGCGGTGCGTTACTCCTATAGCGTTGTACATGTTAAGGGGGAGGCTTTAAACAAAGTTAATGACAATTAGCATCACATAAGAATGTTCCAAGTATACGAATCGTGTATCACATAACTATAGCATGTATGATGGATTGTTTGTGTGTTTGCGTAAAAGTATAAGTGTGACTGTGTGTATTTTTGATAGGTTAACATATGCAGCAAAAAATGTAAAGCGTAAAAAGGGTGTTGAACTTTTTGCGCAAAGTTGAAAATCTTAGAGATTTGCGAGAGTTTGGAAGTGATTTGGAGGTGGTACAAGTGTTTGAAAGGTGTTAGGGTTGGTATTTATAAGTGGGTTGAGTGGTTGGGGTTTAAATGAAGGTGGAAGGTGATTGGAGAACAAAGGGTGAAATCTAATTGGCTAAAGAATGGTGAAAGGTTATTGGAGGAGAAAAGAGGTGGAAAGGTTTAAATCTAATTGGCTACAGAATGGTGAAAGGTTATTGGAGGAGAAAAGAGGTGGAAAAGGGTGAAATCTAATTTGCTAAAGAAGGTGGAAGGTGATTGGAGGAGAAAGGAGGTGGAAAAGCTTTTGGTTTTGCTTACTTTTAGTCCCTGCACTTTGTAACTAGGTTATTTTATGTCGTTTCTTGTATTTTAACTTGTTTTTAGGAATCCAAAGTGTATTTTAAGTCTCGATTTTGTGTATAAACACGCATTTAAAGATTGATTGGGTACATATTACAAATATGAAAGGTAACACGTATATGTATTAAAATGAATTCCATTATGATTAGTGCCTCGAATGATGAGATTGAAATTGAAATTGAAATATGAATGGTCAAAGCTGCAATTTTCTGTATAATTTGTGTGTTGTGTTACATCGTATTTCGGTGAATACTTGGAGTTAGGTTATGAAATTTTTATAGTAGATATTCTTATGTGTCTGTACGAATCTCCAACTGGAATCGGGTCAATCGGGTACTTGAGAATTTTTAAATGAATTTTTCAGTAAGCTGCAGTAACAAAGTGACGAATCTGGCCACTGCATAGTAAATGATTTTTCATAATATTTTGGTAAAGAGTTATGCCTTGGAAATTATACACTAGAACAACCATACCTAGGGGTACATCACATAGAAAGATCATAATTTTTGCAACTCTGTAAGTATGGTAAACGAGCTTCCTAAAACAGCCTGATTTTAGTGAATTTGCAGTGCATGATTGATAAACTTATAAGAGTCGAATTTGTTATTTTAAGTGTTCGCACTTGGTTAGTGATTGTATAAATAACATATGTCATGTTGTAGGTTATATTGTGAATTACATGAACACCCCCTAACGAACTATATGGTAATCATTCTAGGACGTCGTTGACCATCCTCATCATTTCTCCATCTAAATTTAACCGAGCTTAAACTATGGTGAGTTCACACATTTACCTAAAAGCATGCATTCCCGGTTTTGGGAACTACACTATCCCTGGATTTGGGACTACCCTATATTCCTAGGTTGGAATATTGCCTATTAATACCGTAGTGTATATTTCATATCTTTAGCAAACTAAACGAAACTCTATCTGAAAAGTCCCTACGCATTATACTGATTAGTTGTTAGGTTTGGCAAACGGGGTACTAGATAATAGCGCTATTAGATTCGACAAACCTCTCACCGTGCTGGGTGCCGGGCGTGAACTTTTGACCTTGACTTTATATCAATGACGATAGACATTGATATGGGGCACAACAACATACTACAGTTAAGTATTCGGTACTACACATTTTAGTGGCTTAACTGTGGGTTAGCTACCCATGAGATGTTTAATAAACTAATGTATTTGAAACTTGCTTTACTTTAAAACTGACACTGTGAACTAGCCAACTTTATGTTGACACATTGCATGCTTTGCATGTCGTTAGGTACAAAATGGGAGCTTGCAGTAATTGGAGTGTCGTGGCTGGCATTAAACAATTGCCTTGTAATTTTATTAAACACTGCGATTTTTACTTATGTCTGGATTTTTACGTTTAGCTTCCAATGTTGATTTAAACTATGTTTTAGACATTTAAATCTTAATTACTAGTTGTGTTGATGGTGATGATTTTTAGTAACTTTAATGCTTGTTTCAAAATGATTAGTGGCTTGATCCTTGTCAGTCACACATCTTGAGGTAAAACTCCGAATGTTGATTTGAGGGTGTGACAACAGGTTCATTAGCATGTATGTTGAATATAAATTACCCAACCAAAATAAAAAAATCAAGATATGTAATCTTAAAATCTGAAATTGCGGGTGCTAGGTCACTTGAAACATCCTATCAATTATCAAGTTCCACACTCATCCCAACTTCTAAATTTTCAAAATTTTCAGTTTTGTTTCACTTATTAATAATTATTATCTATATTTAAAACTGTAGAAATTCAGCTGGGGCTAAAAAATCAAAGGAATATGTTTCTACACCGTTACAACCTTCATTGCTGTATTTCTCCACATTCCTCCCCAATTGTTGATCCACATTTTTCTATAGATGGTACTATGCTTGCTTATGTAAGAAATCACGAACTAAATTTCGTTTAACTTTAAAAGTCAATTTGTGAAGGTTTTTTAGTTGACTTTATTAGTCATAAATATTAATTTAGTGTTAAGTTAAAATTATTATAAGTAATATTAGGTTATGCAATAAATCATAAGATTTATTTTATAGTTTTATTTTCGTGGTTGGATATTCAGTATATTTCGTTATTTCATATATTAGGGTGACATTATCTTTCGAAGTTTTCTCTAAAATTCATACGGTTAATTCAAGAATTACTATCCCCCTTTTTACATTTAAACTTTTGGTGTGTGTCATGCATCGTATAATCGCGAATTTACACATTTCACTCATAACATGCAAGCTCAATGTCTTATTATGTGTATTTGTGATTTATCAATTTGTTTATGTGATGTCGCAGTCTATTATATTCTAGCACATCATTATGGATCCACCGGCTGATTAGGTTCTTCACAGCCATGGGTTGTACCCTAATATCACCATCATCATTAGATTCGCTCTTCGATACTTGAGTCTCGCATAGTCATATATTTGCATAGTCACATATTCACTTTGTTCGTATATTTTCTGTTTGGTATGCGTGATTCATTATTATTGTTGTTGACATATTGT
The DNA here is from genome assembly GCA_947069175.1 of Scalesia atractyloides. Lineage (NCBI taxonomy): Eukaryota > Viridiplantae > Streptophyta > Magnoliopsida > Asterales > Asteraceae > Scalesia > Scalesia atractyloides. The sequence continues at coordinate 87,937,513 of CAMTDV010000026.1, read as the reverse complement.
GATTTTTATACTAACACTTTAAACGTTTGGTATGCATGATTCATTTTATTGTTGTTGATATATTGAGATTCTTATACTAACACCTTAAAAGCATGTTAACTTTTTCTTTAAAATAATAAATAAATTATTTTTATAAAATAAGGGATTACTCACCATATTTTGTTGACCCAAAATTTCTTTTACGCATAATATAGGAAACTAGGTGTGATGAATCGAGTATGAAGACACAGGAAACCAAGGCCTTAGAAAAATAAATTAGATTATTATCTTATGTTTATGATTTGAACATTGTACGATTTATTTGATAAATATATATTATGTGCCATTTTAATTTGGACATGCTTTAAATATTTAAACTTATAATAGTTGTCATGAGCTATAGACAATCATCATGTCCTGAACTAATCCGCTGCAGGTTGAGGCTGTGAAAACGACTTTCTCAACAAACATGGGCTGGCAAGTGCATAGGCCAAACAACATCTTGGCAACCCCCATACAAAATCGTAGCAAAATAACCTCACATTGAGGGTCTCCCATGCGAGGTAGGTATCTTATAAGGTCCACCGCACATGTGGTGTTTTTTCCCAGCCAAACTGCTTAGATAACCAGCATCCCGAATAACAGCCTCCCAAGGAGTTTCACACCCAACTCTGGCCTCTGAATCCACTAGGAACAAACCGTCCTTTGTCTTTACCCCATTGCCTAACAGCCAAAACACCCTAGTCTTCTTGATGTTTAGCTCAAGCCCCAATAATGGTCCTTTAATCTTGATGATATACAAAGCTTTAGCTATAACAACTCCCAAAAGATCCTATGAAGAACCATATTCGAAACCCCGGACATGCACGATGAGTCGCAACGTGATAAACGAAAAATTCAAAACCAAGCATCTCAGGCGCCACGCGGGAGAAACCCTTGCATCTCCTGCGACGCGTGGGAGAGTACCAAGACATGTGTCATCAGTACTCGACAAGTGGCAAGCCTATACGCGTGACGGAGCTGATCTAGCCCTAGCTGGCAGCTCCCGATCCACACGGGTGACGCGCCTAGGGAGTCTAGGTGGGCTATATAAAGGCTGGGTGGGACGAGTTTCGTTGCACGTGTTCGATCGAAATCCAACAACTCTCCCTCTCTCTCGAACTACCTTTCTTATACCCAAACCCCTAAACCTCAAAACTCTGCTCCATAGGAAGTGTATTAAACCTTGATCACTAGTACGATACCCTATCCGATTGATCTGAAACCAATCAACGGATGTCAAAGTGCTCCTTGAATAAGGCTATACTTTGTTAACTATATTGAGGTTTTGATCTCGTGATTATCATTAAAGTTTGAATTGGGTTTCTTACACTATTACGTGTTGCATAGTTTGTTTAATTAGGAATCCAAGCTTAATACCAGGAGGCTATAAAATCAAAACCCTAATTCTGCAAAGTGATTCATTCTCTTTTATCAAATGCTTTCAAAACCTTAAATGTTTTCCGGTTATTACTTATAATTACATGGGATTAAGTTTTTGTATTCTTAAATTACCATCAATATGTGGGGTTTTGTATACACTACTTGAAAATCTTCACTATTGGACAATGGTTTAGCCATAAGTGATATGACCACAGTCAAAAGAATTGCCACCGAGTGACAAAAACTGATTTGGGTAATTGAAAGATATAAACAAATGTAAAAACCCTTAATACTGTGATTATAAGAAAATGTCTTTTTATACAAACTAATGATCTCACTAGCATTTTTCGCTGATGAAATGTTTTTAAACGTGTTTTAGGTGACTTGTGTTGAAAGTAAGGGAATATGCTACGAAGCACTTAAGGCTTATATAAGTGGTTATGTTACCAGAATAATTTTTTTTGTAAAAATTAGGTTTATCCCTATAAAAACATTTTGTTGTAATATGGGTTTTATCCCATCTGTTTAATATTAAAACTTTGATGTTTTGCAACTCTGAAATTTTCCTAACTACGATCCTGATAAACTTTTCCGCTGCGAATCTAATAAACACCGGTACCACTTGTAATACTCTAAACGTGTTTTGACCCAAAAACGACGCAACGGAAAATATGAATCATAAAATTTCTTCCTTATGATTATTCTAACGTACTTTAAAACTTTTTAATCAACTTTCTTTAATTTAAGTACATCATTCATTCAAGATTAAGGTAACTATGTTAACATATGATTATGACTACGTTACCACTTCTCCACACAATTCATGATCTTCAACTCGATCTTCGTCCACTCATCTCCCATGATGACAAAGATGATTTGACTAACCTGTGGTCACCATATACATAACCAACACGTAAGTAAAAGGTGACATCACACATAATTAAATGAATATATATAAATACTCATTGAACTACTCCATAATTATATCCTTCTAAATTTGTTCTTTACACTGGACTTCGCACCTTCGAAAGCCCAACACTTACATACTTGCATTCCTGTTTCATTCTCATTAGTAATACGGTTAGTAAGACATAATCTCAACGTATTGCAGACCTCCAACTTCGCATAAGAACATACGGCTGATCTACATTCAATAGGTGACAACCCCTTTTTACACTCGCACGCATCCATATACATACTTACCTATCGCATACAAATGTCTCACATATAGATACGCATGACATGTACCCACTACGACTCTATACCTAAATACATACATGCAAGTCACGTTCGCTTGTTCACATTCAATTACCGTACTTAAACCATATACTCACTATTCATCAATAATCGCACATGTAATTAAGTTGATTCTTTCATGCCTATAACACATCTGCTCAATCCGAGTTTTAATCATACAATTACATAATTAGGTATATGGCACCCACATATCAAACCAATCATTATGCATATATCAAGACTCGTAGTTACACATGTACTTTAGTTTACAAGTCTACATCATTTAATAGCCTTAAAACGTCTTATGGGGTACCGGGACGGAACAAGAATAAGTCAAATGTAAGAAACAAAAATGATTAGGAATTTGACTAAACTCGTCGTAAGCTACGGCCTGCCTGCCGTAGCATACGGCTGCCACCTTCAGCCAAACATAAATCATATGCCGTAAGCAACAGCCAGTTGTCGTAGCTTACAGTCAGTTGCTGCTGTTTTTGTGTTTGGATCTTATTTGGCCCATTTCGAGTCCCGCTTGATCATGCATACTCCGATTCGCTTCCAATTAAACATGTAGCATCTAAACGAGGTCTCGTTTCTCCTTACACTACCATAATCCCATTTTACAATAATTCAACATCTACATAAGCCCAAAATATGATTTAAATCTGTCATTTAAGCGATGAATCTTACTTTTTAGATTTGACCTGTTTGGTTTTTATCATACAACTTCCGGGTTAGTTGATCACTATCAACCCAATACCATTAAACTTATCTTAGTACTTCAATTGATTTTACATTCCTACATTCCTCTCAGCAATTAACATATAACAATTCCCTTTAAATATTAAAAGTGATTCTAGAAATCACTTACCTTAGTATCCGTGTTTGTATCCATTACCTTACCTTCGTTTGACCCGTTAGCCCTCCATGCTTCCATCCATCTTGACATGATCCATATACTCTCATGTCATCGCAATCACATTCTTGTTAGCATACATGATTGTACACGTTAACGAACATATCAAATGCATAACTCACATTTGAATTTCATTAGTCATTTCTAACAAGCACAAAGCATGTACCCAAAATCACAATCAAACTTATATAATTCATCATGTCATCATTCATAACACATATTGATATAACACGCACCATATGACTTCCTAAAATCTTATAACTGTGACAACAAGTCTTAACTATGCTTCTTATGCGCAGTTGACTTTCAGAAAGTCAACAGTCCTACTTACCCACTATCAACATACGAACATGTACCCATCTTAACATAGTCGACCATACTATTGGTACCATTTTCATTTCATAAACATGGTGTAGGATGCACATACTAACACATGATCAACTAATTACACACATATACATGTATAGCTAATTCAACACGTACTAACATCTTCGTGATCCTTCGATTGACAACTACATTCAAGGTTGGCGATTTACGTAATATCAACATCATCATTTACTAGTAAGTTCGCAAGCTATACATTTATCACATATCCATTTCTAAATTACCATTAAGCAATTGGTTCGATGGATGGTGTGCTCCACCATTCAAGCATGTGATGCAAGCCACTAATGCATACTTTTATAAATCTTGAACTTCAAATAAAAACCCTCACATGGATTAATTCAAATGCACCTTCCTCATGTAACTTTTGCTAACTAATACATCATAATTACAATATATATACATACATATATATATATATGTATGTCCCCTAGTCCCAATGGATCTTCAAAGAATCGTCTATCTAATATAGAGTGTGGAATCCCCTAGATCAGATTTCACATAAACAAGAACACAAACATGAACACGAACAATTCCTTCAAACAGTCTTCTATTGATTATCTAACACAAAGTGTTTACAATCAATTCAAGACTCTCTCTCTAAACCAGCAACACAACAATAGAACCAACAACCTAAACCCTAATGCAAACCTCCCTTTATATAGAGATAGGTTATACAATTGGGCTAGGGTTTTCTACATGGACTACTAATGGGTTTAAAGCCCAATTCGCCTACCATGTGTTATATTGTGTCTAGTGCAGCCCAATTACGTCTAATTAACTACCATAAAACTAAAATTGCTAACCATTTATCATTTTACTAATTACAGGATATCCAAAGACCAAATCTAAGCTGTTGTCACAAATATGCACCAACAAACTCCCCCTTGACAATAGCTTTATAAAATAGCTTTATCTTCAGTCTTCTTGCAATCGTCAACATCTTTGAAAAACGTTGGTCTTTGGATAGCTTCAACTTTAATAGCTTCTATCAGTAACAGACTCCCCCTAAGCTGATGCATCCAATCACCAAATCTTCTAAATCATTAGCGTTTGAGTAAACTCCAGTTTAGTACTTGCATAGCAATCTTCAAAACTCTTCAACTTTGGCTGCAATGTAGAAAGGAGGTTCTACCATGCATCCAATCAAACTCTTCTTCACCAAACTTCTCAGCAACATACTGCTACAATCTATATACTATAAAACAAACATCTCGAGAACCCATAAGAATTTTTCAACACAAGTTAAACAAATTATTATTATTATTCAAGAGATAATAAAACTGTATCACAGATTAAGCACTTCTCAACTCAAAACACAAACTGGAAATTTTTAAACACCATGAACATGCAAGATCTTAAAATTTTGAACTCAGCTTCTAACATCGTCTCCCCCTATCGGTAACAACTCCTCCATAAACAAACCAATATCCCATACATTAAGAATTTACAAGAAAATGAAATATTTTGGATTTTTTTATATTTTCTGAAAGCAAATAAATAACGAAATAATAAACACTCTATTTTTGTGAGAATCACCGTTAAGAAGATCATATCAGCAACATCAAACTGTTTTACACTATTTGATAATTCTATATGCAATATTCATGAAAAGTAGTTCAATACGATTACCAATATTGTTTATCCACTTAAACAAAATACCTAAACATTTGAAGTACCATTACCTCGTGATCTGTTTAGATAATTTATACTGATATACTAGTGTGTCCCACTTCAGGACATACCACCGTGATCAAGGTATGCACAAAAATTTATCGTAGTTGGTGAGTATACCGAAATTCCTCCTTTTGAATTATAACGTTAGATAATTGGTGATCAGGTCAGTACTTCCGTACAACAAAGAGACCAATATCCAACGAGGGTTAGGGCAAATACCAAATTTTGGTACGAATAATGCAATTTACACATTTGAATGACTCTCTAGGAGAGTTTCTTCAATTTTTGGGATTTGGAATTTTAGTTCTTTTAAGATATCCTGGTTGTGCCTAGGTCAGCATATATCTGGATGCAGCAGAAGGACAACATTGATACCCCGGATGAAATAACGATATAAAGATCTAAAACCTCAGATTTTGGCAGTCTATCAACGCAAGATTTAAGGTTATAAAACCATACGCCACTGATACGTTACCCACCCATACACAGTTTAATATATGTGTATCACCAAGGTAAGTTGATTATTTCATGCGTTTTGCCTACTGGTAGATCATATGATGAAGCTGCTATCACACTTAAGCATTTTTAGTTCTAAATTCAGTGTGATAGTCTAACTTGCTGATGTACTATCATTTCTTCCTTTTCACACAGTGAAAACTCATTTTTGATTTTCTATTTTTTTATGTTTTTATTTTTGAAAAGCAGAAAATTATTTACAGAAATTTTTACGGAAAAATGGTTATTCAAGATTCCTCATCCAGTTGAGTTCGACTAAATGTTCAAAACGAGCCCTGTCAAATGCTTTTGTGTAAACATCTGCCAGGTTATCTAGTGTGTCGACTCGATGCATTTCAATTAATTTTCTTTCAGCGCAATCCTGTATAAAATGTTGACGACTGTCAATGTGTTTTGTTCGACTGTGTTTTACGGGATTGTTGGTGATTGATATAGTGGCATTATTGTCTATCATAATAGGAGTACGAGTGAAATTCAAACCGTAATCGCGCATCTGCTGTTGGATCCAGAGAACCTGAGAGCAACAGCTACCCGCAACCATATATTCAGCTTCACACGTCGAGGTAGACACGCAAGACTGCTTCTTGCATTGCCATGAAACAAGTCTCCCTCCTAAGAACTCACAACCACCTGTGGTAGACTTCCTTGTGGATTTGCATCCTCCAAAGTCCGAATCAGTGAAAGCAACACTCTTCAAATCACTAGCAGCTGGATACCATAACCCAAGTTTAGGTTTCCCCTTCAAGTAACAAAGAATCCGCTTCACCGCTTTCATGTGTGACTCCTTTGGATTCGATTGATATTTGGCACAAAGGCGTACTGCGAACATAAAGTCGGGTCTTGAAGCAGTTAAGTACATCAGAGAACCAATCATTGCCTTGTATTGAGTTGGATCAACATCCTCCACACTTGCATGATCTGGACCAAGATTGTAATTCTCACAGATATGTGTATTGAAAGTAGCGCAATCTTCCATTTTGAAACGAGACAAAATGTCATATACGTACTTCGTCTGATGTATAAACATCCCATCCTTCTTCTGTTTAACTTGTAAACCCAGAAAGTAGGATAATTCACCCATCGCACTCATCTCAAACCTGCTCTTCATTACTACATGTTCTCATCAGATGATCCAAAAATGATGTCATCTACGTATACCTGTACCAGCAGAAAGTCTTCCTTCTTCCTTTTGATGAAGAGTGTACTTTCAATCTGACCTCGTTCGAAACCATGTTTTAACAAGTGTGCTGACAGTGTCTCATACCATGCCCTAGGTGCTTGATGTAGTCCATACAATGCCTTATCAAGTCGATAGACTCGATCTGGATAGTCTGGATCAGTAAACCCATCTGGTTGTGAGACATACACCACTTCTTGGACTTTCCCGTAAAGAAACGCACTCTTCACGTCAAGTTGGTAAAGTTTGAAACCCTTGAATGAAGCAAAAGCTAGGAACAAATGAATTGCTTCCAACCTTGCTACTGGTGCAAACACTTCATTGTAATCAATCCCCTCTTGCTGATTGAACTCTTTCACTACCATCCGAGCCTTATTCCTTATCATGATCCCTCGGTCGTCTTTCTTGCACTTAAACACCCACTTGGTGCCTATTTCCTTCTCTCCTATAGGCAAGTCAACTAGCTCCCAAACTTTCAACTTCTTGAACTGAGCTAGTTCCTCGTGCATAGCTTCAACCCAACAATTGTCTTTTAGAGCCATATGAACATTCTTCGGCTCCTCTTGGGCGATGAAGCAGCTATACAGACACTCATGAATTAACCCAGTCTTTTGAATTGACGTAAACAAACAGGAACCTTTGAGCACACCTCTTCTTGTCTGAACACCTGCAGTAGCATCACCTATGATGTTTTCAATTGGATGATCTCTGTTTACACGTGTGGTAGCAATGATGTCAACAACCAGATTAGATCCACCCTCCCCGTGAATATTAGCATTAGCAAACGGATTAGTGAAATCCTCCCTGAATAGGTTCAGACTCACTATCACTGGAGTCCACTTGAGTTGTACTAGAGGAAGTTTGTGGAGCATCTGTCATCGATATACTCGATCTAGACATGAAGTCACACTCTCCATCTTCATTGATCACAATATGGATCACTTGAGACTTATCTGCATTAGAAAAATCAGGAATATTAAATTATTTAAAAACACTGTCATAATCATATAATATAAGAGGACCACTCGTTGATTGTTGAGGTGAATAACTAGTGATTTCCATGTTAAACACAACCTCAATTTTACCAAGTTTAGATTAAAAACCCTTTTATTCGGTGTTCCAGGCATATATCCTAGAAAGTAACCCTCATCAGCTACCTCACCGATTTTTTGCTTATCTTTGTTTCGCACAATGGTGCAGGGTAATCCAAATGGTTTAAAACCTTTTAAGTTTGGTTTTCGGTTAAACAAGAGTTCGTGACATGTTTTGATAAACCGTTAACCATCAAAAGTTTGTTCAGGACATAACAAGCTGTGTTCACAGCTTCTCCCCAGAAAAGAACTGGAAGCTTTGAATCAGATAGCATAGTCCTTGCGGCTTCAATCAACGTCCTGTTTTTCCACTCAGTGAGTCCATTCTGTTGAGGTGTATAAGGAGCAGAATATTGATATACAATTCCCTTGCTAAGACAATAGAGATCCAGAAACTGATTCTTGAACTCCGTGCCATTATCACTCCTTATCCTCTTGATCCGTGCATCATGGACATTTTCCAATTTTGTAAAAAGATCAATCAGCATCTCCGCTGTCTCATCTTTCGTACCTAAAAAGAAAACCCATGAGTATCGTGAGTAATCATCTGTGACAACTAAACAATAGTACTTTCTACCTATGCTCCTTACGTTCACCGGACCGAATAAATCCATATGAAGTAATTCATAAGGGGCATGTATGGAATTTACTGTTTTAGACTTGTGAGGTTTCTTATGTTGTTTTCCCTTTTGACATGGAAGACATTTATCTTCCACGTGAAACCTCTGAACTGGCACCCCTTTCACTAAACCATTTTTAATAATATAATTCATTTTTCAGTAGTGGATGTGGGCCATGCGTCTGTGCCACAACAATGACTCAGCCTCAGATGCTTTTGATAGTACAGTGGAAGAATCCTTAGCACCCATGTCCATGACATAAGTGTCATTTCTCCTTGGCGATCTCATCACTATCCAGTCATCCGGTATCACCAAACCAGGTTTCAACACCAAAGCTTCAGACTTTGTAAAGTGGGCCGAGTGACCCTTGTAGCAGACTTGAGACACGATCATCAGATTGTGCTTCAGCTACTCAACATAGTTCACTTTGTCTAGTGTGATCTTCCCGTTGATCACTTTTCCTTGACCGATAATGTGCCCTCCTTTAGTACCTGCAAAATTCACATAACCACCATCTATATTCTCAAACTCTGTCAGCAATCTCGCATCCCCCGTCATGTGCCTGGAGCAGCCACTATCAACATACCACAAGTTGATAATCCTCCTTAGTAGCTCCTGCACCACCCAACAAGATTAGTTAGATTGGGGGACCCAAGCCTTAATGGTCTTGGGTCTTCTAGATTCATCAACCATAGGAACATCCATCCAATATCCTTCACTCCTAACAGGAGTCTTGGATCTTAGACCTGTTGATGGAAATGGTTTTTGATTTCCACTAGGTTTGTGGTCCTCAGGTTTCCTAACCATGTTTGGACTTTGCAACCTTTGGAAATTATGATTTTGGTTCCATGAATTTTGATGATGATAATTTCTAAAGCCATCGGTATAAAAATTTCGACTACCAACATTCTGGTATCGATTTTGATATTGACCTTGACTTCTGATATTATTTGATGGACCATTAAAGTTATTCATTCTTGGTGAACTACTTATAGGTCTATCATATCTGCCTGATGTAGATGCAGACTGAAATCTTTGTTGATTTCTTTGAAAACGAGGAACTTGATGAGTTCCTTTTTCAGCCTTATCTATATCAGTAGCGACACTCTGTTGCCTGGTGGCAGATATCTTTGGTGAGTTAACCTTCTTCTCACTATCACCACTTTTTGCTGGTGATTTTTCTCTCTGTTTCTCACTTACATGTGCCTCATTCTTTTTGTTAGGACAGCAGCTAGCTACATGTCCTTTTTCTTGACATTTGAAGCAGGATTTTCTAGCCGAAGACTTCTTAATTGAAGCCTCTTGCTTAGATTCATCAGGCGATGAGGATGATGATGATGACGATGCCTTCGAAGGATCTTGTTTAGTTTGCTTAACTTCTGATTTTTCTTTGTTTTTATTTTTAGCAAACTGCACATTAGACTCTTTAGTTGTAACAGGGACCTCTTCATTCATGTCACTCCCTTTAACAAAATCAACCTTTTTAACAAAAATTTGTTTTTGATGCTTAGGGTGTGTATTCTTTGTTATCAAAATAGTGTCTCTGTTATTATCCTTCTTGGCATTCTCAGACCCATCATCATTACCTGATGTGGAACTGCCAGGTGTAGTTGACACAAAGTCTGTAAGCTCTTCTTCATCTGGCAAGAAAGAATAGTCATGACCAAGAGGTGGTGGAACTTCATTTAAACCTTTGAAGCCCACACATGTCTTGTCATTACTCTTCTTTAGGCCATTCATCATGTCTTTCATAAAACAAGATGAATCTCTAAATTGATTTAATTTCTTTTCAAGCTCACAAATTTTAAGTTGTGCTTCAGACAACTCTTTGAACTTTTCAAAAACCTCTTTTGTTTTCTCACTCATCATATCATGAGCTAAGTCAATAACTTGAAGTTTTTCATTAAGCTTACAGGTTAGAATATTAATTTCTTCTTCATAACCTTTATTTTTCTGCAGGTATAGTGACTAATTTCGTTTTACGAAAAAGTTTGATTCTTTTAGGTTTGAGAGCTCATTAGACAGACTTTGGTTTTGCTTTGTTAATGTGTCAACTTCACTTTGCACTTCACGACACTTCAAACAAACAGAACTACCAGAGTTAGAACATACCTCGCCTAGTGACTTGCTTAGATCAGCCATGAAAGCATCAAAATCAGCAGCCATCTTCTTCTCTGTAGCAGTCTGTTCTCCATCAACTTTTTCAGCTACCTTCTCTTGCTCTCCTTCAGCATCAGCTTCCACTTCTGCATCAGCAACTTCAGCTATCTAAGCTATGAACGCCTGTGAGGCATTGTTATCACTCTCTAGATGAACACTCCAATCATAAGAACCCTCTCTAGAAGTAGAGATCAGGGCCTTTGATCCAGTGTTGTTTGACGCATTCCTGTTCTTGAACCATAACCAGGAGAATCTTGAAAGGATGAATTAGATCGAGATTCAGTTTTTGGTTGTTGACATGCTATAACAAAATGTCCATAGTTATGACAATTGTAACACTTCACTTTTGACTTGTCAAATCCCACACCCTTGACAACAAACTTCCTGCCCGTTCTGTTCATGAACCTCTTCACCCTTCTAGAGATCATGGCCACCTGCCATTGCAAATCCATCTCCTCTAAGTCATCAGGGTCGATTTGATCATAATCTTCATCAAACGTAGCAGGATCAGATATTTTTCCTTAAATATAGTTCTCGTAGGAAGCAACGAAAGAAGAAAGCAATGCAAGGTGATCTTCAGCACTTTTGACACTCAGAGGCATAGACTTAGAACTGCTGTTACTTTATCGTTGTCTCTTAGCCCCTAACGAGCCTCCTGAAGCAGCAACAAAACATACTTCACCCTCAGCATTTGTCACGATATGCTCATTCTCACATGAAAGAAATGCAGTTGATGTATCACTTAAAGCATTGTTGGAAGATGAAGGTGTAAGACCTTTATAAATCACCCGATCTTGAACTTGATCATATCAAGTCTCCTTCATATTGAGTTCATAAGCTCTCAATTTCCTAACAACCTCTTCCAAGTCTTTCTTTTCATAATCAGCTACACCTTTTATCATCAAAGTATAGATATCCCACTTTGCAGGTAAAGCATCCAGCAACTTGTCGTTTATTTCCACATCCGTGTATCCCTCTATGTCATAATTATCTATCTCTAACATCAGATGATAATATCTCGTGATAATATCTTCAAGGGATTCATTTCTCATTCCTTTGAACACAGCAAACTGTTTCTTTAGCAGATCAACCTTGTTTTTCTTGACATCGGTATTGCCCTCATACCTCTTCTCTAGGGCATCCCACATCTCCTTCGATGTAGTATAACGCTTGAATGTATGTTTGATGCCATCAGGTAACGACATTTTTATAGCAGCTACGGCTTTCTTCTCAGACTCATACATTCTCTTTTCAGCTTCAGACATGTTTACATAAGCAGTAACACGCTGTTTGCCCTCAAAATCATGCGTTGGGTGAGCGTACCCATCTTGAATATAGATCCACATCCTTGTATCCTTATATTAAATAAAGGATTGAAACTTATCCTTCCAAGTAAAATAGTTCTCTACCTGATCTCTGGAGGTTTGTTTGTGGTACCAGCCTCGTGCTCCATTCTTAACAGTTCATTTAGATTAAACATATTCGACATTTTTACCGAATTGGCTCGTTAAAAATGTTAAAACTTGTCCGAAATGAGTGGTTACCAAATTATACTGTTAGACTTGTCTCGACGGTACGATTCTAATGATGTATATTGTCCAATTATGATTTTAGGAATTTTCGTGGTTACCAAATTATGTACCCACTACGACTATATACCTAAATACATACATGCAAGTCACGTTCGCTTGTTCACATTCAATTACCGTACTTAAATAATATACTCACTATCAATAATCGCACATGTAAATAAGTTGATTCTATCATGCCTATAACACATCTGCACAATCCGGGTTTTAATCATACAATTACATAATTAGGTATATGGCACCTACATAAGAAACCACGATCATTATGCATATATCAAGACTCATACTATCACATGTACTTTAGTTTACAAGTCTAACATCACTTAATAGCCTTAAAAACATCTTACGGGGTATTGGGACGGAACCAGAATCAGTCAAATGTAAGAAACAAAAATGATTATGAAGTTGACTAAACTCGTCGTAGGCTACGGCCTGCCTGCCATAGCGTACGGCTGCCACCTTCTGCCAAACATAAATCATATGCCGTAAGCTACAGCCAGTTGTCGTAGCTTACGGTCAGCTGCTGCTGTTTTTGTATTTGGATCTATTTGGCCCATTTCGAGTCCCGCTCGATCATGCCTACTCCGATTCGCTTCCAATTAAACATGTAGCATCTAAATGAGGTCTCGTTTCTCCTTACACTACCATAATCCCATTTTACAATAATTCAACATCTACATAAGCCCAAAACATGATTTAAATATGTCATTTAAGCGATTAATCTTACTTTTTAGATTTGACCCGTTTGGTTTTTATCATACAACTTCCGGGTTAGTTGATCACTATCAACCCAATACCATTAAACTTATCTTAGTACTTCTATTGATTTTACATTCTTACATGCCTCTCAGCAATTAACATATAACAATTCCCTTTAAATATTAAAAGTGATTCTAGAAATCACTTACCTTAGTATCCGTATTTTTATCCGTTACCTTGTCTTCCTTTGCCCCGTTAGCCCTCCATGCTTCCATCCATCTTGACATGATCCCTATAGTCTCATGTCATCGCAATCACATTCTTGTTAGCATACATGATTGTACACATTAACGAACATATCAAATGCACAACTCACACTTGACTTTCATTAATCATTTATAACAATCACAAAGCATGTACCCAAAATCACATTCAAACTTATATAATTCATCATGTCTTCATTCATAACACATATTGATATAACACGCACCATATTGCTTCCTAAAATCTTATAACTATGACAACAAGTCTTAACTATGCTTCTTATGCGCAGTTGACTTTCAGAAAGTCAACAGTCCTACTTACCCACTATCAACATACGAACATGTACCCATATTAACACAGTCGACCATACTATTGGTACCATTTTCATTTCATAAACATGGTGTAGGATGAACATACTAACACATGACCAACTAATTACACACATATACATGTATAGTTAATTCAACACGTACTAACATCATCGTGATCCTTCGATTGGCAACTACATTGAAGGTTGGCGATTTACGTAATATCAACATCATCATTTACTAGTAAGTTCGCAAGCTATACATTTTTCACACATCCATTTCTAAATTACCATTAGGCAATTGGTTCGACGCATGGTGTGCTCCACCATTCAACCAAGTAATGCAAGCCACTAATGCATACTTCAATAAATCTTAAACTTCAAATAAAAACCCTCACATGGATTAATTCAAACACACATCCCTCATGTAACTTTTGCTAACTAATACATCATAATTACAGTATATATATATACATATATATATATATATGTCTATATATATGTGTATATATATATATATGTATATATATATAACTACCTATATGTTGTATGCAACTTCACATATCATTGTCATTTAGACATTATATCAAACACCTTGTGTGCATACTACTATCTAAGCATGATGTACAACCCATTCATGCTTGATTACCTATATCTTGCTTTCATTCATCAATTACAACTAAGCATCACATAAATTTCATAATATTCTTCAATCTAACTAAAAATTATTCATTACACACTAGTTAATTCATTAACTTTGTACAAGGATTTGGACATGGGTGACACACCCATGTCGCCGTCTTCATTATCCCAAAAAGGGATTCACTTACAAACATCAAGCTACTCAAAATCATTCATAATTCAAGACCTATATGGTAATATAACACTTTCTCATACTTAATTTCATTCAACTTCATGGTTTAATCATAACCCACTTCTTGAAAAATGACCAAATCAAAATTTATAACTTACCACATGTACATTAGGATGAGATGGTAAGGATTCTTCATTCATGCATTGATTTAGCTTTAAATCCTTCTTCAATTGTCTTGATTTAGAGGGTTGTGGGAAAAACCCCTTTTCTTCTTCATGTGCGTATGTATATGTCGACATATGCGTATCCCCCAAATAAAAAGCTGATTTTTATGAAGTTTGACCCACATGCCACTTTTAGTCCCTCTTATTGGGTTTTTGGTTATTTGAACCCAATACCCTTATTTCCAACCGTCCAACCTTTATGTTAATAACTAAGTTACATAACTTAGTTATTTCATCTCATAACGTTAAGCAAGAAAAACATTCTATAAATTTCAAATTCGGCTTTTGGGGCGTTACAAGTCTAACCCCTTAATAGAGGTTTCGTCCCCGAAAACTTCCTCGTCTTATTAACCGATTCTACTCTTACTTTTTTATTGTATTCATTCAAAGGGTACACTAAAATATGAATACATTCGGGATCTTGGCTAAAGGTTTTATTCATATATAAGCATAATTGTTTGCATCGTCCCTACCCTCTTTAATCAAGAAAAATTACTTTCATAATCACATAAAGTTGGAATCTTATCCAGGGCTCTTATTAGGGTCATCTTCACTTTATAATGCTAGTTCCTAGCACACATCATCACTAACGGATCATTTATCAGATTTATTCCAAGTGTATACCACTGCTCGTACAGACCTAAGTTTACGGCTTGTTTCTATCTTTCTAATTAAGTCTAATACATTCATACATTTATTAACCAAAATAAATCGATTTATTTCATTCTACTCATATATCATATACGATATCTCATTTTGTTCACCAAGAACCAACCCCAACATCCTAGTACTAACATTCATTCTATTTACTTTCATGTTCATACGAGAGGTCAATATATTATCATATACATATTATAAACATATAATGATCTTTTAATACTAAAACAAAATCTCCCTCTAAAACAAAATCTCCCTCTTTATATTTAGTTTTTCGTATTTAACACGAGGATTAAGCATCATTCTATGGTTACTATCGTTACTTATACTATGTATACTTTTAAGTTAGCATCAACCATTTCATTCATATCAGTTTACTAATTACTCTCACTCTTCATGCATTACTTACATCCTTTTAGTAAGTATGTTGTAAAAGTTTCATCATACGAGTATTCAGTTAATATTCCAAAATTCTTACTCAAGGACCTTGGTATTTCCTCTTAATGACAACCTTTACGGTATATTTACGTATGTTTGTTCCACTTTTACTAGTGGACTCAATCTTTCCTATCTTTTCGGTCCATACTAACCAATGGACTTAACCTTCCATTCGTACTTTTCGTGCATACTTATTTAATCCGTACTCACCCACGGGTTTACTTTTCATCCATACTTTTGATTCTTATAAGTTTGATCCGTATTCACCTACGGATTCAAACTTTTCATCCTCTCATTTTATTCTTTCTTATTGATCCATGGTTACTTATGAATTCATACATTTCATTCTTACCATTCATTCTTACTTGTTTGATCCGTAATTAATTACTTACTTACGGATTCAAACTTTTCATTCTTACCATTCATTCTTACTCGTTTGATCCGTAATTACTTACTTACGGATTCAAATATTTCATTCTTAGCATTCATTCTTACTAGTTTGATCCGTATTTACTTACTTACGGATTCAAACATTTCATTCTTACCATTCATTCTTACATTGCATTCTTTTATATTTGGATTCATCAATGGATTCAAACCCTGTTATTCTTATCTGGTTGGCCCGTTCTTACTTACGGGCTCATACCTTTTCATACAGCCCCTAATTCTTAATCCTACTGAACATACCTGTGATGATTATCATGGTCTCAAGAGGGGCATATGCTTCTTGCGCACTGGCCAGGCACGCAATCCACATACTCGATTCGTGCCTTCATGTAATCATTACCTTATGCCTGAAGAAGTGGGTTTCAGTTCATAAAACATCTTTAAATCCTTACCAAGTCAATATCATTGTCTTTTGTTTGAAAACCAACCCCGTGTTTGAATCCGGATTCCGCCAATGCAAAATCAACGTCATTCATTTATCATTAATCCTATCTCGGAT
The DNA here is from genome assembly GCA_947069175.1 of Scalesia atractyloides. Classification (NCBI taxonomy): domain Eukaryota; kingdom Viridiplantae; phylum Streptophyta; class Magnoliopsida; order Asterales; family Asteraceae; genus Scalesia; species Scalesia atractyloides. Next base: position 87,920,400 of record CAMTDV010000026.1, on the reverse strand, counting down.
GATTCTGCCAATACTGATACTCACACTAATTAAAATTGTGTACCCTGGATTTGATAATATAACCTGAATGTTCGACACTTACTTCAGATTGCATCCTTGGATTCCCTTTTTATTCATCTAAGCTTACTTTACATACACCACAGTTAGTTTCTTCTTTTAAGTGTACATTGCATATTTTCATTTGATTCTTACTTTCGGGTATTGATCGAGTCTTGGATCGTACAGTTCATAACACAAGAGCACGCATGTTTGAGTTCAAGTACTTACTCATGTGTACTTGATTTCGCTCAAACCAGGGCTCTGATACCAACTTGTAATACGCTAAATGCATTTTCACCCAAAACGACGCAGCGAAAATATAAATCATAAAATTTCTTCCTTATGATTATTCTAACATACTTTAAACCTTTTAAATCAACTTTCTTTAATTTAAGTACATCATTCATTCAAGATTAAGGTAACTACGTTAACATGTGATTATAACTACGTTACCACTTCTCCATACAATTCATGATCTTCAACTCGATCTTCGTCCACTCATCTCCCATGATGACAATGGTGATCTGACTAACCTGCGGTCACCATATACATAACAAACACGTAAGAAAAAGGTGACATCACACATAATTAAACGAATATATATAAATACTCATTGAACTACTCCATAATTATATCCTTCTAAATTTGTTCTTTAAACCAGACTTCGCACCTTCGAAATCCAACACTTACATACCTGCAATCCTGTTTCATTCTCATTAGTAATACGGTTAGTAAGGCATAATCTTAACGTATTGCAGACCTCCAACTTTGCATAAGCACATACCACTAATCTACATTCAATAGGTGACAACCCCTGTTTACACTCGCACGCATCCATATACATACATACCTATCGCATACAAACGTCTCACATATAGATACACATGACATGTTCCCACTACGAATCTATGCCTAAATACATACATACGTGCAAGTCACGTTCGCTTGTTCACATTCAATTACCGTACTTAAACGATATACTCGCTATCAATAATCGAACATGTAAATAAGTTGATTCTTTCATGCTATAACAAATCTGCACAATCTGAGTTTTAATCATACAATTACATAATTAGGTATATGGCACCCACATATGAAACCACGATCATTATGCATATATCAAGACTCGTACTTTCACATGTACTTAGTTTACAAGTATAACATCACTTAATAGCCTTAAAAACATCTTACGGGGTACCGGGACGAAACCAGAATCAATCAAATGCAAGAAACAAAAATGATTAGGAAGTTGACTAAACTCGTCGTAGGCTACGGCCTGCCTGCCGTAGCATACGGCTGCCACCTTCTGCCAAACATAAATCCTTTGCCGTAAGCTACAGCCAGTTGTCGTAGCTTAGGGTCAGCTGCTGCTGTTTTTGTGTTTGGATCTTGTTTAGCCCATTTCGAGTCCTGCTCGATCATGCCTACTCTGGTTCGCTTCCAATGAAACATGTAGCATCTAAACGAGGTCTCGTTTCTCCTTACACTACCATAATCCCATTTTACAATAATTCAAAATCTACATAAGCCCAAAACATGATTTAAATCCGTCATTTAAGCGATTAATCTTACTTTTTAGATTTGACCCGTTTGGTTTTTATCATACAACTTCCGGGTTAGTTGATCACTATCAACCCAATACCATTAAACTTATCTTATTACTTCTATTGATTTTACATTCCTACATGCCTCTCAGCAATTAACATATAACAATTCCCTTTAAATATTAAAAGTGATTCTAGAAATCACTTACCTTAGTATCTGTATTTGTATCCGTTACCTTGCCTTCCTTTGACCCGTTAGCCCTCCATGCTTCCATCCATCTTGACATGATCCATATACTTTCATGTCATCGCAATCACATTCTTGTTAGCGTACATGATTGTACACATTAATGAACATATCAAATGCATAACTCACATTTGACTTTCATTAATCATTTCTAACAAACACAAAGCATGTACCCAAAATCACATCAAACTTATATAATTCATCATGTCATCATTCATAACACATATTGATATAACATGCACCATATGACTTCCTAAAATCTTATAACTGTGACAACAAGTCTTAACTATGCTTCTTATGCGCAGTTGACTTTCAGAAAGTCAACAGTCCTACTTATCCACTATCAACATACGAATATGTATCCATCTTAACACAGTCGAGCATACTAGTGGTACCATTTTCATTTCATAAAAATGGTGTAGGATGCACATACTAACACATGATCAACTAATTACACACATATACATGTGTAGTTAATTCAACACGTACTAACATCTTCATGATCCTTCGATTGACAACCACATTCAAGGTTGGCGATTTACGTAATATCAACATCATCATTTACTAGTAAGTTCGCAAGCTATACATTTTTCACACATCCATTTCTAAATTACCATTAAGCAATTGGTTCGACGCATGGTGTGCTCCACCATTCAACCATGTAATGCAAGCCACTAATGCATACTTCTATAAATCTTGAACTTCAAATAAAAACCCTCATATGGATTAATTCAAACACACCTTCCTCATCTAACTTTTGCTAACTAATACGTCATAATTACAATATATATATATATATACCTACCTATTTGTTGTATGCAACTTCACATATCATTGTCACTCAGACATTTTACCAAACACCTTGTGTGCGTACTACTATCTAAGCATGATGTACAACCCATTCATGCTTGATTACCTATTTTTTGCTTTCATTCATCAAATACAACTAAGCATCACAAAAATTTCATAATATTCTTCAATCTAACTAATAATTATTCATTACACACTAGTTAATTCATTAACTTTGTACAAGGATTTGGACATGGGTGACACACCCATGTCGCCATCTTCATTATCCCAAAAAGGGATTCACTTACAAACATCAAGCTACTCAAAATCGTTCATAATTCAAGACCTATATGGTAATATTAACACTTTCTCATACTTAATTTCATTCTACTTCATGGTTTAATCATAACCTACTTCTTGAAAAATCACCAAATCAAAATTTATAACTTACCACATGTTCATTAGGATGAGATGGTAAGGATTCTTCATTCATGCATTGATTTAGCTTCAAATCCTTCTTCAATTGTCTTGATTTAGAGGGTTGTGGGAAAACCCCCTTTTCTTCTTCCTGTGCGTATGTATATGTCGACATATACGTATCCCCCAAATAAAAAGTTGAATTTTTATAAAGTTTGACCCACATGCCACTTTTAGTCCCTCTTATGGGGTTTTTGGTTATTTGAACCCAATACCTTTATTTCCAACCATCCAACCTTTATGTTAATAACTAAGTTACATCACTTAGTTATTTCATTTCGTAATTTTAAGTAAGAAAGACGTTCCATAAATTTCAAATTTGGCTTTTGCGGCGTTACACCACTACATTATCTGCTCACGGCTTCTGCCTAGGGAGTGTTGTCACATTAGCCACTTCGACACCGTCACCTATAATCATTCCATTCTCCAAGTACCACGTATGAAAAAGTAAGTTGCAACTATCTTGCACCTGATGAACACGAGGGTGCAAGACTAAGGCAAAAAAAAGGTCTACATACTGAACCCTAGTAGTGGACCCAATACACTCATCCCCAACATATAATTAAGCCGGTTGTTCATATAGAAAATTGACCCATGTGGAGATAAATTGGCATCGGGAATGAACCTCCTGATAATAACTTAATCGATTTTTTCCTACAAAAAAATGAAATAATGTAACATAATAAATTATGTAATTTAAAGGTTTATTTTTTGTTAATCTTTTTTTTTTGTTATTATTTAACTCAATGTGAGGGAATGTTAGTTTAGTTATTTTTTATTATTTAATTTAACTTTAACATTGTAACACCTTGTGAAATTCAAGTCCGGTAATATACCGACATGTGTACGAACCCTCGGATCATACCTCAATGAGTTAGCCACTCAAAAATGTTCAGAAATCTCAAAAATCCACAAACCTAACCGTAACCTACGGTTGAGAACCGCAGCCTACGGTTTGGAGCCGCTGAAACAAAATTTCATTGACCGTAAGCTACGGTAAAGCGACTGTAGCCTACGGTGGGCCCTGAAAACCTTTATTTTTCATTGTTTTAACCTTCAGTGAATTACCTAAAGGCCCCTAGACTTTTATATTTTCATATTACTTGTTTAATCAAGACACTTTTGGACTCGGACGTCTCTGGGTTGACGCAATATCTTTTGATTTACCATCCTTGAGCATTCTGCTTCTTCACTGAACCTTTAACCTTACTAGTTTGGGTAATTTAACCCATGAAACCATAAGTATTCGTATCTTTCACGTTTAAGCTAGTCAACACTTATAAGTTGTAAAAACACCTAGTGTGACACCCGTTAATGTTCGGGTATTCGAACTCTTCTTCAATACATCTCGTGTTGAAGGAAAGGAACTAGTCGTGTCATTATAAGTCAAGGGACAATTCATGACATTTAACAAAACTATTTTTGAGGGACTAAATGTATCAAAACCCCAATTTTATGTCAAATTGCCACCTAGCCTGTAAATTGCCACACATTTGCAGCTCTTGACACCTTGCTAGACACTTGTAAAGATCCTACAACACCTCTAACACTTGGCTCCATCTTCTTACACCACCTTGCACTATAAATATCCCACTTAGTTCACCATATTCTTTGCTTATTCACTCTTTCTCCTCTCTATTACACTCTTGGAAGTTCCTGACCATTTAGGAGCTTCCCTTTGAGTTCTAAAGTTTCTCTTGGATCACTTGTAAGTGTTCCATCTCTGTTCTTTTCTTTTTATAGGCTTTCTATAGCCAAAGTCAAGCATTTTCGACAAATGCCTTAACTTTCGGTTAATACCATTATGGTCTAGCCATTGTTCAAAATGAACATGGCTAAGTGATCATAATTAGGTAGGTATTAATCACTTAAAAGGAAGGCACCTCCTAAGGATCACGTTTACTAGGTCAATTGACGTGTCAAAGTTTATGTTTTAAAAAGTCAAACAGGTTAGACTTTATAAATATTATAACCTGAGTTTATGTATGATATAAATATGTTTTTAACACTTAAACAAGTTGGTAATAATTATTAGAACATGTGGGACATGTTCGATCTGTCAATTTAGTCCTAGAATCAGTTCGCGATCAAAAGTCGTGAAATTTGACTTCTACTTTGACTTTCGATTCTTACCCGACTTAGATTAGTTAACTTCTGACTTATGGTCGCATTATGATCATAATACAATGTAGCATAACCCCTTTCGGTGCATAGTTTGGTCCTACACCATAAATCACACTTAAGTGTGCTATATTCGTGATCATATTTTATTAATTAAGTATTTTTCCAAAACGTTTATGATCATAACATCAAAGTATAACGAAGTTCCCTTTTTACGTCATATAAATAACCAAAACGCCTTATAAGGCGTAGTGTCGTTTTAAAACCTCAACGGGCATATAAGTTGATATCCTACTGATATTACAACTTATTTAAAGTATACTGACATATAGAACTTGTTCATGACTCATTCGGTTACCTGATATCGTTTATATGCGTATGGTTAAGTATATGTAACTAGTTTATGAAAAATTAACCAAAACGGGTTTAACCTTATCATTTTAATATCAAATTCCAGAATGTTAATTGTTTACCCATGACATACAAGTCTTAAGTACTTGTTGGGTTTAAACTACATTCTATCTGGTCATCGTTTAATCTAGCGTATTGTACCATTTTCATCCTTTATGCTAGTCGGTCTAAGTCTATGACTTAAATAGGACCGTTAGCATACTAATTGGTTAGCTTATGTCATTATTCTAGACTAGAGCCTTCTAGTAAATGCTACCTACACTTATCTAATTGATTAAACGGCTGAGTTAAATAAACTTGCATTTAAATCAAGTGCTAGCTCAAGTAAATATTCTTGAGTTATTTTCCCTATATGGGCTTGGGTTACGGTAAAGTATTACCGCTTGGTCGAAAATGGGATTAATCGAAGGCCAGATTGTGGCTAGTAAATCCGCATATTCCGTTTTGATCAGTTTTGTTTTATAACTTACACATTGGGGGTTAACGACCTTGTCTTGGATATCCTTGGCTAATTTAAGTTACTAATGGCCACGACCAAAGCACGGGGTATAGGCATACACCTGACTGATGTGTATGCTAAAATATTTTTACCCACAAGTTGGGAATAACTCCTTTGGGGGTTCATAAGTGGTGTGTCAGTTAATCTGTCTCAGTCTCTGTACTGGGCCCCATATGTATTGACAAACATGTGAATCTGTTAACAAGGTTATAAGCATAACTTTCCCAAGTTATAAAAGATTTTTTATGTGCCTTGTGCACTTAAATCAATTTTTGAAATGTTTTCAAAACGAGTCAGTTAATTGTATTTACTAGCGAAAGCTGACGTATTTTCAAAAGACTAAGTTGCAGCTACAATACAAAATAGGCTAGAAGCTGCATGGTAATGATATAAGAGGACCTTGCAAATCATTAGATCTGCCCTAAAGTCTGATGTTCATCTTTTGTATAATTTACGATCCGCTTGTGGATCTTTAGTTACAAACCGTCTGTATATTATTTTCGAACTTTGAACATTTTGGTTTGTAATAGTATTTTAACTACAAGACTTCCGTTGTGCTGTGATAATTGACTATGATGATATCAACTTATATCACGATATTCCCCACCCGGGCCCACTGGTGTTTGGTTGGAAATTTGGGGTGTGACAGGTTGGTATCAGAGCCAACGTTTGAGAGAATTAAACACTAGCCTTTTGTGTTTAATCTCAAACATTACAAATTAGCACATTCCTTAGACTTCCAAGTCTAGGCTTTGACCTAGGATTACTCATTTAATTATTAAGTTATTATTATTGTTTTGACTTGATTTTAACAGAAAATGCCGCCAAGATTCAGAGGACAAATTGGAAGAGGAAAAGGTCTAATGAGGAGAGGACCATCAGGGCGCATCCCTTCACAACCTCACAACTCAAATTCCTACCAAGATTCGGGAGATTCATCTCCTTGGCAACCAGCGAGACACTCTGTCTCTCATAAATACTCGCCCCCACATTCCCAAATTCATACCATTCACATCATTCACACCACTCTCACCATTCCCAACATTCCCACTCACATTCATATCATGAAGAGTTTAACCCTGATCTTTATTTTAACCCACCTCCAGCTGATCAGAATCAGTTGGATCAACCAAATCCTATGGACGAGGACTCCGACCTAGAGATGCCACCGTTAGGATCGCATGGACACCCTATTGAAATCTCTAGCGGTTCTAACTCTTATGCAGGATCACCTTATCAAGGTCCTAATGAATGGGGCCAATATTGGAGTCAATTCACTTTTGTTATCACTCTTTTGTACCACTCTCCAACACCGCCTCCTACACAGGAAGACGTCCAAATGGAACCGGTGGTGCAACCTCAGCCACCACCTGAGCCACAAGGAGAAAACATGGAGCACATATGTCGGTGCGTGCGGGACAACGGTCAGGTTCGCTACCATTGCCCAAAACCTACTCTACCATTTCTGAGGACCCACAAATGGGTAGATCCTCAAATACTTCAACTATGGTGGAACCAACACCACCACCATTGGGTTTTAATAAACCTATCCCTACATATCCAGATACGTCTGAGTGTAATCCTTTTTACCTGACTACGCCATTAATGAGGCTTTGGGAAATGCAACAACAGGCGGAGAAGACGGAGAAGAAGACGAATAAGTTCTTCAAGAAACCTTCCAAGTTAGTCAACAGAAAGAAGGACGAATGAAGTTTCTTCTATTCTTAAGTTTTGTAATCTTTTCTTTAGTCCCTACTTGGACATTGTTATTTCTTTAGTCCCTACATGGACATGTTATTTCTTTAGTCCCTACGTGGACATGTTGTTTCTTTTAGTCCTTGCAAGGACAATCAGCTCAATTTATTTCAAGTATTGTAGTTTCTATATTTATTTAATGAAATACTTGGAATCATATATATATAAACATATATGTACATGTTACATCCTTTTCAAGCGATCGTCTCGATTTTATGTCGAATTTTTGATATGTTATATAAATTCAAAAGAACTTCTTAATGGTTTTGATTGGCCAAATGGCAAAGTCCATATTAATTTACCAAATTATAAAAGATAGTTAAGAATGAATAGCCTTCTATCATGATAATTAAGGAAGATTATCCCTTCTATCCATAGGTGGTGAACTATGTTCAAGCCTCCAAGTCGTTAAGGTCAAATGTGACCATGGCTATTAATTAACAATTAAGATAATTCTGTGTTAACATTCAAGCAATGTTAATACTCCAGGCAGTGTGACTTGAGAAACCACACTAGCCGTCTAGGTAATGGACTATGACCTAACCTTATAGCCTATGTGATCAAATTTGATCCTGGCTAATGACGGGTGGTCTATTGGACAACCCAACCAATACAATGATAATAATTAAAACATCCATTAGTGATGTAGTGCCTACAGGCCATAAATAAACATCCATTAGTGATGTAGTGCCTAGGGGCCATAATAAAACATCCATTAGTGGTGTAGTGCCTAAGGGCCAAGACGGGTGGTCTATTGGACATGCCAAAAATGCATCAAAATGATCATTATTCCACGTTTAAATAGGTTAATTGTTACGATTTGATGTCTATGGTGTATATGGCTTTGAAGGTACCAAAGAGCATAACGAGGGAGTTTAAACGTGCTTTGTCGGGGACTTGCAAGTGGCTAGTTGAAGATGTGGGTTCAAGAGATTGAATGAAGGGCAAAACGGGAAATTCTGCTGTCCAGCATAAGCTACAGTGGGCACCATAGCTTACGATGGAGTCAACCTTCAAAAGCACCGTAAGACAGTCCTTAAGCACCATAAGAAGATTCTGGCCCATCGTAAGCTACAGTGGGCACCGTAGCTTACGGTGGTGAGCTACGGGAAAGTTGTAACTACCCATTTTATCTCAATCATTAGAAACATTTGGTAGGGCTTTGGGGGTGATTTTTAAGTGATCTTTGTTTTCCATACAATTTAAAAACATAATTTTGGTGTTTGTTGATTCTTATGATCAAAAGAATTGAAGTATGTTGGATTGCAAGAACATAAGAGGCTAGAACTTCTTGTGATCATCTTGAGTGGAAGGTTTGTTGAACAATTGTGTTTCAATTTCTGATATCTGGAATAATAATCGCTATTTGGTAGTTGTTATGGTGTTTGGATTATTGTTGGTAAATTGTTGATTGATATTTCATTCATTGCCTTAGTCGTACGTTCTTGATGTTGTTGACAATCAAGATATCACGGGGAGGTTTATTGGTTGTATATTAGTCAATTGGTTATAGGGTAACAACCTCGTATTATAAGTAATCCGAGTACTTAGTGCCCTTTTATCACGAGCAGTTAACCAAACACGAGTCATGTCTATGTGACTCTTTCTAATTGAACCTGAAACACATGCGTTGCTTGAACCAGAAACTTAAGATGATCACTTGCTTTTAAATCTGTTAAACAACCAACCGTTGAATTGTTATTAATTAAAATCTAAAACCACATAACAAAAAATTCTGAATTTAATTTCTTGCAATTTAGGTAATTTAGTCAAAGTATTACAAACTTTAGATAACGCAATTTCCACAAATCCTTGTGTTCGATACCCACTTACCGCTAGCTAGTCGCAGTATTTGGATTAAATTTGCGTGAGACTACGATATCACGTCAAATTTTGGCGCCGTTGCCGGGGAGTAGTACGCAACGTGTGTTATCTTTGATAGTTTTGTTTGTTATTTTTTCGGGGTTTACGCCGGTTGTGTTAGTGTGCAGGTACTTACAAGTGCATGCATACTAGAGGCTCTAACAGGCTATCACCATTGGCATTTGATCCGGACATTGAGCGAACTTTATGATGCAACAGGGTTTTGTTACGAGAAAACAAGATTAGTGGTTCCCCAACAACAACTACTACACCAATTTCACTGCTCAACACCATGGAATCATTACCCACTACCACGAGCCAAACATCACCATCTACACCTCCACCAATTCCTACCACCCACCCAACTTCAACACATGAAGTTAACTCATCTAACGCCGCATCGATGGTACCACCATTCTCATCCTTTTTTCCAACATCCGGTCAATCATCATCCACCCAACAACCATTACCAAGTCAAGCTTTACCAAGTTCAACCATTATCCATACCTCCTACATATTTCAACCATCAACCCAACCTGGTTTCCAATATCCTTCCACACAGTTTGTGCAATCATCGGGTGTAGGGGGAGACGGGTTTGATGATGGTTATGAAGCAGAATTTGGAGGGTATAAAGAAGAAGGTTATTCTATCGGGGTGATGGAGGTAATTTGGGACCGCAAGGGGGAACGGGGTACCCACAAGGGCAACCATTGGAACATGCACAAGAAATGATTAACCCATACGCATCAGGCATTTCATAAATGGATTAGCACCTGAGATTAAGGGCATGGTGAAGGCTGCTCAGCCTACTACTTATAGGTCTGTCGTTGACCTATCTCTCTTCTCACCTTAGATCTGGTGAGACAAAAGTCAGTTAAGAATGAAACTGACGGGAAAAGGATGAGAGGAGATGGTAACTCCCAAAGATTTAACAAGATGCATAAGGGGAGATTCGGGTTCAAAAGGAACCCAGATAGGTCGGGTGAGAAACCGACGTGCAAAACTTGCAACCGCGGGCACTGGGGACAGTGCAATTCTGACCCACAGGCTAAGCCTTGTGGTATCTGTAAGAAAAAGGGGCATAAGACCCTAGAATGCAAGGATCTTAAGGATGCCTTCTTCTACAGCTGTAATGAAAAAGGGCATAGTAAGACTAACTGCCCCAAGAATCCTAAGAGTAACAATGCAAAGCCTGGAGAGGCTAAGTAAGGAAATGCTCAGGCCTTTCAGATGAATGCTAGGGAGGCTATTAATGACAACAACGTCTCATAACAGGTACATTCCCCATTAATGACGTATATACTAGAGTTGTTTTTTATTCAGTTGAGATAAATCATTTATGGACCATAAGTTTAGCAAACTATTAAACTTACCCATAAGAACACTAGATATAACATATGAAGTATAACTTGCTGACAGAACCTTAGAAACAGCATCTTCCATTCTTGATGGATGTTTCATGTCCATTAAGAGTCACTCATTTCCTATCTCTCTTCTACCAATGAAATTGGCGGGATTTGATGTAGTCTTATGGTGTTTGGATTATTGTTGGTAAATTGTTGATTGATATTTCATTCATTTCCTTAGTCGTACATTCTTGGTGTCGTTGACAATCAAGATATCATGGGGAGGTTTACTGGTTGTATATTAGTCAATTGTTTATCGGGTAACAACCTCGTATTATAAGTAATCCGAGTACTTAGTGCCCTTTTATCACGAGCAGTTAACCAAACACGAGTCATGTCTATGTGACTCTTTCTAGTTGAACCTGAAACACATGCGTTGCTTGAACCAGAAACTTAAGATGATCACTTGCTTTTAAATCTGTTAAACAACCAATCGTTGAATTGTTATTCATTAAAATCTAAAACCACATAACAAAAAATTCAGAATTTATTTTCTTGCAATTTAGGTAATTCAGTCAAAGTATTACAAACTTTAGATAACGCAATTTCCACAACTCCCTGTGTTCGATACCCACTTACCGCTAAAAGCGTTTATAGTTTAGAATTCTTGATGATCTTTGTTATTTACAATACCCTTTATATAGGGAGAATACAATCAGTTAATAAGGAAATGATATACAAAAATATGCACAATAAATAAGAGATTATAATCTATTCCTGAAACAATATCCTGCTGTAAATATTCTTCGGCTAGGACTCCCCCGCAGTTTGAGCGGGCGGAGGACAGACGCTCAAGCTGGATCAAAAAGACTTGAAAAGTTGGCGAGCGAGGCCCTTAGTGAAGATATCCGCATACTGTAATGACGTAGGAACATGACGGACACGGATCTGGCCAACACGAACCTTCTCACGAACAAAATGAATATCAATCTCTATATGTTTAGTCAGCTGATGTTGAACCGGATTATCTGACATATATAACATTATCACAATAAACCACAGTAGCTTGCCGAAAGGGAAGATGTAACTCAAGAAGTAAATTTCGTAGCCAGGTTGATTCAGCTACGGCATTAGCAACACCACGATACTCAGCCTCAGCACTGGAACGCGAAACGGTAGCCGTTTAGAGGACCATGAAATAAGATTGTCGCCTAGGAAAACACAGTAACCACTAGTTGAGCGACAAGAATCTGGGCAACCACCCCAATCAGCATCCGAATAAGCTACTAAAGAATGAGTAGTAGACTTGACCCGTATACCATAGTTAATTCTGCCCTGTAAGTACCTAATAATCCGCTTTAGGAAAGCAAAGTGCGGTTCACGAGGTTCATGCATAAAAAGACATACTTGTTGTACCGCATAGGAGATATCTGGCCTTGTGAACGTGAGGTACTGTAAAGCTCTAGCTAGACTACGATAAAGAATTGGATCATGAAACAAAGGACCATCCGAAGCACTAAGCTTGGAGGATAAATCAACTGGAGTAGTGCATGGTTTACATGCGGTCATAGATGCTCATGCGATGATGTCTTTTGTATCCTGAGCCTGATCCAAAAATAAACCTGTAGTATTTTGGGTCACCCGAATACCCAAAAAATGATGTAACTGGCCCAAATCAGTCAATGCAAACTCTCGTGAGAGCATACGAATAATATTCTGTAGTAGCGCGTCAGATGAGGCTGAGAGGACGATATCATCAACATAAAGTAGCAAATAAGCAGTATGTGTGCCATGGGTGTAAACAAATAAGGAATTGTCACAGACACTACTGCGAAATCCCTTGGACAAAATATGATTTGCAAATCTAGTGTACCATGCCCGGTGGAGCCTGCTTAAGCCATATAGAGACTTTTTCAGCCTGCAAACAAAATTAGGGAAATGGCGATCGGTAAAACCAGGAGGCTAACGCATAAACACTAATTCATTCAGTGTCCCATGTAAGAAGGCGTTCTTGACATCCAACTGATGGATACGCCATGAACAAGAGACAGCAATAGACAAGATTGTCCGAATACTAGCCGGCTTAACAACCAGGCTGAAAGTGTCCTCACAATCAATACCAACTGTTTGAGATTTCCCCTTAACTACCAGCCGCGCCTTGTATCTTTCCAAAGATCCATCGGATTTAAAATTATGCTTGAATAATCACATACATCGAATAATCGGCCGATCGCGTGGGCGTGGCACCAATTCCCATGTGTCGTTTTCCTACAAAGCACTAAACTCTGCCTGCATGGCATGTAACCAATGAGGGTCGGCAAAGGCCCTAGCATATGAGGTGGGAACTGGGCTAATGGAGGTAGTATAGAGAGTGTGATAAGATTTAGACCGGGTGGTCATGGGGTGAATATTTGTGGAGTTTGTGGGCCGATAGGTTTATGGGGCGGTGGTTTGTTGCAAAGTGAGAGGGGCTATAGGCTGTTGGGTAGTATCAGGTGATGGATTGGCTGCAGGAGGGGGTTGGTTATTAGTGGGTGTTGGACTCGTGGTTTGGTTAGTGTTGTGTGGCGTTGGTTTTGGACAACGAGAGTATGTAATAGGGAATGCGGAGGTGGTGTGAAGATGTGATGGGGTAGGTGATGGTGTGGGTAGAGGCGGTGGGAAGTTAAATCCCAAGGGTATGGGGTCGTCTAAAAAAGAATATGTGGCGGGTGGGGTAGGTAGAGTATACGGAAAAGTATGTTCTTCAAAAGTTACATAACGGGAGATGTATACCTTACCTGTAGTGGGGTCAAAGCAACGGTATCCTCGGAAATCAGGTGGGTAACCGAGGAAGATGCATCGAATGGCTCTCGGGTGAAGGCGGTGGGGTTGTTTGGCGGATGTGTTGGGATAGCAAGTGCATCCGAAGACACGTAAATGGTCATAGGTAGGGTGACGGAGATATAGAGCGAAGGTGGGAGTGAAGAAATTGAGGCGTTTTGTGGGTAAGATGTTGTGAAGATATGTGGCGGTGTGGAGGGCCTAAACCATAAAAAATAGGTGGTAGATGCGCATGTATGAGTAATGAGCGGATGATGTCATTAAGGCGACGGATCATACGCTCTGCGCGGCCGTTTTGGGAGGATGTTTGGGGACAGGAGAAACGGAATAAAATTCCATGTTGGTGGCCAAATGTTTTAAAAGCATGATTGTCAAATTCGCCCCCTAAATCACATTGGAATGTTTTGATGTTGCGATTAAATTGTGTTGCAATTAGGCGGTGAAATTTGGTGAAAGTTGTGAAGGTTTCGGATTTGTATTTCAAAGGATATACCCAAACAAAGTTTGAAAAGTTATCAATTAGGACCATGTAGTATTTGTACCCGGTTTGACTTGGTATGGGTGAGGTCCATAAATCACAATATATAATATCAAAATGAGAGAATGTAAAAGAATTGGAATCATAAAACGGTAAACGTTTGCTATTAGATAAATGGCATGAACACAAAATGATTGTTTATTGGAATGACAAGGAAAACCAAACTTTCTAGTTAAAACATCTAAAACTTGACTGCCAGGGTGTCCGAGACGATCATGCCATGGTAAAGCGTTAGAAGCAAGGAAACAAGCTTGAGGCGGAAGAGTGGGTGGAGTAACCAGGTAAAGGTCGCCCGTGCTATTGTGGTGGGAAAGGAGCCGTCTAGTTGTGAGATCCTTCACGGAAAAACCAAACGGATCAAATTCAACAGAAACATTGTTATCTCGTGTAAAACGTCGGACAGACAATAGGTTTTTAATTATGTGGGGACTGTAAAGCATGTTGGGTAGGATATAGGTTCGGTTATGTATTGGTAGGAATCCTGTGCTCGAGCCCTCAATTGGTAAACATTGCCCGTTGCCGACTAAAAGTTTAGTGTTAACAGGAAAAGAGTCAGGGATACGAATCATACCTTGGTTTTCTGTCACATGACGCTCCGCACCGGTGTCCATGAACTTAGTAAGGTCAGTTTATGAAAGCTGCATTGTGTTAAAAGCAGCGCTTAAGTCGGACAGGCTCAATGCGTCATAACCTGGTGGTGCCGTGAACTACTGTGTTGGACCTGAAAAACCAGTGTAGTTGGCGGTCGGGTTTTGTTGTTGATTAGGCCGCCAAGTGGATTGGGTCGGATAAGGACACCAAGCCCACTGTGGGTAAGTCGGGGGACCAGATTGGTTCTGGAATTGCAACGAGGACCCCGTAGGGTTACCGCGGTATCCGCGTCCCTGGTTGTTGCCACGGCCCCTGTAGTTGCTGTTGCGTCCTCGTCTGCGGCCCCTGGTGCTTTGCTGAATGGGATTGTTGGTCGGCGCGGTTGCTGTTGATGGTTCGGCAGTGCTTGTTGGGATTGCCGTAGCTGGTCTGGTGGTTTATTAGTGGTTGTTTGGGCAATGAGGACAGAAGATGGAGAGGACTGTTGTCGAGCCTGTTGCCAGATAACTTCATCTTGTAACATTGTTCGTGCAAGATCCCAATCGGCTTGTTCGGAATTAATGAGTGAAGCAGTAGTATTTAACTCTTGTGACAGACCACGAACAAGCTGCAGAACCAGACGCGATTCAGTCATCGGTTGATCGACATCTGATAATTGATCAGCAAGTTCCTTCAATTGTCGCAATAATCATCAACTGAGCTGCAGGCGGCAAGAGTCGAGTTCACGAACCGGGTTTCCAAAGCTGCAGCATTGGCTCTCTTATTTCTTAAAAAAAATTTCTCAAGCCTCAACCTCATCGTGCGGGCAGAGGCTTCGGTGTCGAGAATTCGTCTGAGCCAATCATCACTAACAATGCTGTAAATCCACTAGGACACCAAAGCGTCCACTTCTTTCCAGGCTGAATAGTTCGGGTCTGTAGATTCGAGTCGGTTGGTGGTGCCATCGATTTGATTAAGAACACGATAGGCAACTGCATGAAACTTAAAGACTTTGACCCAGGATGAGTAGGTTACAGAGGCGCCATCGAGCGTGCGGATTTTGGATTGGATATTGGTGACCGAATACGCGTGGTGTAGGGCCGTCGAGGATTTCGGGTCGGAGGACTGTTCGTCCGGTTTGGTCATGGTGACCGGATGTACGAAACAAATAGAGGGAAAAAAAGGAGATGATGGTGTATCTCAGAACCGAAGCTCTGATACCATAAAAGCGTTTAGGGTTTGGAATTATTGATGATCTTTATTGATTTACAATACCCTTTATATAGAGAGAATACAATCAGTTAATAAGGAAACGATATACAAAAATATGCACAATAAATAAGAGATCATAATCTATTCCTAAAATAATATTCTGCTGTAAATATTCTTTGGCTAAGAACCGCTAGCTAGTAGCAGTATTTGGATTAAATTTGCGTGAGACTACGATATCACATCAAATTTTGGCACCGTTGCCGGGGAGTAGTGCGCAACGTGTGTTATCTTTGAGTTAGTTTAGTTTGTTATTTTTTCGGGTTTACGCTGGTTGTGTTAGTGTGCAGGTACTTGCAGGTGCATGCATACTAGAGGCTCTAACAGGCTATCACCAATGGCATTTGATCCAGAGATTGAGCGAACTTTACGACGCAACAGGGTTTTGTTACGAGAAAACAAGATTAGTGGTTCCCCAACAACACCTACTACACCAATGTCACCGCTCAACACCATGGAACCATTACCCACTACCACGAGCCAAACATCACCATCTATAACTCCACCAATTCCTACGACCCACCCAACTTCAACACATGACGTTAACCCATCTAACGCCGCATCGATGGTACCACCATTCTCATCTTTTTTCCCAACATCCGGTCAATCATCATCCACCCAACAACCATTACCAAGTCAAACTTTACCAAGTTCAACCATTATCCATACATCCTCCACATTTTAAGCATCAACCCAACCTAGTTTCCAATATCCTTCCACACAGTTTGTGCAATCGTCGGGTGTAGGGGGGAGACGGGTTTGATGATGGTTATGAAGCAGAATTTGGAGGGTATAAAGAAGAAGGTTATTAATATGGGGGTGATGGAGGTAATTTGGGACTGCAAGGGGGAACGGGGTACCCACAAGGGCAACCATTGGAACATGCACAAGAAATGATTAAGCAACCCATGGGGGTGCAACAGATTCATCCTCAGGGGCCACTGTTCCAACAACCAATGCCTTTACAAAAAGTCCAAGGTCAACACCAACAACCTCAATTCCAAAGACCGATGCGTCAACCGCAACATCAACAACAACTCATACCTCAAGGGTTAAGACAAGGTCAAGCGGGTCGACCAAGAGTACCATTGGGTGCTCCGTGAAGACATCATCGAGAGGTTGTGCAGGGGGTTGAAGCACATTTTCGACCGGTTATTACTAATAATCCTTCTCCGATAGTGATACCTCATCGCCTGGATGGGAGGACATTTGAGGGTAGGATGACCGCATTACAAAGCTTGCCGAAGTACAAGGGTCTAGCAACGGAGGAACCGTACTTCCATTTGGAAATATATGATTCCATTTGCAACACCATCAGAGGGAAAGGTATTTCGTCGGATGATGTTAAATTGGTGTTGTTTCAGTTTTTGTTGGAAGATAAAGCAAAGAGGTGGTTTCATACTCTACCGTTCGCATCGATTTATACTTGGGCTGATATGCAACAAAGATTTCTAGAAGAATTTTTTACGACCCAAAAGACGAACGAAGCTCGGCGGAGCATACGAAGTTTTCAACAACAACCGGGTGAAATGTTTCATGAGGCGTTTGAAAGATTTAATATGATGCTAAAGAATTGTCCTCATCATGGTATTGCGTTGTGGAAATTGTTGAATACTTTTCACGAGGGGTTGAGCTCGGAAGATGCTCGTGATTTAATGCCCATCACCAATGGTACATTCGGTATAAACTTTGAACAAGACGATTGTGGGTTCTTGGAGCAAATGGCGGTCATATCAAAAAGGAAAGCACAATCTTCAAGGCGGGTGAGACATGTCATCACAAGACCCCAAGTGTATGCGGTAGAGGATGGAGGGGCGTAAGCGACTAATCAGGTATATAATGTTTGTACTAACTGTAATGAATTGGGTCATGCAGCAGAGGTATGTATGGTGGGAGTGAGTGAGAATCAAGTTGAAGAAGTTAATGCTATTGCGGGGGGTGGTCGAAATTTCAATATGAACTCCAACACATACCATCCCGGGTTACGAAATCATCCAAATTTCCGCTATGGGAACCCGGCAAATCAAGCCAACCCTAATTTCCAAGGAGCTCAACGGAGATTTGTTCCTCGTCAACAATATAATCAAGGGAATTTTAGGAGTGGAAATGGTCAAGGGTATCAAGGTCAATTTCAACAAGTGGGTGACCAAAGTGGGAATGCAGGTCAAACATAATCGAGTGGCAACGAGGTTATGGATATGCTCCGAATGATGCAACAAGACATGCAATGGAGAATCAACTCGATGGGGCTCGTATGCAAAAGGATGAAGTTCGTGATAAAAGCATCCAAACGTTAACCACTCAAATGGGTCAACTTGCAACTGAGGTAGCGGAGCTTAATAAAGGTCAGGGCCAACTTCCAAGTGACACGAAGGTAAATCCCTCTCATAATTCTTCATGTACTATTAATATTAATCATGTAGTGTTTTACGAAGTGGTAAGAATTTAAGGCAAATTTGGAACCGGGTTTGGTTGAAGGGGTGGTTGCGGATATTACGGGAGTTGAGAATGATGAGGATGAAGTCTCATCACCAAGTGTGTCTAAGGACCTTATAGTTGAAAAATTAATTAAAAAACTAGGTTTGGGTGAGATTTTAAATGAAACAAATGAGGAAGTCTTCCGCTTTAGTTGACCCAGGAAAGAAAAACTTTATTTCAACAAGGGGTCCTCAAAAGGAGGAATTATTGGATGTGTTTAAACAGGTCAAGGTAAATCTCCTATTACTTGATGCGATTAAGCAAGTACCCGTTATGCAAAATTCTTAAAAGAATTATGCACTCAAAAAGACAATAAAAGAAAAAGTTGCCAAAGCGGGTAGATTTGACCGGACAAGTTAGTGCGGTGCTAAAAGGGATACTTCCTCCTAAGCTCCAAGATCCGGGAATGCCACTCATAAATATTCAACTTGGGAATTTCCCAATGTCAAAGGCATTATTAGATCTTAGAGCCGATGTAAGTATATTACCGGGTGGTTTGTATGATCAGTACGATTTTAGTCCATTGGTTCGGGTGGAGACAACGGTGGCCTTAGCCGATTTATCTCACAAGTTACCCCGAGGGATGGTTCAAGATGTTATTGTTAAGGTTGATGAATTTTACTATCCGGTAGACTTTTTGGTTCTAGACTACTCATCAGCGGACCCAAAACAACAACAAAATGTTATTTTGGGTCGACCATTTTTAAGCACCGCTCATGCCATAATCGATTGTCGACTTGGTACTGTTGACATGACCTTCGGTAATAGAAAAATGAGGTTAAATGTTATTACTAACACTTCTAGTTCTGTTGGTATTGATGAGTGCTTTATGGCAGATCTAGTGGATGGATGCGACCCACATGAGTATGAGGAGGAAGATGTTTGTGTTTGTGTTTGTGATGTTTCTGAACAGGTACATGCTTGTGATTTGAGGGTGGAAGAAGAAAAACAAGATGCAATGGCTGTGAAAGAAGTGCGACCGCCATGGACTCATTAGTTTGAGAGCTTGCCGGCAGAAATTAGTTCGGGCACAAAGCCATCATTGGAGGAGCCACCAATGTTAGAATTGAAGGAAATGCCAAGCTACTTGAAATATGCGTTCTTAGGGGATAATGACACGTTACCGGTCATTATTGCCTCTAACTTAGAGGTGGCGCAAGAGCATGAATTGTTAAGGGTGCTTAAAGCGAATCGGGTGGCTATTGGATGGACGATCGCTGATTTGAAAGGAATCAGTCCATCCATTGTGATGCACAAGATTATTACAACTGATGATGCAAAGCTGACGAGGGAAGCTCAAAGAAGGTTGAATCCGAACTTGCGTGAAGTAGTAAAAAAGGAGGTAATCAAATGGTTGGATGCAGGTATTATTTACCCTATTTCTGATAGTGCTTGGGTAAGTCCTACCCAAGTGGTGCCTAAAAAGGCCGGTATTCAAGTGATAAAGGATGATAATGGTGAACAAATCGCCACCTGACCGGTCACTGGGTGGCGTGTTTTTATCGATTATAGAAAATTGAATACCGCAACCTCTAAGGACCATTTCCCATTACCCCTCATTGACCCATTAATTGAAAAACTTTCGGGTCAAAAATACTACTGTTTTTTGGAAGGGTACTCGGGTTACAACCAAATTGCTATTCACCCTGATGACCAACATAAAACCACTTTCACATGTCCTTATGGTACTTTTGCCTTTAGGCGAATGCCATTTGGCTTATGCAATGCCCCATCAACTTTTCAACGATGTGTGATGAGTATTTTTCGGACATGGTTGGAGAGTCACTTAAGGTGTTCATGGATGACTTTTCGATTTTTGGCACAAGTTTTGAGTCTTGTCTCGACGAGTTGGAAAAAGTTTTAAAAAGATGTGTCGAGAAAAACTTAGTGCTCAGTTAGGAGAAAAGACATTTCATGGTACAAGAAGGTATTGTGTTGGGCCATGTTTTTTCTGAAAAAGGGATGGAGGTAGACAAAGCGAAAATTCGTGTAATATCATCGCTGTCTCCTCCTACAAATGTAAAAGGGGTAAGGTCATTTTTTGGGCATGCTAGGTTTTATAGGAGATTTATTAAGGGTTTTAGTGTTATTACTAAACCCTTATGTAATTTATTATTGAAAGATGTTCCTTTTGACTTTACTAATGAATGTTTGAAAGCTTTTAATGTTTTGAAGGAACAACTGGTGAAAGCCCCTATTTTGCAACCGCCTGATTGGTCGAACCGTTCGAGATTATGTGCGATGCTAGTGATACAACTATTGGAGCGATTCTGGGTCAAAGGGTCGACAAGAAGCCGGTGGCAATCTATTATGCGAGCAAAACTTTGTCCGAGACGCAACTGAACTACACCACAAGTGAAAAAGAATTATTAGCAGTGGTGTATGCTTTGGACAAGTTTTGATCATATATATGGGGAAGCAAAGTGGTGGTATATTCTGACCATAATGCAGTTCGGTATTTGATGGAGAAAAAGGATGCGAAGCCCCGTTTGATTCGATGGGTGCTCTTGTTACAAGAATTTGATTTGGAAATTCGATATAAAAAATGGAAGTGAAAATGTGGTGGCAGACCATCTATCTCAAATTCCAATGAAAGGGGTTGACGATTTCAGTGAAATTAACGAACGGTTTCCCGATGAACAGTTGCTCGTTGTCTCTACTTTTGTAGCACCGTGGTATGCCCGTAATGTAAACTATTTGCCCAGGGAATTATTCCTAGTCATTGGACGAAGAGAAGAAGACAATAGTTCATGGTCCAAGTCAAGCAATACATATGGGATGAACCGGATCTGCTTAAAATCGGGCCCGATCAAGTGATTAGACGGTGTGTACCGGAAACAGAAGTGGCCAAAATTTTGACCCATGCTCACTCATCTGCTTGTGGGGGGCACTTTAGTGGTCACAAGACGGGATTATGTGTCAAAATGGATTGAAGCCATACCGACAAGGACTAAAGATCATTCGGTTGTTTGCAAGTTTGTACTATCGAATATCTTTGCTCGTTTTGGGATTCCACGTGTTATAATCAGTGATGGTGGTTCACATTTTAAAAATTTTAATTTCAGAAAATTATTGAAGGGGTACAATGTGAACCATCGAATTGCCATGTCGTACCATCCACAAACTATTGGACAAGCTGAAGTGTCCAACCGTCAAATTAAGGAAATTTTAATGAAGACGGTGCGAACGGATAGGAAGGATTGGTCGAGCAAGTTGGATGATGCTTTGTGGGCGTACCGAACGGCCTACAAAACTCCTATTGGTACAACTCCTTACCGATTGGTGTATGGGAAGGGGTGTCATTTACCGATGGAATTGGCGCATAGGGCGCATTGGGAAATTAAAACGGTAAACGCCGATTATGATGAAGCGGGAAGATCCGGAAAATTCAATTGAGTGAGATCGAAGAGATTCAGGATGAAGCATATGAGTGTGCGGCTGCATACAAAGATAAGCTCAAGAAGGTTCATGATGCAAAGATTCGGAAGCGAACTTTGGAAACGGCTCAAAAGGTGTGGTTATATAATTCAAGGCTAAAGATGTTTGCAGGTAAATTGAAAAGCAAGTGGATGGACCCCCTATGTTATTATAAGAGTGGGCAGATTTGGAGATGTTGATATTGTGGATGATCGGACTAACACAAAACAAACGGTGAATGGGCATCGGCTAAAACCGTACTTGGAAGGAAACGACATCAAACATCTTGAACCTGACAAAGTGGGCTACATCCTACGCCCATTGGATGCGGAGTAAACACTAGAGGCCCAGGTTTGGTAGTGTAAATATTTCGTTTATTTATTTGTTTGGTTAGTTTGTTTCGAGTAATTATCCGAACGCGTTTGATTTGTGTTTGAAACAAGTGTGGGGAAGTTTTTCGGACTTTCTCATACACGGTGTTGAGGACAACACAGGTTTTTCGAGGGGGATGGCAAGTAAAAGTAAGTAAGTAAGCTAGTTGGTAAAAAAAATTCAATCGAAAATGCCAGTTGCCGCTATAGCTTACAGTCCCCACCGTACGCTACAATGGACCAAAATTCCTTTATGGTGACAAGCTACTGTCTTACGGTCCCCTTATATCACCCTAGCCACCGTAGCTTACGGTGACCACTGTAGCTTACGGTGGCCACTGGGTGTAAGGGGTCCGCAAAACAGCAATTATAAACACGGGATTTAACCCCAATCACCCATTTTCTACACACTTTTCAGCCATAACCTCCATTCTTCTTCTTCCCTATTTACTCTCAAGAACACCCACTTTAACCTACACAAATCGTTCAATTTCTCACCAAATCGAGTGATTTTCGGGTTAATATTGGCTAAAATTTCACAAGGATTCCGAATTTGTGTTTGAATTTGGTAGAATCCAACGTTTGGGGGATCAATTGTGAACTTTTTGATCCGAAAATTTTAGGGTTCTTCTTGGGTTTTTGTTAATCTTCAAATTTCTAGTGTTCTTCTTCTCTACAAGGTTAAGGTATGCACTTCTTACTCCATTGTTATTGCATTGTAGAATTGTAAGTGCTATGTTACTATGTTTCCATGCTTGCTTATAGTTGGTTATCTTGTGATAAATTTGTTGGGTTTATGAATGATTATGGTTGTGGAAGATAGTTATGTGATAAAATATGATTATTGGGCAAAATTTTACTAACTTTGGGGAATGTTGCTCAAATTTTTGCATATGATGAACTTATTATGTGGCTAGTTTCCATGACCATAGTGATAAGCAAGTGTGGGGATAATGTGGGATGATGAGAAGAAGAATAGTGTGTGTTCATTGTATCTATGCTATGCAGAATTAATATGTGGCGCAAAGGAAAGGAAAAAGTGGTTTCTTCGAGTGACCCGGTACCAAGAAAGAGAAGGTTAGTGATGCAGAGTGACGTTGAGGAAGAAGTGCCTGATCGGGAACCGAAACCAAGATGGACATCTGGTCCTCTACACGATCAACCGGAGGAATGGAAAGCTGAATTGTTCAACGATCAAATGAATAAACTACAACAACGAAATGAAGCGTTTATTTGTGACAAAGAGGTTCCAGAAGCAGATTTTGGACCATTTGAGGTCACGGAAAAGTTTCGTGCACTAGGTTGGGAAGTGGCGTTGAAATGTTATGATGATGAAGATAAGAATTTATATGATGCTGAGATTCAAGAGTGGATGGCCACTCTTTGGTGTCCTTCATATAGAGGTGGAGCGTCAAGAATGAGGCTAATCAGAGCCGTAAACGGCATTGAGGTGGAAATGTCTTTGATTCTTTGCGGCGGGTAGCAAAGTTCGATAGTAAACCAGTAAACCAATATATGCTTCCAGGGCTGGAAGATCTATACTTTGAACCCGAGAAGCATCCTCGGTGGAACACTATGTGTTGATACAGTTTTGTGTCTGTCGCTTGTTCTTAATTACAGTTGTAATTGTACGGTCTTTGCTCAAGTGTCTGTATAGGTTTGGTCGTGTCGAATAGATCGGGATATCCTTCTATCTTGATCTTGTATGACATCTTAGTTTGTCTTTGTTAATCAGTTGCATGTGTGCATACTGATAAGTCTTGTAAACGTCAAGTCTGCAGGCGTTCTCTAAAGATAAGGTTTTAGTGCGAGCAAGATGCTCCGTACGAATCAAGTATTTCGTACGAACCACATGATTCGTACGAAATATTTTTAAGTACAAGTGTGTTACTTGTTTCGTATGAAATGAGTATTTCGTACGAAACAGTTGACTCGTGCCAAATCTCTGGAATGTGTCTCGTGTGAAATAGTGTGTTCTGTATGTCTAGAATAGTGTTCCGTATGAAATCTGGACTGACACTATATAAGCAGACATGCACCTCTCAGTCAAGGTGACTGACCAGACTGAAAGAACGAGCTAGCAAACTGATCTGTTGGTGAGATCTCTAAGTTAGCATTTCTGGTGTAGACGAAGACACAAGAACACAACAAGTTTGTTTGAGTCATACGAGCATTGTGTGTATATGTTTGTACTTGTTCTCAATCATTAATCAAGATAGTGAATCTTTGGTTACCCCGTGTTCTTTACTTTGCTTTGGTTGCATGCACACTTGGATTCCGCACTTGTGTGTATGTCATATGAACAAGGAACTGGTTTAACACCATCCGCAGGTAGACCTACAAGTGGTATCAGAGCTTTGGCTCTTTCCTTGTTCAAAATCGGGCTTAGTTGTGTCTGAGCTAGTTTAAAGATTTCTGAAGTGTTCTTGAGCCTCCAGCAGAAAACTTAAGTTTTGGATAGATAACTAACTTAAAACTTGGTTAAAATTTGTTGCATGCATAAAATTTTATGGTAAAATTTTTCTGAAGAACATCCTTGAAGAAGAAATCTGCAAAAATTTGAATCTGATTAGTTTTGGTAGGGTTGACATTTTCTGACTTTGATCTGGACTTGGACTATGGACTGTTAAAATATATGTGTTTTAACTAAAAGTGGGTAAGACAACAAGTAATTTCGAAAAAGCAGGTCTACACAAGAAAGGAAATTTCTCACCAAACCATTTCTGAAAAGATTCCTCTAAAAAACGCTGAACAAAACAGTTTGTGAGACTGAAAATATTCGTGCGAATCATCTGACCCGCACGAACCACCTGATCCACATGAAACATCCTTGTTTCGTGCGAAACAGTTGTCTCTCACGAAATTGTTTTTGATTGTTTTTCGTGGTTTTTTAAAGCTTTGTGATTTTAAGAATTTGTCGTATTTTCAAATCTGAAAATTTTAAAAGGTAATTATAATTTTGAAACTTTAAACCTTTAAATTTTCATTAAACAAGAAAATGTAATGAGTTCTAACCCGTGGGATTGGAGTTGTTCAAACTCAAATCAGGAGTCTTCGCAAAGCTCCGCAACATCATGGGTAAAATCTTTGATGCCACAACATACAGCAATGATTTCTGCAAATCAATGGGCGTGTGTTGCAAATCAAAATCAAAGCATCCAAACTCTGTTAATGAGAGAAAGTGAAACAGGGAGTAACAACCGTCCGCCCAAGCTAAATCATATGAACGATTATCCTTCCTGGAAAAGTCGTTTTCATACATACGTTCTTGGACAGAACACGGAATTGTGGACGTGTTTCACTACCCCCTACAATGAAGCACTTGAAGAAGCTGGATCAAATCCAACCTCATTGGCCAATCTAGTCGAAAGTGACAAGAAAGCTTACGATCTAGAGAAAAAGGCATTTGCTATCCTCATACAAGCTCTACATAAAGACATTTATCATCAGTTTTTGCATTGTACTACAACGAAAAATTTGTGGGACACTTTGCAAGCAAGAGGTGAAGGTAACGCTGCTACCAGGAAGATTCGGCATGATCTGTTCAAGAAAGAGTTTGAAGGTTTCATGTTCATGGAGAACAAAACCTTGAATGATATGACCACTCGGTTTTATCATCTTCTTAGCGAATGTGCTCGTATAAAGTGTTAGTAGCACCACAAGAAATTGTTATGTGATTTGCTGATGCTTTACCACCAAAATGGGGTCAATTTATTGATCTTTTAAAACATACAGGTGTTTTGGACTCAATTAGTATTTATGAATTTGTGCAGAACCTAGAGAACAAGAATGAAGAAAAACTCCGGAAGGCACAATGAGTCTCTGCTCCACAAAACCCTGAGATGTATTTTGGAGGAATTAATGAAGGTACAAGCTCAAGTCAGCAACCGAAGCTGCAAACCACGTTTGTGTCAAACGTGAACCCTTTTCTACCCCAACTAGTTCAATCAAGTCAGTCTACAGGTTCGAATAATCAAGCCTATGGACAGACTTTTGATCTGAAAGCCTTCCTTCCATAGCCAAGGGATTTAGAGCATAAAGCTCCACAGCAAGCTCCTCAACAAGCTTTCTATGGAAACAACAGTCAATCGGGAAATCTCAACACTGTCAAACTTGACACGTCAAATCTCTCCAAAATCAACGTAGAAGTTGCACAGGAACATGCAGAACTTCTAAATACCATGGTCAGTGCGTATTGTGGTATAGTTACAGGTCAAATAGGGAACATCAATTTGACAAACGAAGACTATGAACAAATTGACCGAGATGAAATGGAGCTAATGGACATCAAGTGGGCATTTGCAAGCGCTGTGAGAAGAGCGAAGGATTATATGAGAAGAACGGGTAGAACCAGTTTCGAAAGCAAGAAGGATACAAAATACGGCGTTGACAAAACCACCGTTACTTGCTTCAACTGTGGAGAAAGAGGTCACTTTAAGCGGGAATGCACAAGACCCAGCAAGGAAGGAAATCACAACCCCTTTAGAAATCAGTCTCTACCATCCAACACAGCACAGTACAACAATGAAAAAAGAATAGTAGCTGTTGGCAACTCTAACAACACCAATCAATTAGGACCTTCAAACACGCATAGAGCTTTGGTAGTTCAATCTGATGAAGGATGCGATTGGTCAGTACAATTGGGAACTGAGAACAACGAAAGAACTGCATGCTATGCAAAGATAGTGGATCAAATCAAGCATGATCACAGCATCAACACTCCAAATAATGATGATACATCTGGGAATGCTAGTAGTTCTGATGAACAATGTTCAAGTTCAGATGGTTATGAATCTGATTCTGATGTGAAGAAAGGAAGTGAAGCTGAGGTTGAAGAGTTGCTGAGTGAAGCTGAGATGTTGAAGAATAAAAGGTAAGTATGACGAGGAATGCAGAAGCTATGGAAATAGAGACAGAGGCACTCTCTACAGATGATGCAGCTTTTCTTCATCACACTGCCTTTATGGCAAATGTTGAAGGTTCTTCAAACAGGTAAATTCTGAACCTCCTACTGTTTGGAATGACTGTCTTGAATTGAAAATAAAATATGAAACTGTCAAAAGTCATAATCAGAATATAGTTGTTGAACTGTCACAATGCAAAGAGGCGAATTTGGCGCTAACTAGAAATGAAAGAGAGTTCAAATCTGTAATAGAAACCCTTAAGAAAAGTGTTTCTGAATTGACAAAAACAGTTTTGAATAAACAGACGGGAATTACTAATTACATTAATCTCCTAGAAGAAACAAAGAAAGAGTTGGCATCGCCAAATGCGAATATAATTCGATCAAACGCAAATTGGAAAGTTATTCTAAATCCCAATATGTGCTTGCTCATATCATTGAAGTTCAAAAACTAAAGGGAGATGCTCAATGCATAGGGTATAAGTCGTGTCCACCCCCAATGAAACACAACTATACCAAAATGCCTGATGAAGAGGAGATGCCTCGTTTTGAACCCTCTGTACCTTTGAATCCTGAGGAATTCGCAGCAGGGTTAGGGTTCAAACTAGACAATTCCTCTCAAGAACCAAGCAACCAAGAAAGTTCATCATAAGATGAAGAAGAGGATGATACATCAGATGATGAATCAAGAAATGATGATCAGGATCAGCCTCTTCATGAAAGGAAAAGAGTAGAATTGTTTGCTACTCCTAGTACTCAATCTGTTGAGAATCAAGAGTCTGTTCCTAAGAAATCTGTGAAGACAAGTGTGTCTACACAAGAAGTAGATAATGTGTTGTATACATTGGTTAGAGATAAGAAAATCTATTCAAACAAAGATTTTCCAATTAAAAACGTAAATCCAATCTCTATAGATCAGATTTTTGAAAAATCAACAACCAAACCTTTAGAAAGGAAAAAGTCCACCAAAACACAACCATTATCCGCTTCAAAAGAAAAAGAATGGAAGCGAGTTGAAAAGCCCACAACTTCTCAGCCGAAGGTTGAAGCAAAAGGCTCTCGTTACCAGAAAAATGCTAAGACTGTTAAATTTGTAAGTTCTAAAGGTACCGATAAAGTCGAAACTTTTCAAGGAAAATTTAATGTTGATTTTGTAAAGAAAGTTAAGATTTTGAAAAGAAATAGTCAAAACAATTACACCCAATGCACTGATTGATGTAATGAAAATGAACCCAATACCTCAGGATCCACAAATTCAACATCAAGCCGAGAAACACGATCTCCTAGTTTTGTTTAAAGGAGAACATGTTTCAAATGTGGAGAATTTGGCCACATTATAAAGGATTGTCAAAATCCAGCCAAATTAAGATGTATAGAGAAAACCCCTCATGAACCAACTTGCAAACGTAAATCGGTTTCTCCGACACAAGATAAACGAATTATTAAAGATCAAAAAGAGAAACAAAAAAGTAAACAAGTAAAAGCAGTTGAGAAAGCTTTAAAATCGGATTCTTCGAAAAAGGATCAAAGATCTTCAAAGTCAATCAAACTAGACACTGTTAAAACTGTAAATAATAGTAATTCTAGTAATAAACAAGGATCTTGGAAACAGAAGACCGGTAATGGTTCAAAAGGAGTTTCTCAGTTTGTTAATCATCAAGAAATTGAGATTACATTTCTCGATGATAAAGGACGACCCAAGACCACTAAGGCTTGGGTCCCCATCTCAAACTAATCTTGTTTGTGCAATGTGCAGGGTGTTCCAGGAGGAACTGTAAATAGTCATTGGATTATTGACAGTAGAGCATCAAGGCACATGACGGGCGACTTGCGGCTCCTATATGATGTGAAAAGCATAAGGGGTGGTTATGTTACTTTTGCTGGTGACAAAGGTGGATACATCACTTGAGAAGGAATGGTCTCCAATGGTGTTGTGAGCTTCGACAAGATCAATTATGTGCGGCAAATTGATCACAATCTTCTTAGCGTTTCTCAAATCTGTGACAAGAAGTTCACGGTACATTTTGATGATGCCGGATGTTATGTGCTGAAGCCTGGATTCAAGATCCCGAAGGAATGGATTCTCCTGTCGGCTCCAAGAAATAATGATTTGTATATTCTTGATATGAGCCTCGCTATTACAACATCTGCAGAAGTCACATGTTTTGTCTCTAAAGCCACAGAGAAGGGATCAATCTCCTGGCACAGACGTATGGGACACATTCACCTGAGGAAAATGAACTATTTGGTGAAGAACAATCTAGTGAATGGTGTACCAGTGAACACTTTTCATCTTCAAGACGTTTGTGTATCATGCCAAAAAGGGAAGCAAGCGAGAAAGTCCTATCCCGTGAAGAAGATCAACACTGTGAATATGCCACTGGAACTTCTTCATATGGACCTCTTTGGACCTATGAAACACAAGACAACCTTTGGTGATTCTTATTGTCTGGTAGTTACTGATGACTATTCAAGATTCTCATGGGTAAACATGCTGGCACACAAGAGTGAAGTTCCTACTATCCTCAAGAATCTCCTGACTCTGCTGGAAAATTTGTACAATCTAAAGGTAAGGAGAATCAGAAGCGACAATGGCACAGAATTCAAGAATCAAGTTATGGATGAGTACTATTCCTCAAAGGTTATTCTGCATGAGTACAGTTCTCACTACACTCCACAACAAAATGGCATCGCTGAGAGGAAGAATAGAACTCTTATTGAAACTACAAGAACCATGTTAGTAGAATCAGAACTTCCCATTCAATTTTGGGGAGAAGCTGTTGCTACTGCGTTCTACACGATAAATAGAGTTCTGACAGTGAAGAGACATGGGAAGACATGCTTTGAGTTGTTACATAAAAGGAAACCGGATATTTCTTTCTTAGAACCTTTTGGAGCTCCATGCACTATGATCGACCGACGTGGAAAGTTTGGTCCCAAGGCTATCGAAGGTTTCTTTCTTCGATATGCTACTCCAAATTTCCGGGTGTGGAATTTGCCTTCGAAGAAGATTGAAGAATGGGGTGAAGTCAAGGTTCAGAGATATACAGAAGTTGTTAGAGCTCTGGGTGCTCCTTGGATGTTTGACTATGATGGCCTGTTTGACTCCTTTAATCTGCCAACTTTTGATGATGCAACAGCTGCTGCTCAGATGTTATTGGAAAGTAATACTGCAGTAGACTCGTCATTAGTTAGACCAATTATTGTTAACCCTCAAGTGTCGACTTCGATTAACAATCTGGTTCAAAATGAGGAATTCGAAGACGCTGCGGAGTATAATGTTTCATCAGAAGATGATGAGTTTCATGATGCAAATGAAGCTGCCTCTGGTGCTGTTCCTGGATTTTCAAATGATACGTTATATATTCAACCTCAAGGAACGACTGAAGGTCAGGCATCTACAACGTCATCAAATCCAGCTCTCGATTTAACTGTTGATCTGAATATCAACAATTTGGGTATAAATTCTCGAGTTCCTGATGTGCCAGAAACTCGTATTCATAATATCCATCCTCAGCATAATATTATTGGAGATGTCCAGAGTGGTGTGCAGACTCGTAATCAGCTTCGAAACAACCAGAATGCTGGATTGTATTTGGAAATCAGGGAATCTGGTGGTCTGAATGATTGGTCTTTTGCCTGCTATGTGTGCCAAGTTGAACCAAAATATTTGAAGGAGGCAATGAAAGAAGACTCTTGGGTTGAAGCCATGCAGGAAGAACTTCAGCAGTTGCAGAAGTTAGGCGTCTGGAAATTGGTTGACAGGCCTGACGGCTACAAGAAGATTGGTACACGATGGGTGTACAAGTGCAAGATGGATGACCGAGGTGTTGTTGTGAGAAACAAAGCGCGATTGGTTGTTCAAGGTTTTAATCAGGTCGAAGGGATCGATTACAATGAAGTTTATGCACCGGTTGCACGACTTGAGGCCATAAGAATCTTTTTGGCTTATACGTCCTTCAAGAAGTTCACCGTTTATCAGATGGATGTGAAGAGTGCATTTCTTCATGGTGTGGTAGAAGAAGAGGTATATGTTGACCAACCGCCAGGTTTTGAAGATCCTCTCCATCCTGACAAGGTTCGGCTTCTCAACAAGGCGTTATATGGTCTTCATCAAGCTCCGAGGGCTTGGTATGAAACGTTGTCTACCTATCTGTTGAAGAAGGGTTTTCGACGAGGCCTGATCGACTGTACTCTCTTCATCAAGGAACAGGATGAGGATTTACTATTAGTACAGGTTTATGTTGATGATATTATATTTGGGTCTACTAACACTCGAATGTGCAAAGAATTCGAACAGGTTATGCAGGAGAAGTTCGAGATGAGCGCAATGGGAGAAATGACTTTCTTTTTAGGTTTGCAGGTTCAGCAATCAAAGGAAGGGATTTTTATCCATCAAACCAAGTACGTCGGAGATATTCTCAAGCGATTTCAGATGGATGACTCAAAGCCTTTGGGAACTCCATTAGCTCAAAATCATGGGATTACTCCAGACGGAATGGGTGAACATGTAGAACCATCTCCCTATCGTGCTATGATCGGATCTCTCATATATCTTACTGCTTCAAGACCCGACATAATGTACCCAAAATACCTTCTGGCACGCTATCAGTCTAGTCCGAAGGTTTCTCATTTGATGGCTGTGAAAAGGATTTTTGTTATCTAAATGGTCGTCCTGACATTGGTCTATGGTACCCTAAGGATGATAACTTTGATCTGACAGCATTCAGTGATTCTGATCATGGTGGCTACAAAATCGATGCAAAGTCAACAACCGCAGAATGTCAGTTCTTGGGAAATCGCCTAGTCACGTGGCAATGCAAAAAGCAGACTTGTGTAGCTATATCAACATGTGAGGCTGAGTATATATCGGCTTCTAGTTGCTGCTTTCAAGTTCTATGGATTCAACAGCAAATGCGCGACTACGGTTTTGAATTTCTTACTACTCCTATTTTTGTTGATAAT
Organism: Scalesia atractyloides; assembly: GCA_947069175.1. Lineage (NCBI taxonomy): Eukaryota > Viridiplantae > Streptophyta > Magnoliopsida > Asterales > Asteraceae > Scalesia > Scalesia atractyloides. The sequence goes on along the minus strand of CAMTDV010000026.1, from coordinate 87,887,974 downwards.
GAAGCTGCTTTACAGATTACTCGGAATCCTGTACAGCATTCAAAAACAAAACACATTGAGATTAAGTATCATATCATACGAGATTGTTATGAAAAGAGACTTATCGATGGTGTTAAAATCCACATTGATCACCAACGTGCCGACCTTTTTACCAAAGCCATTGATAAATCAAGTTTTGAATATCTACTTTTGGTCAACAGCATCAAGGTGAAACCCGAGTAACTCAACCATGGCTAACAATTTTGTCTATACTTTTCTAAAAATCTAAAACTACGAAAAGATTTTCAATTTTATATTTTAGGGGGAGTAAGTTTAAGAAAATACAAAAATATGTCTTTTATTTACCTTCTTTGTTTAAGGGGGAGAAAATACAGAAAAATACAAAAACAATAGAAAAATCAAAAATGAGTTTCTTGGATAAGTTGAAGATGATGAAATTCACTGGTAAATCTGTCAGAAATGGTTAAAAGCATAGAAAGAAGATTGATAAGTAGCTTTTACTTATGATATATCGGTAGGCTCACAATCAGACTAAAATGTGAAGATTGATATAAACTTAACAGACAGAATGCCATGTGAGAACCATTCATTGGCATATGGTCTTGGTACCGAAATTTCGTTTGATAGAGTGTCGAGGTTCTGAGATATACGGTCTTTATGCTGGCTTATCATTTGGGTATCATGGTTGAATCTTTTGCCGAAAAATAACGGTGGCGCAAGTCTAGAACTTCCATGATATCATACATACGTGTACATATTGCATCCGACCTTCAAATAAGTGATAAAAATATCACATCCCCAAAATAAGTGATAAAATATCACAGCTTTATGTGGGAGCTAAGTTCGTCTCTTTGTCGGTACGATGGTACTAACCTGTTCACGGACTTACTCATGTGCCCTGCATTCATATGAAAATCAAGTTCCTCATCAATAAGTGATTAAATCACAAAGTGCTTGTTTTCAATCAAAAATAAGTGAGTATCTCACATCATTCATATACGTCAAAACAGATGATAAAGCAGTATACTCACCGGTAAGATTTTCTCTCGTGCATATCTTGATACGGGAATGTGTCGTGATGTGGTTGAACATCGGCTAGTAAGTATAAATCCATACCTTAATCACATCTCCTAATCATGATTACATCTGATAAGTCTGAGCTTACGTGGACAACAATGCCGATAATCCTAGTTAAATACTTATCTGTTTAATTTTGAAAACCTAATACCGTCTTTGACAAAGATTAAAATGCTGGTATGATTCCTTTACCTTGAAACTCGAAAAATTTATAGTTTATCTGTATATTTTGATTTTACGTCTAGTTTACTTAGTTGCTTATGTAATTACTTTTTGAAAGTTAGCCAAAGTTGATACTCGAGAGTTTCTACCAAGATACGCCAGAAAACCATTTGTTTGATATCGCAACTTCATAAAGTAATATCTTGCAACAAGTAGTCCATTAAAGAAATCCAAAATCTGATATTTGTTTGAGTGTGTGTATCTCATACGAATGAACCTAGTCATTTGATTTGACCTGGTCACTTGTTTTTCTCAAATTTGCTGCTGGAATTCAAACGAGTGTGTGTATCTCATTCAGGGAATACAATCATAAGAAGATTTTATGATAAGTCTTTCGTGTGTATTCCCTGAGAAATTTGTGTTCTAATCATATTTGTCTATGAGTATAGATTGATACAAATAGAACATAAACAAAGACCAGCAACGAAGAAATCTGACAAGTCAGAAGAGGAAACAAGAAAGATTTGAAGTTTCTTAGAAGTTCGAAGACTTGATACTCTAATCATTAGATAGCAGATCTATCAATGGATAGCAGATCTTCAGGGGGAGTTTGTTGATACTCCAAACCATTCTATGTAAAGAACAACATATGAAGACCAACGACCGAAGACCGAAGACCAAGCAACATCCAAGGGGAGTTTGTTGATATTGTTTTGTGTCTGTCGCTTGTTCTTAATTACAGTTGTAATTGTACGGTCTTTGCTCAAGTGTCTGTTTAGGTTTGGTCGTGTCGAATAGATCGGGATATCCTTCTATCTTGATCTAGTATGACATCTTAGCTTGTCTGTGTTAATCAGTTGCATGTGTGCATACTGATAAGTCTTGTAAACGTCAAGTCTGCACACGTTCTCCAAAGATAAGGTTTTAGTGCGAGCAAGATGCTCCGTACGAATCAAGTATTTCGTACGAACCACATGATTCGTACAAAATAATCTTAAGTAACAAGTGTGTTACTTGTTTCGTACGAAATGAGTATTTCGTACGAAACAGTTGACTCGTGCCAAATCTCTGGAATGTGTCTCGTGTAAAATAGTGTGTTCCGTATGTCTAGAATAGTGTTTCGTACGAAATCTAGACTGACACTATATAAGCAGACATGTACCTCTCAGTCAAGGTGACTGACCAGACTGAAAGAATGAGCTAGCAAACTGATCTTTTGGTGAGATCTCTAAGTTAGCATTTCTGGTGTAGACGAAGACAAAGAACACAACAAGTTTGTTTGAGTCGTACGAGCATTGTGTGTATATGTTTGTACTTGTTCTCAATCATTAATCAAGATAGTGAATCTTTGGTTACCCCGTGTTCTTTACTTTGCTTTGGTTGCATGCACACTTGGATTCCGCACTTGTGTGTATGTCATATGAACAAGGAACTGGTTTAACACCATCCGCAGGTGGACCTACACTATGTTGGATTATCTGTTCTTTCCGGGTACCACTCACGGGAAACTGTACCGCAAGAATTTAAGAATCGAAGGGAAGTTAATGTTGGCCATCTGCATGCAAAATGTCATCCCAAGGAGGGGTGACAAGACTGAGGTTCGACGGCCGGAAGTGCCGGTGCTTTACGCGTTGTTAACTTGGGCCCCTATGTTTCCATTTCGCTTTTTGGTGATTTATAATATATGGATTAGCAGGAATAGCGATCAGCGGAAAATCATCCCGTATTGCCGCCTTATTACAGCCCTCTTAAAAATGTATGGGGTGATTGGTGCGGATGATAAGGGGTCATACAAGAAATTCAAGCCATTCGACATCCGACAATTGGGGGCTGGGTGGAAGTACACAGAATTAGAGAGGTATCACAAGTTGAAGAGTGAAGGGCAAAGATGGAGAGTGCTGAAGGCCGACGTGCGACCACTTAGACCGGGGGAAGAGGATGAACTGGAGAGTGAAGAAGAAGGCCCGAGTGGGGACGAAGATTATATGGATGACCCACATGTTGCCCCGATGAGTGTGGATCGGGGAGGTTCGAGTAGTGATCCGACTGGGTGTTTCTTTGATTTCTCAAGACATCCGTATGAGCCGAATTGGGCTCACGAAGGTATAATGCAAGAAGTAATTGAGAGTCAGAGGCCTTCGGTGTTTGATAGCTGGAGTGGGGCAGAAAGAAAGTTTTTTGATCATCAGACATTCATGGGTGTGAATATGGAACGTACGTTGAGGCACAATCTTGATCGTCAGGAATCTTGGTACCACTGCGTACGCCTTTGAACAAGAGATAAATAACCGATATTTTGATGATCAAACCGGCGGATGCATGCTGATTGGCATGCGCGGCGACCGTTGGTTGTGGACCCACCACCAGTGGATTACTCGACCTTGCCACCCTATGACGGTAGTGTTTCTTATCTGACGCCACCGATGCATCATTCTCAATGGGTGGATCCTCATTATGGGCAGCATCAGCAGAGCACTGGGCAAAAAGAAGGAGGAGAAGGAGGAAGTGGCAGTGGCGCGTTCGCATTTAGTGAGTTTTCGGAGATGATGACCTCCATCTTTGGACCTCCGCAACCGCGTTACTACTGATCAGGTTGTGTTATTCCTTTGTACAATATTGTAGACTTTATTTTGTAGCGTTGTTTATCGTTGGGAGTGAAGGGGTTGTATTGTGATTGATAGTTATGTTTTAGGTTGGTGATATTGTGATTGTGTTGCTCTGTGTTTTTTATGTGTTTAAAAAAAAGTTTGGGATTTGAGTATTTGAGCAAAAGAGTGATGTTGAAGTAACTTGAGTGATCGTTTCCTTCAAAACCATACATTGGGGTCAACGTATCCCAAGTGTGGGGATGGGGGAAATTTTTTTGGGATTTTTGAAAAAAATTTTAATCAAACCAAACAGTTGTCCAAGTTTGAATATGATATCTTAATCTACATGACACATCGGTATCCATTTTTATCCCTTTCTTGGTGAGGTTTGAGCCACATGGAATATTTTAGAGATTAATTTCTTTTTAGATTGAGTAGCGGTATGTGCATTGTGTTAATAGAACTTGGATAATAGATGCTTGTTAAAACCTAAGTGTAACATGCTTGTGAATATGATAAGGGCATTTAGGAAGCCTCGTCTAGATGTGTGTTGAGTGTGGGTTTTGGGCGGGTTGGACCGCATAATTATATATATGAGCTTGGTAGTGAGTAGGACGGGGGTTTGGACATTAGTAGCCAAAATTTGAGCTTTTGACCATTCAATTGTTACCCAAGCCTATATCCTACAAAATTTTACCTATTAATCGACCGGTTTAAGAGTCTAGTTAGTTTGATACTGTGTTGTATGAATTCTTTCTTTCAGTAGTCGTAATGCAATATTTGCTATCTTGTTGCAATATTGTATTTGGTTAAAAAATAAAAAAAAGAAAAAAAAGAGAAGTTAGTGATGTAGTATAAATAGTAGTGGTTATTTTTGTTTATTGTAATAAATTGGGTCGATTAAATGAGCTACATGCATATATTCCACCATTTCTCACCTTTACGCATAGCCTTGTTACAACCCAAAAGTCCTTTTGATTCATAAGCATGTTAGGCAAATTGTAGGTAGAGACTTGATTATTATCCAAGCTTATTGTCGCACATTCACATACTTGCATTGAGTGATCTAGCACAATCTTGCTAGTACCATGTTTCTCACCGAGAGGAGAGTATTGTGAGGGTGTGTTATGTAGTATGATGGTAAGCTGACAATGGGATGACATGATTGTGTTTGGTTTACATGATGATCACCTTTAAGTTTGAAAACGTTTGTTATGTGTTGCTTGGGGCAAACAACGTTTAAGTGTGGGGATGTGACGAGTGGTCTATTAGACAACCCGAAAATGCATTAAAATGGTCATTATTCCACGTTTAAATAGGTTAATTGTTACGATTTGATGTCTACGGTGTATATGGCTTTGAAGGTACCGAAGAGCATAACGAGGGAGTTTAAACGTGCTTTGTCGGGGACTTGCAAGTGGCTAGTTGAAGATGTGGATTCAAGAAATTTAATGAAGGGCAAAACAGGAAATTTTGCTGTCCACCGTAAGCTACGGTGGGCACCGTAGCTTACGTTGGAGTCCACCTTCAAAAGCACCGTAAGACAGTCCTTAAGCACCGTAAGAAGATTCTGGCCCACCGTAAGCTACGGTGGGCACCGTAGCTTACGGTGGCGAGCTACGGGAAAGTTGTAACTGCCCATTTTAACTCGAATTGAAGAGGTCTTTTCATATCTCAATCATTGGAAACGTTTGGCACGGCTTTGGGGGTGATTTTTGAGTGCTCTTTGTGTTCCAAACAATTTAAAAACATAATTTTGGTGTTTGTTGATTCTTATGATCAAAACAATTGAAGTATGTTGGATTGCAAGAACATGAGAGGCTAGAACTTCTTGTGATCATCTTAAGTGGAAGGTTTGTTGAACAATTGTGTTTCAATTTCTGATTCTAGAATAATAATTGCTATTTGGTAGTTGTTATGTTGTTTGGATTATTGTTGGTAAATTGTTGATTAATATTTCATTCATTGCCTTAGTCGTACATTCTTGGTGTCGTTGACAATCAAGATATCACGGGGAGGTTTACGGGTTGGATATTAGTCAATTGGTTATCGGGTAACAACCTCGCATTATAAGTAATCCGAGTACTTAGTTTCCTTTTATCACGAGCAGTTAACCAAACACGAGTCATGTCTATGTGACTCTTTCTAGTTGAACCAGAAACTTAAGATGATCACTTGCTTTTAAATCTGTTAAACAACCAATCTTTGAATTGTTATTAATTAAAATCTAAAACCACATAACCAAAAATTCTGAATTTAATTTCTTGCAATTTAGGTAATTTAGTAAAAGTATTACAAACTTTAATAACACAATTTCCACAACTCCCTGTGTTCGATACTCACTACCGCTAGCTAGTAGCAGTATTTAGTAGTATTTGGATTAAATTTGCGTGAGACTACGATCACGTCAGGCCATAATAAAACATCCATTAGTGATGTAGTGCCTATGGGCCATAATTAAACGTCCAGTAGTGATGTAGTACCTACGGGCCATAATTAAACATCCATTAGTGATATAATGCCTACGGTCTATAACTAAACATCCATTAGTGATGAAGTGCCTACGGGCTATAATTTAACATCCATTAGTGAAGAAGTACCTACGGGCTATAATTAAACATCCATCAATGGTGAACTGCCTATGGGCTATAATTTAACATCCATAAGTGATGATATACCTACGAGCAATACTATATTGTCTATTAAGACAATGACAAATGTAACCTTATGGTTCCCTTTCCAAGGTGGTGAGCTATGCCCAAGCCTCATAGTCAATGTGATCAATGGGATCATGACTAATATCATCAATACAATAATTACCTATCTTAACATCTTAAGAGATGTTAATTGATTTGTTATATTGATTTGCCTTCGGGCCACATTATATTGTCAAATATGACCATGGCTGTTGTGACTTTATGATCCACTGTCTAATAGTATATGAACTATGTTCAAATTTAGAAAGCTTTTGATGGTCCCTTTGAGACCTAGGCCAAATGTAACTAAATATCTCAAAGAACATTCATTTAAAATGTTATGCCTGACAGTTGTGATCTTATGCACACTGGTTCAAATAGGCAATGGATTTATATATCCAAACTTTACAGCCTATATGGTTATTAATACCATGGCTAATGTAAGTTTAATTTAAATTTAGTATCAAAACATTAGAGATGGCTAATTCAGATGAGGCATAAAGTACTTGTGGTGATAATAGTACTAACAAAGCTGAAAATACAACCATCAATAATGATGATTCCAAGCCCGCATTGATGCAGCTATTGGAAAGGCCATGGAAAAGGTCATGGAAAAATTTAATGAGTCGAGCGCTACTCGTTCCAAACCTTTATCTATTCCACCATCATCATCTCGAAAGGAGAGCTTTGTTCACTCATCGAATACGAAGAGTGAACCAAAGAAACTAGAGTTTCATGATAGGTCTCGTTCTATTAAAGACGGATGTACCTATAAATACTTTGTCTCCTGCAAGCCTCGAGACTTTAACGGAGAAAAGGGGCTATAGAAGCCTTGAGATGGCTTGATGAAATTGAAACTATTGTAGATATCAGCGGTTGTGTTGATAAGGATGTGGTGAAGATTGTATCTCAATCCTTCAAGGATGATGCCCTAATATGGTGGAAGGCCATGGTCTAATCAACAGGAAAAGTAGACTTGTATAACTTGGGATGGACCAAGTTTGCGGACCTTGTCAAGGAAACATAATGCCCACCTCATGAGGTGGAGAAGATAGAGTCAGATTTTCTGATTCTTACAATGAAAAACCTGGATTGTCGGAAGTATGTTACCGACTTTAATTCCTTATCCAGATTAGTATCTTATCTGATTTCACCTGAACCCATACGCATCGCACGTTTCATAAATGGGTTAGCACCTGAGATTAAGGGCATGGTGAAGGCTGCTCAGCCTACTACTTATAGGTATGTTGTTGACCTATCTCTCTCTCTCACCTTAGATCTGGTGACACAAAAGTCAGTTAAGACTGAGACTGACGGGAAAAGGATGAGAGGAGATGGTAACTCCCAAAGATTTAACAAGATGCATAAGGGGAGATTCGGGTTCAAAAGGAACCCAGATAGGTCGGGTGAGAAACCGACGTGCAAAACTTGCAACCGCGGGCACTGGGGACAGTGCAATTCTGACCCACAGGCTAAGCCTTGTGGTATCTGTAAGAAAAAGGGGCATAAGACCCTAGAATGCAAGGATCTTAAGGATGCCTTCTTCTACAGCTGTAATGAAAAAGGGCATATTAAGACTAACTGCCCCAAGAATCCTAAGAGTAACAATGCAAAGCCTAGAGAGGCCAAGTAAGGAAATGATCGGGCCTTGCAGATGAATACTATGGAGGTTGTTATGACAACAACGGCTCATAACAGGTACATTCCTCATAATGACATATATGCTAGAGTTGTTCTTGATTCAGGTGCAGATAAATCATTTATGGACCATAAGTTTAGCAAACTATTAAACTTACCCATAAGAACACTAGATATAACATATGAAGTAGAACTTGTTGATGGAACCTTAGAAACAACATCTTCCATTCTTGATGGATGTTTCATATCCATTAAGAGTCACTCATTTCCTATCTCTCTTATGCCAATATTATTGGCGGGATTTGATGTAGTCTTAGGCATGGATTGGTTATCCTATAACCAAGCCCGCATTGCCTGTGATAAGAAACTCAATGAAGTTAAAACCCCATCTGGTGAAATGCTCACCATTCTCGGAGATTCACACTATGGATTGCCAGACAAAGTGTCATTATTTAAAGCATCCAAGTGTCTAGGGAAAGGTTGTGTCATTTACATCACACAAGTAACTATTAACGAGCCAAAGCCAAAGAGTGAAGACCTTTCAGTCATCTCAGAATATTCTGATGTTTTCCCTGAAGAATTACCTACCTCCAGATAGGCAAGTGGAGTTTAGGATTGACATTCTTCCAGGAGCGGTACCTATTGCAAGTGCTCCATATCGGCTAGCACCAACAGAAATGAAGGAATTGAGAATACAATTAGATGAACTTTTAGAGAAAGGCTTCGTTCAGCCTAGTTCCTCACCTTGGGGAGCTCCTATCCTTTTCGTTAAGAAAAAGGACGGTTCAATGCGGATGTGCATTGATTACCGCGAACTAAACAAGATAACAATCAAGAATCGTTATCCTCTGCCCAGGATCGATGACTAGTTTTATCAACTTTAAGGGGCTAGTTACTTCTCTAAGATTGATTTGTGATCCGGATACCATCAACTGAAGGTTAGAAGTGAGGATGTTCCCAAGACTGCCTTCAGGACCCGTTGTGGTCATTATGAATTCCTAGTAATGCCTTTTGGGCTCACAAATGCACCTGCAGCATTCATGGATCTCATGAGTAGAGTCTGCAAGCCGTATCTAGATAAGTTTGTCATTGTCTTCATAGACGACATACTTATCTACTCTCGTAATCAAGTTGAACATGAGAAACATCTTTGGTGCATCCTAGAATTGCTAAGACAAGAGAAGCTTTATGCTAAGTTCTCTAAGTGCGAGTTTTGGCTTAGGGAAGTCCAGTTTCTTGGACATGTTGTAAGTGAGAGTGGTATCTAAGTGGATCCCGCTAAGATTGAAGCCATAATGAATTGGGAAGTACCCAAAACCCCATTGGAGATTCGTAGTTTCTTAGGATTGGCCGGTTATTATAGGAGGTTCATTAAGAACTTTTCGAGGATAACCACTCCTTTAACTACCTTAACCCGTAAGAATGTCAAGTTTGACTGGGGTCCAAAACAACAAGAATCTTTTGAAGTTCTAAAATACAAGTTGAGCAATGCTCCTGTGTTATCTCTACCTAAGGGTATTGAGGATTTTGTCGTTTATTGTGATGCCTCGCACACTGGCATGGGTTGTGTGCTAATGCAAAAAGGCAAAGTAATTGCTTATGCATCACCACAATTAAAGGTGCACGAAAGGAATTACACCACCCATGACTTGGAATTGGGTGTTTTTGTATTTGCACTTAAGTTATGGAGACATTACTTATATGGCACAAAGTGTATTATATACACTAACCATAAGAGTCTCCAACATCTGTTCAATCAAAAGGATTTGAACATGCGACAGCGCCGCTGGATGGAAATGCTTAATGATTATGATTGCGAAATTCGCTATCATCCCGGCAAGGCAAATGTCGTTGCTGACGCCTTGAGTCGCAAGGAAAGGGTTAAGCCTATAAGGATTAACGCCAAGAGCATTGAGCTTAGAAATATCTTAAATTAGAAGCTACTAGATACACAAAAGCAAGCCTTATTAGAGACTAATATTTCTAATGAAGGATTAGGCGGAATTGTTGATCAGTTAGTGCCTGGAAAAGGTGGAACCCTTGGATTCAATGGCCGAATATGGGTTCCAATATTTGGAGGACTTACAGATCTAATCCTCCAAGAAGCGCATAATTCAAGATACCCAGTTCACCCGGGTGGTGACAAGATGTATCAAGATTTGAAAAATAATTATTGGTGGATGGGTTTGAAGAAATCCATGGCCACTTATGTAGCTAAGTGTCTGATGTGTTCGCAAGTTAAAGCCAAACATCAGAAACCGTCAGGACTTCTACAATAGCTTGAGATTCCCACTTGGAAATGGGAAATGGTAATTATGGATTTGATTACCAAGTTACCTAAGACCAAACGTGGCAATGACACGATTTGGGTCATTGTGGACAGGATGACTTAGTCAACACATTTCTTGCCAATTAAAGAGACTTATAATTCTGATAAGTTGGCCAAGCTATATGTGGACAAGATTGTGTCCCTACATGGCGTACCGATATCTATTGTATCCGATAGAGATACTAGATACATATCTCACTTTTGGAAAGTTTCCAACAATCATTAGGCACAAGATTAAACGTTAGTACGGCTTATCATCCACAAACTGATGGATAGAGTGAGCGTACTATCCAAACTTTGGAAGACATGCTTAGAGAATGTGTGACTGAGTTAGGTGGAAGTTGGGATGACCACTTACCCCTAATAGAAGTCTCCTATAATAATAGCTATCATACAAGCATCAAGGCTGCTCCTTTTGAAGCCTTGTATGGGAGAAAATGTAGAACGCCTGTTTGTTGGGCTGAAGTTGGGGAAGCCCAACTGTCTGGACCCGAAATTGTCCTAGAGACCACGGATAAGATAATACAAATCCGTGATCGTCTCAAAGCTGCCCTTGATAGGCAGAAAAGTTATGTAGACAAGAGGCAAGAACCTCTTAAGTTCCAAATAGGGACAAAGTTATGTTGAAGGTATCACCCTGGAAAGGTGTGATGCGCTTCGGAAAGAAGGGCAAGTTGAGCCCGAGATATATTGGACCATTCGAGGTAATCGAATGTGTCGGTTCTATAGCTTATAAACTTAAGCTACCTGAGGAGCTCAGTGGAATCCATGATGTGTTCCACATATCTAATCTAAAGAAATGTCTAGCCGATGAGTCGCTAGAAATGTCACATCAAGATGTGCAAATTGATAAAAACATGAGGTTCATTGAGAAACCAATTTCGATCGAGGATCGACAGGTTAAAAGCTCCGATGGAAATTTATACCTATTGGAAAGGTTAAGTGGGATGCCCTCCGAGGCCCCGAGTATACATGGGAGGTACAGTCCACTATGCGACAAAAGTACCACCATATCTTTGAATAAAATCTCGAGGTCGAGATTCTTTTAAGGGGTGAGAATGTAACACCTCGTAAAATTCACGTCCGGTAATATACTGACACGTGTACGAACCCTCGGTTCATACCTCAATGAGTTAGCCACTCAAACATGTTCAAAAATAAAAAAAAATCCACAAACCTAACCGTAACCTATGGTTGAGAACCGTAGCCTAAGGTTTCGAGCCGCTGAAACAAAATTTCGTTGACCGTAAGCTGCGGTCAAGCGATCGTAGCCTACGGCGGGCCCTGAAAACCTTTATTTTTCATTGTTTTAACTTTCAGAAAATGACCCAAAGGCCCTAAGACTTTGATATTTTCATATTACTTGTTTAATCAAGCCACTTTTGGACCAGAACGTCTCTGGGTTGAGACGATATCTTTTGATTTACCATCCTTGAGCATTCCGCTTCTTCACCAAACCTTTAACCTTACTAGTTTGGGTAATTTAACCCATGAAACCATAAGTATTCGTATCCTTCACGTTTAAGCTAGTAAACACTTATAAGTTATGCTGACAAGAGGCGTAAACCTCTTAAGTTCCAAGTAGGGGACAAGGTCATGCTAAAGGTATCACCCTGGAAAAGTGTGATGCGTTTTGGAAAGAAGGGCAAGTTGAGCCCAAGGTATATTGGACCATTCGAGATAGTCGAATGTGTCGGCACTGTAGCTTATAAGCTCAGGTTGCCAGAAGAGCTTCGTGGAATCCATGATGTGCTCCACATCAGTAATCTTAAGAAATGTCTAGCCAATGAGTCGCTAGCAATGTCACATAAAGATGTGCAAATAGATGAAAACCTGAGATTTATTGAGAAACCGATTTCGATCGAGGATCGACAGGTTAAGAAGCTTCAAAGAAAAATGATACCTATAGTAAAGGTTAAGTAGGACGCTTTTAGAGGTCCTGAGTATACATGGGAGGTTGAGTCCATTATGCGACAAAAGTACCTCCATCTTTTTGAATAAAATCTTGAGGTCGAGATTTCTTTAAGGGGGTGAGGATATAACATCCTGTAAAATCGTTTCCAATAGTATAGTGACACGTGTTGTATTTTAAATATAGTCTGTTAAAGACCAATAAGGATTAAAGGCGTCAACATGCTCAAACGGAGCCTCTGAGTGACGGTCCGATGTCAACATGCATAAATAACAGCCTCTGAGTGACTGATGATATGTCAACATGCTTGACATTTGGCCTCTGAGTGACTGATATGTCAACATGCCCAGCTCTGAGTGACATCGGAATCAACATGCTTATAATAAGCCTCTAAGTGATCTTTTGTGAAGTCCTAACTCTCATTCGTGCCATTTATTGAACGTGAGGGTTCAATTTTGTAAATATGTGAAAGTTGGATGATGGAGGGATTAAAAGTGTCAACATGTTAATTTATAACTCTTAGTGACCTTTTAATGAACCGAGAGCTCGACAATGTCCGGGCATAATCCCGGGTATGCCAAGTTTTGGCTATGAAGGGCTAAAATTGCCAAAAAGGTGTTTAAAAAGGTTTTTAGAAGCTTTAATAAGTTAAGGGTTAAAAGTGTCAAACTTTGAAACTGGCCAAGGGCGGTTGCAGGCCGCGAGAGACCTGGCCTGGGTCTCTCGCGGGGCGCGAGAAGGGGTCTGCAGCAGAAAGTTTTGGCTTGGTCCCCGAACAAAGCTCCAAAACCATTTGATCGAAACTATGGACTTGTAATCAGCTATGCCACATTTTGGGACACTTGTAAGCTCCCTCTTACACCCCTAAACACCTGACTTCACCTCCTTTGAGTTCTCCAACTATAAATAGGTGATCAAGTTCACCATTTGAACTTGCACCTTTCTTATTCATACTCTTCTCCCTCCTCTGGAAGTTCCTAGCTAAAAGGAGCTTCCAACATAGTTCTTTTGCACCTTAGGAATCACTGGTAAGTGTTCCTTCATTGTGCGTTTTCGTTTATAGGCTTTTATAGCCAAAAGTCAAGCGTTTTTCAGAAAACGCTTTGACTTTCGGTTAAGACCATTATGGTCCAGCCATTGTTCGAAATGAACATGGCTAAGTGATCATAATAAGGTAGGTGTTAGTCCCTATATAGGGCACCTCCTGAAGATCACATTTGCTAGACCAATTGACGGGTCAAAGTTGTGATATCAAAAAGTCAAACAGGCCATTTTTCGGAAAAATCATAAACAAGTTGGTAATAATTATTAGAACATGTGAGAACATGTTCGGCTCGTCAATTTCAGTTCTAGGGTCGGTTCGCAACCGAAAGTCGCGAAGTTTGACTTCTGCTTTGACTTTCGATTCTGATCCGATTTAGATTAGTTACCTACTGATCTAAAGTGGCATTATGATCGTAATATAATGTAGCATAACCCTCTGAGGTTATATTACATGATCATAATCAGAATCCAAGTTTATGCGCAAGTTCCATAATTACGCCATCTTTGACCAAAATGCCATTTTTGCATAAAACAAGGTTTTAAATGGTAATAAACTCGAAAATGAGTTTTCTACTAATATAATATTATAAGTAGGATTATTTGGGATGTTAAACCAAGTTATAAACTGAGTTTTCAAACAGGTCCTTCAACTATGTCGATAAATCACGATTTTAGCCCCCGTTGCTTATAAAATGGTTTTAATCAAATTTTTTCAAAGTAAATCAATTACCTACTGATATGTTATATTAAATAATATATCTAAGACATTTCAATCTGACCTTAACATCAGTTTTCATAAACATCGCATAAAGACGTTATTTTACGACATAAGCGTCGTTTCGGCGCATAATATGGTTTTAAACCATATTAATTAACCAAGACTTGTTACCTACGGATTTTCAAACTTATTTTAAACATATTTAAAGTAGGTACAAGTTATAAACTCAGAATCCCAAATAATTTATAAACTTTGTGTAAAATGACCAAAATGCCCCTTCGACGCATAGTTTGGTCATAAAAGATAATTTACACATGACATCCTACTGATAATATATCATAAATAAATTATTTTTCCAGAATACTTATGATTATAAAATTAAAATATATTCAAGTTTCTTTTATACGGTATATAATTACCAAAATGCCTTTATAAGGCATAATTTCGTTTTAAAACATTAACGGTCATATAAGTTGATATCCTACTGATATTTTAACTTATGTAAAATACAATGGCATATTGAACTTGTCCATGACTTATCCGGTTACCCATTATCGCTTATAAGCATACGGTTGATTATACGTAACTAGTTTATGAAAATTAACCGAAACGGGTTTAACCTTGTCATTTAGGTTTCAAAATCCAGAATGCTTATAGTTTACCCATATTATACAAGTCAAGTACTTGACGGGATTAAACTACATTCTATCCGATCATCGTTTAATCAAGCGTTATACGTAATGATCATGTACCCTATTCGGTTTATAAGACCGTTAGTATTTAATTGGTTAGCTTATGCCATAATCCAGACTAGAGCCTTACCGGTAAATGTTATCTGCACTTGGTACTTTTGTATACGACTGAGTTATTTTAAATAAAAGAAGAAGACTAGCTCAGGTAAATACTCTCGACTTATTTTCCCTATACAGGCTTTGGATACGATAAATTATTACCGCTTGGTCCAAAATGGGGTCAATCGGATGCCCGTTTGTGGCTAGTAAACCTCATATTTTGTTTTAATCAGTTTTGTTTGATAACTTAAACATAGGGGGTTAAATTACCGTGTACTAGATATCCTTGGCTCAATACATTAGTTATTGGCCACGACGTTAGCACGTGGTGTAGGCATACACCTGTCAGATGCTCATATGCAAATTACCCAAGACGTTGGGGATAACTCCTTCGTGAGTTCGTAAGTGATGTGTATTTAATCATGTCTCGGTTTCTGTCCCGGGCCCTATATGTATTGACAAACATGTGAATCTGATACAAGGTTGCAAGGTCAACTTTCTCAAGTTGATAAAAGATTTTGTGCCGTTTTGCACTTAAAAATCATTTTAAAGTTTTCAAAATGAGTCTGTTGGATGTATTTATCAGCGAAAGCTGACGTATCGTCCAAAGACTAAACTGCAGGTACAATACGAAATAGGCCGGAAGATGCTCGGTAGTGAATAAGAGGATTTTGCAAATCCTTAGATCTGCCCTAAAGTCTGTTTTATATTCTTTCTTGTACATTTAATGATCCGCCTGTGGATCTTCTATTACAAGCTTGTATATTATTTTGTATTTTCGAACATTCGGTTTGTAATAGTAATTTTACTCCAAGACTTCCGCTGTGCCGTGTTTAATTGACTATGATGATTATCAACTGACGTCACGATACTCCCCATCCGGGCCCACCGGCGTATGGATATAGGTTGAAAATCCGGGGTGTGACACCTAGCTTAGTTGCCATATCTTGAAATTGATTAACAATAAATAAATATATCTACTAATCTGCACATACGTGAAGTTTAAAGCAATCGTGTTTCATAAAGTCGGTTTATTAACTCTACTTACTTGGAAAGATGACAAACATCTAAACAAATACAACACTATTAACATAATTGTCATGTGATCATAGCAAATAACATAAAAAATTATGCTTACTAGATGTAATAAGGGGATTGTGCAGACTCCCATCTGATCTTTTCAGCATAACCCTCACCCTCCCTATTAGGTCAAATCCAAGACTGAACCAACTCAATATCGGAAGCAAATACCTTTGTGAAAACAACAAAATATGGACCAAAGAACAACAAAAAGCAATACATTCTAGAAATATGATTGTGTAAATTTAAAAGTTGTCCAATTTGAAGTTAGCTCATAATCTATAACATCATCATAGCCCCTTCAAATAACTTAAAAAACACAAAAGAAAACGCAACCCGCACCCGTATAGATTTCAAGGGCTCCGTATACTAAAACGAATTATCACTTTTGATGTTCATATCTGTATTATCATCAGAGAATGGAGATTAGACGGTGATGGTTGCAATAGAGGTTGCAAGTGCACAACTTTAGACATATCTCACACATGTCGTGGCTATGAGCTTGCCACACCAAGTCGTGAATAATCTCATATCTTGAATTAATTACTGTGTCATCATATCCATTCAGGCCATCATTTTTCCTTCAAATTTTTTTACTTATGCAATTCAAGAAATAACATCTTTCAAAAAAACCATTTCAATCCAGGTTTATTATTTAGCCAAACAAAACAGAAATGTGATTCGTGGACAAATTAAAGACCCCACGAGATGACATCATGAAAGGTTCTAAGAGTGTTATTATCCAAAGAAAATAACTTTAAACTGCATGAAGCTGAATGGAGAAAACATTTGATTTTAACACTATATATGAGCCATCCTCATGGACAGGAAAAGCCCTAAATCACGATAGTTGTCACCAAAGAAGCAAAGACAAGAAAATGAGAGCAACCACCGCACAACCTTCGTCGCCATGGACGGCCAGAAAGCCACTGGCAATGACGGGGCAACATCGCAATCTCAACTCTTTTTTCTCTCATTGTCAAAAAACAATGAGTCTCTATCTAAAGATTCGAGGACGACACCTAAAACCCCCTAAAAGCTCACATACACAAATTTAAACATCAACCATACCAGCGATGCAATCCGGCAAAACAGAAGCGTGGGAGTGAGATGGTCACAGCTTAATCTTAGACTTTGATTGCTTTAGGTGTTCTTCCTAAGGTTTTCTATTGCGATGATGGTAATCACAGCCTCAAATGCTACGTTCTCTTTCTCAGTCATATTGAAGGAGATGTTAATAAATCCCAACGGACTTATGAACCAAAAGCCTTCCAAGGACGTGTGACGCAATGGGAGGACCAATGTCACCCGTCATGGTTAAGTTAAACGAACGAATATAAACAGAGGTTGCGTTTGTTCACGAACGTTCGGTGATATGTTCATTTGTGTTCGTTCATTTAAAAGTTTTTGTATGTTTTATTTTTGTTTTATTGTTTTTACTTTTAACATTTGAAACCCTAGTTATAGCATAAGCTTCCCTAGCATCTCTTATTTAACAATTTTAATTTTAAATTGTGATAAAGCATTACAAACTTCTTAATTTCGTGTTAATCATGTTTCTTATAGTTATGTCAAATATGCTCGGATATTTTTGTTAAGCGCTTATTTATTTTTTGATGCTTTCTTCATAATCTTTGTGATAAAAAATGTACATTTTCTTCTAAAATGATATATATGTTCATGTGTATTCATAAGTGTTCATAAATGTTATTTGTGTTCATTTATGTTCACAAATATTTGTTTGAGTTTGTTTATATTTGATAAGTGTTTGTGAACAGTGTATGAACACGTTCATTTTCTTATTGAACGAACACAAACAAGAAATCTAGTTCAATAAACGTTCATAAACAGCTTATGAACAAACTCATTCTTTAATTAACGAACATGGTTCGTTCGGTTCGTTTATTGCCAAAAGAGTAACAACACAAATTCTGTTTTGAAACGAAACAAAAATCAACAAGTTAACATAAAAACAAATTCCCCCCTTAAAGTTGGCGCCAAATCATAAATACAACCTCGATTCCCGCCATAAAATAAACACAAAACTCCTCCCACAAACGCATGAAATCAGACAACCTTCAGAAATCAAAAAATGGGGAAGTCCAAGAGAGACGAAAACCAATACTGGCTACTAAAAATCGAGCCAGGAGAATGGTCATGGGAAGACCAAGCATCCAACGGTGGCATATCCAAATGGGACGGTGTTAAGAACCACCAAGCACTTAAACATCTAAAGTCTGCCCGTAAAACGACCTCTGCTTCTTCTACCACTCGGGACGAAGTCACGCTGCATAGTCGGGATCGTAACCGTTGTCCGTGAATGGTACGAAGACGGTGCGGGTGGCGTGATAGACGTGAAGGCGGTTGGGGAGATGAGGAGGGCGGTCGATTTGAAAGAGATGAAACAACAAGTGAAGAGTAATGAGTTTGGGTTGTTTAGACAGCCTAGATTGTCGGTGGTGCCGGTACCGGTTGATGTTTGGGAGAAGATTTGCGAGTTGGGTAATGGGTATGAAGGGGATGGTGTTTGTGTGTCTAAGGATGATGAAGAGCTTTGAGGGCTGGTTGTTGTTTAGATGGAGAGTTCTGGTTGTTAATTAGGTGTTGGTGGTTTGCATAAGTGAATATAACATTGTCGTTTGATTTTGAATCATTGTGTTAATGTGTTTACAGTATACACATGAGTGCATTTTCTTGATTGCTTGACGAATTATGATCACATATAGGTTTTTATTTTATTCTATAAAAGTATATCAACGCAATTATTCATTGGGATATTCAGGGGCGGACGAAGGGGTAGCCTCCGCTACCCCTTGTTGCTCTGACGGTAGTGTAAATTTTGGAAAAAATTGACATTTTTTCAATTTCGTTACCTTTTTTTTAAACGTTACCCCTATGAAAGTTTTCTAATCCGCCACTGTGGATAATCACGTAAATAGATATGATGATCCTTAATTTTTGTAAAAATAGTCATTAACTTTAAGAAATTTAAAAGCATGATACATCCAAAACTAATCAATAAGGCAATGCTAACCAATCCATGTACAAAATATAAAATCAGGTTTACAATAGTACAGACCTAGCTAGATAAAATTTACATAAAGTTGTGATTTACAAATTTACGATAATCATTTGGCACCAGTAGGTAGAAAAATACTAAAATTGACTGTATAACCACAAAAATGAATATTGATACCAATAATAATTTGTTTGGAAAAAATATGATCGAAAAATAAAGTCTTGATATGCTTAGAAAACATCCACACATGCTTTACACTAATCAAAAAATATATGAATGATTAATGAATATTAATACCGGGATCAGTTTGTTAGAGTACCGAGTATCGATATAGTTTATGATAATAACAATAATAAATATAGTTATAATTATCAATTTGGAATATCGGATAGTGAAATTAAAGTCGTTACCATTAAAAGACTTTACTCATTCCTAGATCTATTGAGTTTGGAATATTGGATAGTGACATTAAAATCGTTACCACTAAAATACTTTAGTTATTCCCAACTAAAATACTTTAGTTATTCCCAGATGTATTGAGTTTTTTATTATATAAATATTATAATTTAGTAGAGATGAATATAATTGGATGATTTAAATGCTAACACGATAATAATTTAATTGTCCGTTAGTTTCTTTATGGTTCAAAATGAAAAGAACTAGCTTCTCAAAAAATAATAAAGAACTAGTTACTCAAAAAATAATAAAGAAAAACACTACACTTCCAAATTAGGAATTTAGCCTATTCCAAAGGGTCAATAGGTAAATGTTTTTGGATCCGTTTCTATAAACACAACTCTCTCAAATTAACAGTAAATTGCACAAAAAAATCTTTTACGTTTCCTCAAACTTGAAGGTTTCAATCTTAATGTTTAAAAGTTGCTAAAAACAGCCTTTAAGTTTATTTTTGTTGCGGGTTCAATCCTTTACAGTTAACCACGTTATTTTCTTCAGTTAAGTTCCCTCACATGCATAACATGTGAGTGTATATTCGTCATTTTGGTTGATCTTCCACCCACGTCAATTATAAGAAAAAAGAATATTTAAGCTTTAACCTATTTTAAAAAAAAATTACCGCAGGGACTAGTGTGCAATAAAACCTAACTTTTAAAAACCAAACACCCTCTTTTCCGGTCTTCTTCTCCGGCGAACCCGAATTAAGATAGGAATCTTGTTAAGCTAGCCCATTAAGCTGTAAAGATTAACACAGATTTTGATCATGCCAATCAAACTCTTCAGGATTATCATCAGTTGGAAGAATCGGCGCCTTATTCGCATCAGACGGAACGACAAACGACTCTTCAACCTTAGATACTTCTCACGGAACTCCGACGCCGTCAAATCAGAGAACTTCGTAACACCGTGTTCAGTAGTCGGATCCAGCAACTGGTGACGCTTAGGACGCCGCAAGTTAGACTTAGACACTATCAAAAGGTAATCGTGCTCCTCTATAGTCGCGTACGTTTTACCAAACTTTGTTTAAACTAGGTTAAAACTTAAATATTTTTTTATAATTGAAGTGGGTGGAAGATCAACCAAAATGACGAATATACGCTCACATGTTATGCATGTGAGGGAACTTAACTAAAGAAAATAACGTGGTTAGCTGTAAAGGATTGAACCCGCAACAAAAATAAACTTAAAGGCTGTTTTAGCAACTTTTAAACATTAAGACTGAAACCTGAAAGTTTGAGGAAATATAAAGGATGTTTTGTGCAATTTACTCTCAAATTAATCATTCTAGTCAACCATGGAGTCAGCATTATCCCCCAAATCCATCATCAACGTCGCCGCCATCTGCGGCTCCCTCCGCAAAGCCTCCTACAACCGCGGCCTAATCCGCTCCGCCATCGATCTAACAACCAACCAATCTGTAACCGGAATGTCAATCAACTACATCGACATCTCCCCTTTACCAATGCTCAACACATATCTCGAAATCGACGGAAAATACCCACAATCCGTCACAGCTTTTCGCGACCAGATCCTCCAATCCGACTGCTTCCTCTTCGCCTCACCGGAATACAACTACTCCGTCACCGCACCGCTCAAAAAACGCCATCGACTGTGCGTCCAGGCCGCCGAACGTCTGGGCGGATAAGGCGGCGGCAATTGTTAGCGCCGGCGGCGGTTTTGGTGGCGGACGGTCGCAGTATGTACTCCGGCAGAGCGGTGTTTATTTGGATTTGCATTTTATTAATAAACCGGAGTTTTTCTTGAATGCGTTTGAGTCGCGTCCGAAGTTTGATGATGAAGGGAATTTGATTGATTTGGAAGCTAAAGAGAGGCTGAAATCTGTTTTGAATGCATTGAAAGCTTTCACGTTGAGGTTAAAGAATAAGTGAGTGATTGAATGGTGTTTGTTTTGGACTTTTGGTTGTGTGAGTTGTTGAAGGTGGATGGGTTTTGTGATTTAAGTTGTGAAAAATGAAAATAAAATGAAAATCGCTTCTTGTTGACTTGTTTGTTTGTGAAGTTATGTTTGGATATATATATATAAAAGATGTTTATATTTTTTTGTAATTCGATCAAGTTGTATTATAAAGGAATTTTGATAATGTGTATAGAGTTGGTAGCTTAGTATAAAAAGTTATAATGTTTGGATTACTAGGTTCGTCCTTGAGAATCGGACCCCTGGCCCTCGACGAGTTTGAAAAGCAGGTCCAAAACATTACGACTTCTAGTTGGGTAATGTGTTGACGCCCTGGTTTAAAATTATAAGTTTTAAATAGGTTAATTGGTAAATGGTAAATGAGTTTAGATATAGATAGTCTAAATGTTTCATAGGTTTAAAAAATTAAATATTAAGCAGACTGAATTTTAAAAATTGTTCTTTATTTTTATATCTAATTTCAGATGGTGCCCTTTACCTTTAAAATTGATGAGTTTTTTACTTTATGTTTCCAAATGCTACGCGGTTTGTCCTTTTGGCCTAACTCAGTTAGTTTTTTTGTTAAATCTAGTCATTTGCCTTGCACACAAGGATAGTTTCGTCATTTTACCTTTGCAGGGACTAATTGTGTAAACATCTAAAAAAAGTTTAGAAAAATAAACAAGATTATATATATACACAAAAAACCCTATCTTCTCCCATTCTATTCATTTTTCTCACCTCTCCATCTCTCACAACTACCACCTCTGCAACCCACCATTATTACCGCCACTTGCACTTGCGAACCACACAATCACCGCCACCTGCACCTGCCGCCTCATAACCATCGCCAGCTGCTCTGTCGCCTCCATAACCACCACACCTACACATGTCGCCTCCATAACCACCGCTATCTGTACCTGTCGTCTCCATTACCACCGCCACCAGAAACCTGCCACTAGCATCTGCTAATCGCTGCTAAAACCTAATAACACCACCACCACTACAGTAATTGAATAGATCAGAACCCCCCCCCCCCCAGTCACAACATCATCGACGATCTGTGGAGATCAAAGAGATCGAAACCCCATTAGCACCACCACTATAATGACGAAATTAGGGTTATTTGTGGTTTGATTGAACAGATCGGAACCCCCCCCCCCCCATCGTCAATGATTTGTTGTCCTTCAATCTGAGTTATTTGTAGTTTGATTGAACAGATCAGAACCCCCATCGTCGATGATTTGTTGTCCTTCAATCTGAGTTATTCTGGGTTATTCTGGTTTGATTGAATGTGTGAACTTGTTTTTGTAGGATTGACAGAAATTAGGGCTTTATGACCACTGATGGAAGTTAAGAATAATATATGGTGGTGGTGGCGGCAATGGTTGTGTGAGAGTAGTGGACGGTGGGGGTTGCAGTGGAGAGAAGTAGAAAGGAGGGGGTAGAGACTCTCGATTATATTATAATATACATTATTACTTTTTAAAGTATATTTTGTTTTAATTGTTAAAATGTTTTTAAATAAATGGGTAAAAAGACTAAATTACCCTTGTGTGATCTAATTTAATGATAAAAACTATCTGAGTTAGGCCAAAAGGACAAACCGTGTAGCATTTGGAAACATAAAGTACAAAACTTATCAATTTTAAAGATAAAAGGCACTGCCTGAATTGCGTATAAAGATAAAGGACAACTCTTGAAATTCAGTCTATTAAGGAGAAAGTGGGTCTAAACTAAAGAAAATATATTTTTAAATTAGCTATAAGCTTATATATAAAAAAAACTAGCAGGTATTAACCAGTGCATTGCGAGGGAACTTGGTCGGTATAAACTCTAGTCGGTAAAGGATTAGTAAGGTAGCCATACGGGACCAGTACCTACAGCAACTGAAAGAGAAACACACAAAATAAAGTAGTAATATTTTCAAAAGGTTATCGACACGTGTTCAATTTATTGGTTTTTTATAATTTAACCAAAAAAATTAAATGATTATATTATGTTTGTCACACCCCGAATTTCCAACCAAACACCGGTGGGCCCGGGTGAGGAATATCGTGATATAAGTTGATATCATCATAGTCAATTATCACAGCACAATGGAAGTCTTGGAGTTAAAATACTATTACAAACCAAAATGTTCAAAGTTCGAAAATAATATACAGACGGTTTGTAACTAAAGATCCACAGGCGGATCGTAAATTATACAAAAGATGAACATCAGACTTTAGGGCAGATCTAAGGATTTGCAAGATCCTCTTATATCAATACCATGCAGCTTCCAGCCTATTTCGTATTGTACCTGCAACTAAGTCTTTTGAAAATACGTCAGCTTTCGCTAGTAAATACAATTAACTGACTCGTTTTGAAAACATTTCAAAAATTGATTTAAGTGCACTATAACTTGGGAAAGTTATGCTTCTAAGCTTGTTAACAGATTCACATGTTTGTCAATATATATGGGGCCTAGTATAGAGACCGAGACATGGTTAACTGGCACACCACTTATGAACCCACGAAGGAGTTATCCTCAACTTGTGGGTTAAAATATTTTAGCATTCGCATCTGTTAGGTGTATGCCTACACCCCGTGCTTTGGTCGTGGCCATTAGTAACTTAAATGAGCTGAGGATATCAAGGACACGGTCGTTAACCCCGAATGTTTAAGTTATCAAACAAAACTGATCAAAATGGAATATGCGAATTTACTAGCCACAATCCGGCATTCGATTGATCCCATTTCCGACCAAGCGGTAATAATTTACCGTAACGTATAGGGAAAATAAGTCAAGAGTATCCTGAGCTAGCACTTGATTTAAATGCAAGTTTATATTAACTCAGCCGTTTAATCAATTAGATAAATGCAGATAGCATTTACTGGAAGGCTTTAGTCTGGAATATGGCATAAGCAAACCAATTAGAATGCTAACGGTCCTATTTAAGTCATTGACTTAGACCGACTAGCTTAAAGGATCAAAACGGTACAATACGCTAGATTAAGCGATGACCGGATAGAATGTAGTTTAAACCCTACAAGTACTTAAGACTTGTATGTCATGGGTAAACAATTAACATTCTGGAATTTGATACTAAAATGATAAGGTTAAACCCGTTTTGGTTAATTTTTCATAAATAAGTTACATGTACTTAACCATATGCATATAAAATCAGATTATAATATTTATAAAGTTTGACCCATTTGATTTTTTAAAACATAAACTTTGACCTTCAATTGACCTAGTAAACGTGATCCTTAGGAGGTGCTCCCCTTTTAAGGGATTAATACCTACCTAATTAAGATCACTTAGCCATGTTCATTTTGAACAATGGCTAGACCATAATGGTCTTAACCAAACGTCAAGGCATTTGTCGAAAATGCGTGACTTTTGGCTATAGAAAGCCTATAAAAAGAAAAGAGCAGAGATGGAACACTTACAAGTGCTCCAAGAGAAACTTTAGAACTCAAAGGGAAGCTCCTAAATGGTCAGGAACTTCCAAGAGTGTAATAGAGAGGAGAAAGAGTGAATGAGCAAAGAATGAGGTGAACTAAGTGGGCTATTTATAGTGCAAGAAAGTGTAAGAAGATGGAGCCAAGTGTTAGAGGTGTTGTAGGATCTTCACAAGTGTCTAGCATGGTGTCAAGAGCTGCAAAGGTGTGGTAATTTGCAGGCTAGGTAGCAACTTGACATAAAATTGGGGTTTTGACACATTTATTCCCTCAAAAACAGTTTTGTTAAATGTCATGAATTGTACCTTGACTTATATTCCACGACATAATGACACGACTAGTTCTTTTCGTTCAACACGAGATGTATTGAAGAAGAGTTCGAATAACCGAACGTTAACGGGTGTCACACTAGGTGTTTTTTACGATAGCTCTTCTGCCTGTCCCTAGCAGCTTTGAGAAGATCACGGATTTGCACAATCTTTTCCATGGTCTCCAGGACAATCTCTGGTCCTGATATTTGGGCCTCCCCAACTTCTGCCCAACACACGGGCGTTCGGCACTTTCTCCCATATAAGGCCTCAAAAGGAGCAGCCTTGATGCTAGCATGATAGTTGTTATTATAGGAGAATTCTATTAGGGGTAAGTGGTCATCCCACTTCCACCTAAATCAATCACACATGCCCTAAGCATGTCTTCTAGTGTTTGGATAGTACGCTCACTTTGACCATCAGTCTGCGGATGGTAAGCCGTACTAAAATTTAATCGTGTACCTAAAGATTGTTGGAAACTTTCCAAAAGTGAGATGTGTATCTAGTATCCCTATTAGATACAATAGATACCGGCACACCATGGAGGGACACAATCTTGTCCACATACAACTTAGCCAATTTATCTGAATTATATGTTTCCTTTATTGGCAAGAAGTGTGTTGACTTGGTCAGCCTATCCACTATGACCCAAATAGTGTCACTACCACTTCTGGTCTTTGGTAACTTGGTAATCAAATCCATAGTTACCATTTCCCATTTCCAGGTGGGAATTTCTAATTGTTGTAGAAGTCCTGACGGCTTCTGATGTTCTGCTTTAACCTGCGAACACGTCAGACACTTAGCTACATAAGTGGCTATGGATTTCTTTAAACCCATCCACCAATAATTCTTCTTTAGATCTTGATACATCTTGTCACCACCCGGGTGAACATAGTATCTTGAATTATGCGCTTCCTTGAGGATTAGATCTCTAAGTCCTCCAAAGATCGGAACCCAAATTCTATCATTGAATCTAAGGATTCCATCCTTTTCAGGCACTAACTGATCAACAGTTCCGCCTAATCCCTCATTAGGGATATTAGCCTCTAATAGAGCTTGCTTCTGCGCATCTAGTAGCTTCTCACTCAAGCTATTTCTAAGCTCAATGCTCTTGGTGTTAATCCTAATAGGTTTAACCCTTTCCTTGCGACTTAAGGCATCGGCAACTACATTTGTCTTGCCTGGATGGTAGCGAATCTCACAATCATAATCGTTAAGCGTTTCCATCCATCGGCGTTGTCGCATGTTCAATTCTTTCTGATTGAACAGGTGTTGGACACTTTTATGGTCTGTGTATATAATACACTTTGTTCCATACAAGTAATGTCTCCACAGTTTTAGTGCAGATACAACGGCACCCAATTCCAAATCGTGGGTGGTGCAATTTCTTTCGTGCACCTTTAACTGTCGTGATGCATAGGCAATTACTTTGCCTTTTTGCATTAGCACACAACCCATGCCGGTGTGCAAATCATCATAATAGACTACAAATTCCTCAATACCCTTAGGTAGGGATAACACAGGAGCATTGCTCAACTTGTATTTAAGAACCTCAAAATATTCTTGTTGCTTTGGACCCCAATTATACTTAACATTCTTACAAGTCAAGGTAGTTAAAGGAGTGGCTATTCTTGAAAAGTTCTCAATGAATCTCCTGTAGTATCCAGCCAATCCTAGGAAACTACGAATTTCTGTTGGGGTCTTGGGTACTTCCCAATTCATTATGGCCTCAATTTTGGCGGGATCCACTTGGATACCATGCTCACTTACCATATGTCCAAGAAATTGGACCTCTCTGAGCTAAAACTCACACTTATAGAATTTAGCATAAAGCTTCTCTTGCCTTAGGAGTTCTAAGATGCACCGAAAATGTCTCTCGTGATCAGCTTGACTACGAGAGTAGATAAGTATGTCGTCTATAAAGACAATGACAAACTTATCCAAATACGGCTTGCAGACTCTATTCATGAGGTCCATGAATGCTGCTGGTGCATTTGTGAGCCCAACAGGAATCACCAAAAATTCAAAGTGACCATAACGGGTCCTGAAGGCTGTTTTAGGAACATCTTCGCTTCAAACCTTCAGCTGATGATATCCAGATCTTAAATCAATCTTGGAGAAGTAACTTGCCCCTTGAAGTTGGTCGAATAAATCATCGATCCTAGGAAGAGGTATCTATTCTTGATTGTTAATTTGTTTAACTCTCGGTAGTCAATGCACATTCGCATCGAACTATCTTTCTTCTTTACAAACAGAATAGGAGCTCCCCAAGGTGAGGAACTAGGTTGAATAAAACCTTTCTCCAAGAGTTTGTCTAGCTACATCCTCAATTCTTTCTTTTCAGTAGGTGCTAGCCTATATGGAGTTCTAGCTACGGGTGCTGCCCCTGGTATGATATCAATCCTAAATTCCACTTGCCTGTCTGGAGGTAGACCTGGTAATTCTTCTGGGAATACATCGGGATACTCTAAGATGACTGGTAAATCTTTAATATTTGGCTTAGGCTCGTTTATGGTGACTTGTGCCATGTAGATGACACAAATTTTTCTCAAACACTTGGATGCCTTAAATAACGACACCTTGTCTGGCAGTCCATAGTGTGAGTCTCCGGGGATGGTGATCATTTCACCAGATGGGGTTTTTATTTGATGAGCTTTTTATCGCAGGCAATGCGGGCTTGGTTATGAGATAACCAATCCATGCCTAAGACAACATCGAACCCCGCCAATTTCATTGGTAGTAAAGAGATAGGGATAGAGTGACTCTTAATGGATATAGAACATCCATCAAGAATGGAAGATGCTATCTCTAATGTTCCATCAGCGAGTTCTGTCTCATAAGTTTTATCTAGAGTTCTTATGGGTAAGTTTAATAGTTTACTAAACTTATGATCAACAAATGATTTCTCCGCACCCGAATCAAAAAGAACTCTAGCGTAAATATTGTTATGAGGAATGTACCTGTTATCGCATTGTTGTCATTAACGGCCTCCCTGGCATTCATTTGAAAGGCACGGGCATTCCCCTTCTTGGCCTCTCCAGGCTTTGCATCATTACTTTTGGGTTTCTTGGGGCAATTGTACGTTATATGCCATTTTTCATTGCAGTTGTAGCAAACTGCATCCTTCAGGTCTTTGCAATCTAGGGTCTTATGCCCTCTTCTCTTACAGATACCACAGGGTTTGGTTTGTAGATTTATGCTGCACTGTCCCCAATGTCTATATTTACAATTCTTGCACAAAGGTTTGTCATTAGACGCGTGCTGGTTCTTCTTGAACCCGAAATCTCCTTTCTTTTTAAATCTTTGGGAGTTATTATCCTCCCGTTTCCTCTTTCCGTCAGTTTCAGTCCTAACTGACCTTTGTCTTACCAAATCAAGGGTGAGGGAAAGAGATAGCTCTATAGCGGACCTATAGGTATTAGGCTGTGCAGCCTTTACCATGCCCTTTATCTCGGGCGCCAATCCATTTATAAAACGCGCAATGCGTTTGGATTCGGGGGTGATCAAATAGGAAACTAACCTAGATAGGGAGTTAAAGTCAGAAACGTACTTCCGACAATCTAAGTTTTTCATTGAAAGAGACAAAAAGTCTGTCTCTACTTTCTCCACCTCATGGGGTGGGCATTAAGTTTCCTTAACAAGGTCCACAAATTTGGACCATCCCAAATTATACAGGTGTACCTTACCTGTAGACTGGATCATGGCTTTCTACCATATTAGGGCATCGCCCTTGAAGGATTGTGATACGTACTTGACCACATCCTTATCAGCACAGTTGCTGATATCTACAAACGTTTCCATCTCATCTAGCCACTTTAGGGCCTCTACAGCTCCTTTCTCCCAGTTAAAGTCTCAGGGCTTACAGGAGACAGAGTACTTATAGGTACATCCGTCTTTAACAGAACAGGACTTCTCAGTAAGATCTATTTTCTTTGGTTCACTCTTCGCATTTGAAGAGTGAACGGAGCTCTCCCTATGAGCTGAAGATGGTGGAATAGATAAGGGTCTAGAGCGAGTGGCACTTGACTCTCTAAGCCTTTCTATGGCCTTTCCCATGGCCTTTTCGACAGCCGCATCAATGCGAGCTTGAAAATTTTCATCATCAATATTTTTGTTTTCAGCTTTGTTAGATTCAACATTCCTGTGGCTACTTTGTGCTTCATTTGAGTTAGCCATCTTTAAGTCTTAGTTTCTATATACCAGTAAAACTTCATTTAGCCATGGCGTATCAACCATATCGAGTTTCAATATTGGATATAACAATCCATTGCCTATACTAGTGTGAATGACATCACAATTCTTAGGTTTAACATATCTATATTTGGCCTAGGTCTTAATAGGACCATCATAGGCAAATTACAATTTGGACATAGTCCATATATTATTGGACAGTGGATCGCAATGTCACAACTGTTATCGTCATCATTGACAATTATATAGCTCATAGGCTTGTCCCTAATGGACATAATAATTGGGCACCTTGGCCTACATCATATCAGATGTATATGGCATATCAGCCTGTCCCATTGGACATAAATTGGGCACATTGGCCTACATCATATCAGATGTATATGGCATATCAGCCTGTCCCGTTGGACATAAATAGGGCACATTGGCCTACATCATATCAAATGTATATGGCATATCAGCCTGTCCCGTTGGACATAAATTGGGCACATTGGCCAACATCATATCAGATGTATATGGCATATCAGCCTGTCCCGTTGGACATAAATTGGGCACATTGGCCTATATCATATCAGATGTATATGGCATATCAGCCTTAGATGGCTAGTGTGGTTTCTCAAGTCACACTACCAAGAGTATGAACATTTCTTAATGTTGCATAAGAGTACCTTAATGATTGATTAATGGTCACGGTCACCTTCGACCTTAATGACCATGGAGGTTTGGACCTAGTCCCTTACCCCTGGATAGAAGGATAATTTCCCTTAACTATCCTGATAGAAGACCCTTTCGTTCTTAACTATAATTTATATAAATTTTTGCCAAACTGTGCCACTCGGCTAAATCAAAACCATTAAGATCTTTTGGAATTATTTAGCTGATCAAAAATTCGAGTAAATCGAGACGATCGCTTGAAGAGGATAAGTACACATATATATAATTCCAAAATATTTCATTAAATGATAATTAGAAAGTACAATACTTGAAATAAAGAAACTGATTGTCCATGTAAGGACTAAAAAGAAATAACTTGTCCACGCAGGGACTAGAGAAATAACAATGTCCACGCAGGAACTACATATTATTAGAAAAGACTTTACTCATCCTTCTTTACCTTGACCAACTTGGAGAGTTTCTTGAAGAACTTGTTTGTCTTCTTCTCTGTTTTCTCCGTTTGCTGCTGCATTTCTTTCATCCGTTCCAAGGCCTCATTGATGGCATCAAGTGTTGGCGGAGGTTGTGGTTGTGGCATAACCGGATACTGGTATCCATAAGTTGAATATCCAGTCGGTGGATAAGCAGGTAGGAAGGGAGACGGGTAAAGTGCATTGTGCATAACCGCCTGCATGTAGGGGTCTTGCACCATGCTTGATAGTCTACCGATGTAGACGGGTTGAAAAGATCATATCCAGACGTGTCTGGATATGTGGGGATTGGGTTAGTATAACCCGTTGGTGGTGGTTGAACAGAAGGTGTTGGTTCCACTATAGGTGAAACATTAGAGGGTCCACCCCTTTGTGGGTCCTCTTGTATTGTGGGGTAGGAGTGGGGAAAAGGTGGCAGCGATCCCGACCTTTGTCCGGCACGTACCGATATACATGCTCCATGCTTTCTTCTTGGTGGTTCAGGTGGTGGTTGAGGTTGGTCCACTGGTTCCATGTGGACATCTTCTTGAACAGGAGGTGGTTGAGAGTAATAGGAGGAGTGCGGGCGAATGTGAATTGGTTCCAGTATTGGTCCCACTTATTAGGACCTTGGTAGGGCGATCCGGCACATGCATATTTGATCCTGACGGCGGCATCTCCGGGTCGGAGTCCTTGTCCATAGGGTGTGGCTGGTCCAACTGATTTTGTTCGGCTGGAGGTGTGTTAAAGTAATGGTTGGGGTTAAAATCTTCATGGTAAGAATGTTAATGGGAATGATAGGTATGGTGTGAATGATAGGAGTGGTGAGAGTGGTAAGAATTTTGGAAATGTGAGGGCGAGTGTCTATTAGAGACAGAACGTCTCGGTGGTTGCCAAGGAAACGAATCTCCTGATTCCTGGTAGGCATCTGAGTTGTGAGGTTGAGGAGGGATGCGTCCCGATGGTCCTCCCCTCATTGGACCTTTTCCTCTCCCACTTTGTCCTCGTACACGTGGCGGCATTTTCCTGTTAAAATCAATTAAAAAACAATACTAATAACTTAATAATGAAAGGAGTAAATCCTAGGTCAATGCCTAGACTCGGAAGTCTAAGGAATGTGCTCGTGTAAGTTTGAGATTAAACACAAGAAAGATAGTGTTTAATTCTCTCAAACGTTGGCTCTGATACCAACCTGTCACACCCCGGATTTCCAACCCAAATCCATACACCGGTGGGCCCGGGTGGGGAGTATCGTGACGTCAGTTGATAATCATCATAGTCAATTAAACACGACACAACGGATGTCTTGGAGTAAAATTACTATTACAAACCGAATGTTCGAAAATACAAAATAATATACAAGCTTGTAATAGAAGATCCACATGCGGATCATAAAATGTACAAGAAAGAATATAAAACAGACTTTAGGCAGATCTAAGGATTTGCAAGATCCTCTTATTCACTACCGAGCATCTTCCGGCCTATTTTGTATTGTACCTGCAGTTTAGTCTTTGGATGATACGTTAGCTTTCGCTTGCAAATACACCCAACTGACTCATTTTGAAAACTTTAAAATGAATTTTAAGTGCAAAACGGCATAAAATCTTTTATTAACTTGGGAAAGTTGACCTTGCAAGTTTGTATCAGATTCACATGTTTGTCAATACATACAGGGCCCGGGACAGAAACCGAGACATGATTAAATACACACCACTTACGAACTCACGAAAGAGTTATCCCCAACGTCTTGGGTAATTTGCATATGAGCATCTGATAGGTGTATGCCTACACCCCGTGCTAAGGTCATGGCCAATAACTAATGTATTGACCCGAGGATATCTAGGACACGATAATTTAACCCCTGATGTTTAAGTTATCAAACAAAACTGATTAAAACAAAATATGGGGTTTACTAGCCACAAACGGGCATCCGATTGACCCCATTTTGGACCAAGCGGTAATAATTTACCGTATCCAAAGCCTGTATATGGAAAATAAGTCGAGAGTATTTACCTGTGCTAGTCTTCTTCTTTTATTTAAAATAACTCAGTCGTATACAAAATTACCAAGTGCAGATAGCATTTACCGGCAAGGCTCTAGTCTGGATTATGGCATAAGCTAGCCAATTAAATACTAACGGTCTTATAAACCGAATAGTGTACATGATCATTACGTATAACGCTTGATTAAACGATGATCGGATAGAATGTAGTTTAATCCCGTCAAGTACTTGACTTGATTATATGGGTAAACTGTAAGCATTCTGGATTTTGAAATTAAATGACAAGGTTAAACCCGTTTCGATTAATTACGTAAACTAGTTACGTATAATCAACCGTATGCTTATAAGAGATAATGGGTAACCGGATAAGTCATGGACAAGTTCTATATGCCATTATATTTTAAATAAGTTAAAATATCAGTAGGATGTCAACTTATATGCCCGTTAATGTTTTAAAACGAAATTATGCCTTATAAGGGCATTTCGGTAATTATATATCGTATAAAAGAAACTTCAATATATTTTAAGTTTATAATCATAAGTATTCTGGAAAAATAATTTATTTGTGATATATTATCAGTAGGATGTCAATTATATGTATAAATTATCTTTTATGACCAAACTATGCGCCGAATAGGCATTTTGGTCATTTTACACAAAGTTTATAAAGTATTTGGGATTCTGAGTTTATAACTTGTACCTACTTTAAATATTTTTAAAATAAGTTTTAAAATCAGTAGGTAACAAGTATTGGTTAATTAATATGGTTTAAAACCATACTATGCGCCGAAGCGGCGCTTATGTCGTAAAATGACGTCTTTATGCGATGTTTATGAAACTGATGTTAAGGTCACATTGAAATGTCTTAGATATGTTATTTAATATAGCATATCAGTAGGGAATTGATTTACTTTGAAAACATTTTATTAAAACCATTTTATAAGCCACAGAGGCTAAAATCGTGATTTATCGACATAGTTGAAGGACCTGTTTGAAAACTCAGTTTATAACTTGGTTTAACATCCCAAATAATTCTAATTATAACATTATATTAATAGAAAACTCATTTTCAAGTTTATTACCATTTAAAACCTTGTTTTATGTAAAAATGACAGTTTGGTAAAGATGGCGTAATTATGGAACTTGCGCATAAACTTGGATTCTGATTATGATCATGTAATATAACCTCAGAGGGTTATGCTACATTATATTACGATCATAAGGCCACTTTAGATCAGTAGGTAACTAATCTAAATCGGGTCAGAATCGAAAGTCAAAGCAGAAGTCAAACTTCGCGACTTTCGGTTGCGAACCGACCCTAGAACTGAAATTGACGAGCCGAACATGTTCTCACATGTTCTAATAATTATTACCAACTTGTTTAAGTGTCAAAACAGGTTTCATAACATATATAAGATCAATTTATGATTTTTCTGAAAAATGGCATGTTTGACTTTTTGATATCATAACTTTGACCCGTCAATTGGTCTAGCAAATGTGATCTTCAGGAGGTGCCCTTTATAAGGACTAACACCTACCTTATTATGATCACTTAGCCATGTTCATTTCGAACAATAGCTGGACCATAATGGTCTTAACCGAAACTCAAAGCGTTTTCCGAAAAACGCTTAACTTTTGGCTATAAAAGCCTATAAACGAAAATGCACAAGGTAGGAACACTTACCAGTGATTCCTAAGGTGCAAAAGAGCTATGTTGGATGCTCCTTTTAGCTAGGAACTTCCAAAGGAGGGAGAAGAGTATGAATAAGAAAGGTGCAAGTTCAAATGGTGAACTTGATCATCTATTTTAATTCCAATAGAGAACTCAAAGGAGGTGAAGTCAGGTGTTTAGGGGTGTAAGAGGGAGCTTACAAGTGTCCCAAAATGTGGCATAGCTGATTACAAGTCCATAGTTTCGATCAAATGGTTTTGGAGCTTTGTTTGGGGACCAAGCCAAAACTTTCTGCTGCAGACCCCTTCTCGCGCCCCGCGAGAGACCCAGGCCAGGTCTCTCGCGGCCCGCGACCGCCCTTGGCCAGTTTCAAAGTTTGACACTTTTAACCCCTTAACTTATTAAAGCTTCTAAAAACCTTTTTAAACACCTTTTTGGCAATTTTAGCCCTTCCTAGCCAAAACTTGGCATACCCGGGATTATGCCTGGACATTGTCGAGCTCTCGGTTCGTTAAAAGGTCACTCAGAGTTATAAATTAACATGTTGACACTTTTAATCCCTCCATCATCCAACTTTCACATATTTACAAAATTGAACCCTCACGTCCAACAAATGGCACGAATGAGAGTTAGGACTTCACAAAAGATCACTCAGAGGCTTATTATAAGCATGTTGATTCCGATGTCACTCAGAGGCTGGGCATGTTGACATATCAGTCACTCAGAGGCCAAATGTCAAGCATGTTGACATATCAGTCACTCAGAGGCTGTTATTTATGCATGTTGACATCGGACCGTCACTCAGAGGCTCCGTTTGAGCATGTTGACGCCTTTAGTCCTTATTGGTCTTTAACAGATTATATTTAAAATACAGCACGTGTCACTATACTATTGGAAACGATTTTACAGGGTGTTACATTAGGTGAAATGATATTGCAAAAAAGCAGCTGATCGAATTGGTTCTGAGACACCCGGGTAAACCCATCTAATTTTCTACTCCATTACAACAAATATGATCTTTAGATTATGATTTAAAACTGAAACTGAGTTCAAGGATGTTTTATAATTTACTGAATTTCTTGCCGGAAACTGAAAGAAAAAGTAATTGAAAGTTGTGACTGATCCAACCATTTTCTGCCTATTTTGGAGTTTGTAGGGAATATAGCTTTTATTTAATTAATAAGTATATTATTTTTAATTTAATTGGGGAGAGTGGACTCATACTGCTCTTTAATTCAGGTGTAATCATGTAGCTGTAACGGGTAATTAAAGGTATTTATTTTAAGACATAAAAAAATATAATAGTATGGGTAAGTAATGTCGTATTTACAGAGAATATGTAGTTAGTGTTTAGCTATAATTATCTAATAATTAACTAAGAAAATTGTTATTAGATTAAGAAGTAACCCTCACCCGAAATCCCGATTACAAGTTTAAAACAAAACTCCATTTCAATGATTTAAAAACCACATACACATGAACTCGGAATTTATGAATTTGAATAATGATTAGTGACAGTTTTTAATAATAATTGTACGACCTAATGATCCGTTAAGATATACTAACTACCCAACTAATTATCAACCCGCTAACGAGGCAAGAAACCACTAATAAGCTTGATAAAAGACAAACAGTTCAAATATAAATAATGTATATCAAATCCAAGCACAAGTGATCAAGATATCTCAGTTGTAGAGTATGTTTGGCAAAAGTAGCTGTTGTTGGTAGCTGGAAGCTGGTGGTTGGAGGATGGAAGCTGGTAGCTGTAGTTGTAGCTTTTTAGATATATTTAGGTGTTTGGCAGAGTGATTGGAGCTCTTAATAAAATGTATAAAATGACCAAAATTGACATTAAAAAATTGGTACATTAGAAAGCTCATTATTTTTAGAGGTTAAAATAGTCATTTTTTTCCTAAAAGCTTGTAGCTCCTTCTAAACGCTACTAGTAGGAGCGTTTAACCAAAAGCTTCAAGCTCCTAACCTAAAAGCTTATAGCTCCTTCAACTAAACAAGGCTTTTTATTAAGTTAGAGTTTTTTCTTAAAAGCTTAAAGCTTAAGCTCCTAAAAGCTTCTAAAAGCTCCATGCCAAACATACCCGTAATAATCATAAAAAACAGAGTATTTATGTAAAAACATAACAATCGTTCATCCGGGGAAGTCACAAAAGGTTAAGAAAAAGGTAACCTCCTCCAAATTCAGATTCAATGTTTACACAAAACTCAATTTAATCAACTAAATGGACACCACAAAGAGATGGTGCTAAAAAGTCGGTTAATCTAAGTGGTAATCGAAACAGTCTTTGTTATCAGATCTTTTACAATTCAATTACCCTATTTAATAGTGTAAGTCAACCCACTCTATGTCGCCCAACAAGTTACTAAGTTTTGTCATCAACCGAACAAGTTGTAAAAGAGGAACTTAAAACACATGCAAATAGTTTAAATGTACCAACATGTCAAATTGTTTATACATCGTTGTCAATATCAAAAACAAATCCAGACATGAAAAAATACAAAACAAAAAATTGTCAAATCCTACAAACCTACAAACTGTTTGCTTGGAGGAAGCCCTAGAGAGCCTAGCCGCTCATGCTTGTTGTGTGCCTTGAACCGTGTAGGGCATGCCCCAATTCCGTGCGATCCTCTAGTGTTGTGCGATCCTCCCAATAATAATTCAGCCGTATGTATCCAAGTGTTGTGTCGAACTCCCCTCCTAAATAATTGCCGTGCCCTTATATATTTGTTTCACGGTGAGCTTAATACAATTTCGGCTGGCCCAAGTGCTCTATCAAATATCTAATCATATTCTCTATTAATTGAAGCCCACATGAGTTGGAAATAAGTTGATTATGATGGCCCATTTTCCAATTCATCCTACAATTTCAATTATGTTCCTGAAACAAAACATGTCAAACTGTATTAAAGCACTAATAAAGTCCATTTAATTGCACTTACTTTAATCAAGTTATTCATCGATTGTTTATTTTCTCTTGAACTCGTTTACTATATATATTTACCTATATCATTTATACCCATTAAAACTAAAAACCTATTAAAGATAGTGAGGCTTGGGTTTTCTAATGAATACTTAAGTTCAATTTTCACTTGTGTTATATTGGGGTGAATATAAGCAATGAAGAATTTGGACTACGCCTTGTGTGAGGTTGTCAGTTCGATTCCCGACCCCAACCGAGTTTTGTCTCACCGTGTGTTACACAAGAAAGTTCTTCTGTTGTGATGGCACAACGACTGTCATGTGGCAGCCCACGGTATGGTTTCCCAGGGAAATGCCCAAAAAAGCTGAACTTTGAAGCCAGTTTGAGCCCGGTTAAGACAATATAGTTTGGCCAAAGTGGGGCAATACAGGACTCTTCGATTTGGAGAGTGTGGTAACCTTATATATAAAGTTTACCATTAAAAAAGTAATAGATTTTAGATTAATATTAGTGCATTTATACTTTAATTAATATTCAATATTGTATACTGCAATAATAATGTACATTTTGAAACAAAAATTGTAGCTGAAGAACACTCATGAAGCTGTGTTTTTTTTTTTTTCTATTTAAGTGGAGTTTGGTTGGATAAATCCACCACTGAAAATGTATGTAATGTGAATGAGTGATTCAAGTAATTTGTGCATGTTTTGAATTTTGCACTCACAAGAACTCTTATATCATTACAACATGCAATAAATCTATTAAATTTAATTTAATTGTGTAAAGTGGAGTCATACTACTATGTAGTCGAGGTGTACTATGATTTGTTTTATTAACATGTCATATATTTTCTTTAGCCGCAAGGAAAATATGTTAAAAGTCATCCATAGTCTTTTCATTTTTTAGTAAATACAACTTCCCAAATCATTATTCTTGAAAAATTAAATTGTGATAACCTAAAGACTTTTGTATTCTACCTTAATAGATTGTGTAATAAGTGAAGCTGTGAGCCAGTCATTTGGGCTTATTATATAAGGTAATGTCTCCTTTCGAATGAACTAGGGCTTATTATATAAGGTAATGTCTCCTTTCGAATGAACTAGGGCTTACTATTTAAGGTAATGTCTTCTTTCGATTTTTACTATTTTTCCCCGATACATCTATGTTACCTCAATCAACCCATATAATTTTCTGCTCCATTACATTGCAATTTCTATTTTGAAGTTGGCGTCCGTGATGGTCTAGTGATATCACATGGCAACCGAAAAGTTTGTATTCCCTTTTTTTGGGAATATTGGATTTTAATAATCCCAACTATTAAGCGTTTGCCGTCAATAGTTACAATTTAAAAAATAACCACTGGCAGTCCCAACTATTAACATATTGGCCTCCAATGGACCCTAACTAACAGAGCCCTAACATTGTTAGTCTTTGGACGCAGGAAAAATGTTTTTGGCCTGAAAAAGGTTCTTAGAGGTCCGATTTAAGGTTACAAAGAGGTTTGAGACGAAAATGTTGAGTTTTCGGGCCAAAAACTTGAGTTTCCTAGCCAAAAAGAAGTTTTTCGGCGACAAAAGAGTTTTCCAGCGACCTCAATAATTGGAGTTTTTACTAGAAAAAGATTCCTAAAGGTCCGTGATAAGGTTACAAAGAAGTTTGGGACAAAAAAATTGAGTTTTCCGGCCAAAAACGTTTTTTTCCAGCGATCGAAGACTAACGGTGTTAGGGTTCTGTTAGTCAGGGTCCATTGGAGGCCAATATGTTAATAGTTAGGAGTAACAGTTGTTATTTTTGAAGTTGAAATTGTTGATGACCAACGAAAAATAGTTGAGATTATTAAAATCCAATATTCGGTTTTTTTTTTTTTTTTGAAATTCTGAACATGGAAAACTGCATGGGAGGCTACAAAGTTGCATATTTGCTTATGGTCAAGTGAGCTTATTCTCCTTTCAATTATTAAATTCTACTATGTTAATCTGGTTGTGATGGTTTGGGCCGAATTCTGCACATCCTCATTACCGAGAACTAGAGGATTGGGAATCCATACCTACAAAAAAATGTTTGACGAGCACATATTGAGGATTGGGAATCCATAGCACGTGTGAGAGTATGAGGTGATGGAGACGAAAGCCAAAGTGCCATAGGTCCCGGACCTGAACTGAAGTTACTAAAATGGGTAAGAACAATTTTAAATCCTACATGAATGGTTATTTTGTGGGAAAACA
The DNA here is from genome assembly GCA_947069175.1 of Scalesia atractyloides. Lineage (NCBI taxonomy): Eukaryota > Viridiplantae > Streptophyta > Magnoliopsida > Asterales > Asteraceae > Scalesia > Scalesia atractyloides. The sequence continues at coordinate 87,848,647 of CAMTDV010000026.1, read as the reverse complement.
TCTGTCGTTTGGATTGTTTAGGTATGCGTATGTGTAAAAAGTTATACATTGGGGTAGCAATTGTTTACGTTATTGAATAAACTATTATTGATATTGAAGTTATACGAGGTTAGCAAATGCTTGTCTCGCCGGCGTACTGCTTGGTGGGTTAAATTATAGTTTATTAGATTTATAAACAAATTCACATATAAAATGATTAATAGGTTTATAAAAAAATCATATTGTATATTCGTTGTAACGGTTAATTATGTAATGCTTGATTATTTGTTTATTTAAAAAATTGAATTTTTGTCTCAGTTATAATATACCTAAATATATTATATAATCAAAATATTCTTTATTTGTTTATTTAAAAAAATGAATTTTGTCTCAGTTATAAGATACCTAAATATATTATATAATATTTATATACATTACAAAATTTTCTTTCTTTTGTTTGCTTAACATCAATTTTTAAGATAGTAAAAACTAAATCTAAAAATTATAAAAGTTCAATTTAAAAAGCTAAAAATTATTATTTTCAAACAATAATTTCAGAGTTTTTACATATAAAGATATGTAGAACCTATTTAAATAAAAATCATTTTTGTAAAAAAAAAAACATTTTTTTTACTTTTTTAATTGTTTTCAAGCATTTTTTAAAAATTCTTTTGTAGTTTAAAATTTTTTTATCAAAAGGCTTCTACATTATTTATATGTAAAAGCTTTGATTTTTTTAAATAAAATTAATTTTTAACATGTTGATTTGGTCTAAATTGAACACATTTTATATTATATTATCCTACAATTTTGAATGGTTTTATGGTTATTTATATTAAATTCTACTCGTTTCTGGTTCATAAATGAGGTTCATAAATGAGGTTTGATATTTTTAAAAGAATACGAGCTAAAACAATTAATATGACAGCAAATCTCATAGTATTTATATGTATTAATAGTCTTGGTTTTAATTAATATATAGATCTAGACAAAAAAAAAAAGAAAATAAAGAAAAACTAAGAACTTGAATTGTCGTTGATATGCAAGAATGAAATTGAAATATAAGATGGACACATTAACTAATTAAATGCATTAATTAACTTTATAATTTAATTTGTGATCTATTTAATTGTTTAATGTATCAACAGAATAAGAGTTTTGGGAAGAAAAAAATAAAAATCAAATGGACTTAAAAGAAATAGAGGAGATGAGGGCTTGATTAACTGAAGTCGATTCACATGAGGCTAGGGAGGCGTCTAAAGAATTGGTGTTATTAATTTTGGAACCTAATCCAATATATAAAAAAGGGAGCTGCTACTGTTACGAGAGGAGGTAGAGATGGGCATAATCGGTTCCTTTTTATACCCGGAACCGGTTCCTAACCAGACCCGGTTCCTGAATGTGTGTCAATGGAACCGGTTCTTGTTGTAACTGGGTCCGGTTCCTACCCGGGTTTTAACCATTAAAACTAGAACCGAGTGTACCCGGTTCGGGTCGGGTTGGAACCGGTTCCAGTTCCTTAAAAGAACCGGTTCCTAATGTTACAATTAAATGAAAAGACTGCAAAGACTATTAGAAACCTATTCATTCGGTCAATTCAATGAAAAAAGCTGCAAAACTATTAGAAACCGATTGTAAATTCATTGCCTTCTTGCCTCCTTGCATCCCAATATCAATAACTTACACTTTCAAACTTCCACAATTAAAATGGCGTGCAACGACGAGGTTGTGATGGTTTATATCTTGTAGGTGTAAGTTAACGGTAGAGATGGGTATATCGGATTTTTCTGTCCTACCCGGAACCGGTTCCGGGTAGGAACCGGGTTCCGGGTACGCACCGGGTCCGGGTACGAACCGGGTCCGGGTAGGAACCGGGTACGAACCGATTTTATTTATAAAATGTGGAACCGGGTTGGAACCACCGGGTTTTTTGAACCCGGAACCGGTTCTACTATTAGCCGGGTAGGAACCGGAACCGGTTCCAGGTCGGTTGCACCGGGTCGGGTTTGGAACCTGTTATTATGCCCATCTCTAAGAGGAGGACTACGGTAGAAACAAATTAGAAGGTATCAAGGGGCAATTTTTGGGAGAGGACGGCTGAGAAAGGTGAAGAGGCCAAAAGAAGGTTGCGGTTTGACCAAGATAAAATAACAAAGAGTAGTTTGATTAAAGTACGTTTGTGATTGATGGATACTCATCTATACATAGTTTTTCCAGTTTGATTTTATGGTTTTCATTATGAATGCAGTTTTTGAATTTATTAACTGTGTTTCGTTCTTAACTATGAGTAGCTAAATTCTTCATACTACTTAGGTCAATATAAATTATGATTTAATGCTTTAACTATTTGGTTTTGACTAATGATTAAGTTATGATGATTGTGATTGTTTATGAATTTTTATGCTTGTCTTGGTTGTTATTGGTTATTTGGTTAGCTAATCTTGTTAGTCTGGTCTGGAACTATTTAGATCATTCTAGGTTCGTTATTCTATTTGGTTTTCGGTCTAGAGCTTGATATTAGAGATAATTTATATTTAACTAAATTAATTAAAATCAACTGAGTATAGTGTGCATCCTTTTCTGACAGCTCTAGGGACAAGTCAGGATTGTTAGGTTCTTAGCTAGGCATTGTTTGGTAATTTGGGTGGCCAACAGCTCAGTTTTAGCTACTTATTTGCATTTAGGGTTTCCTAGTTTAGCTTCATGATCGGAGGACTTTAGCACCATAGTTGCTATTAATCTGACAGTCGTGGGTTTCGGTGTCGATAGGTCGAGTCGTTTCCAATTTAGCACTTCATCTCTCTATTCCATCTTCTATTTTGGTTGATCATCCTTAGCGGGAGGTTTTCTAGATAGATTCGGAGCTTTAGTCATTGATCAGGACTAGAGGTCATAGGGATTCGAAGCCTGGGTAGTGTTGTTTCTCATCATTGTCTGCTTCCAGTCAGTTCACCATCTAGCTTGTTGTTTTGTCCTCTCGTTTACTTTCTTTAGTAGAATAGAACAATCCCAAAAAACATAAATTAAACTAGTTAAGTACTTAGAAGAGTTAGAGTCTAGTTCACATCGCTAGTATCTTGTGGGTTCGATACTCGAACTTCATTAGGCTATACTACGTACGACAGGTACACTTACCTGTCAGTGGTGTAGCATTTATAGAGTCTTAGTTTATAAATTTATAGCTAGGGTGTCTAGAATAGCTTAGTTTTTATAGACCGTATTCAGAACATCAAGTTTTTGGCGTTGTTACCAGGGACACTTATGCGAATGCGTTATTAGCTTTAACTGATCCTATTTGTTTAATTGGTCTTATTTGTAGTTTGAGTTGTAGAGCTTATGTCTAGTCGTTTTTTGTGAATATTTTTATTAGTTAGATTTACTTTATATATTTTTATCATGTGTTTGATCTGTGGAGGGGTCCATTACACCAATTTTTGTCCAAATAGATCAATTGTTCCACGGATTTCTATACTAACCCTTATGTGCAGCCACAGTTATATAAGCCTTGTAATTGGCAATCAGGAGGAATTACTTGACTAGGTTAAAGCTGCTAAGGAGGAAAGAGATTTGGAGATTCAAGTTGTACTTGATAGTTTAAAAATCAGAGAGCTTGAAAAGCCAAGGCCATTACATGTATGATGGGGAAGGAAATTATTTAGGATACTAAATGCCTGATGGTGAGATGAATTACACAATATCAGATTCGGGTGGAGAAACGTGCTTTGAGATTCCACTGCCAAATAAATATTATGATTCTACTTTTAATTATTATAATATTCATGAATTTGATTTACCCTTGTGTTATGAGGAGGATGACGTGAAGGAATCACACTTTGAGCCTTTGTATGAGGAAGATGAGGATCACATTCATGAACCGGAGGCGATAATGGACGTTCAAGTCCCACCTCCAGTTAAACAAGGTACATAATGAGGAATATAGTGATCTGAATCAGCGGATGTCCGAAGAAGAAGAAGAAGAACTTGAGGAAGTAGAGTTTGAAGAAGAGCTTCCCATTGGTGTCCCATGCCATGGAATATTGATGATGACTTTTGGAGTGATGATGATGAGGGGGATGTAGAAGAGACAGAGTTGAGATGCCCGACTACACCACAACCCGGATTGAAGAAGTTGATGAAGGGCCACTTGCCAATATGGAGGATGAGAATGAAGAGCATGGACCATCTTGGGAAGATGAGTTGGTAGGTTTGTAAACTTTTGAAGAAGAAGAATTTGACTGTCACACCCTGACCCGCAGCGGAAAAGGTGATCGGGGCATGATTGGGTTATCATCAAAGCTCATGACATTTATTTTAATGTTTCATATTCATTAATACAATTTAATGGAAATTTACAATCATAATTACATCATGACCTAAACATCAATCTAAGCTTCTTTGTTTTCTTCTAAGGCATTTCCTATGTTTTCCTTGCTTCATCCTGTTCACCTGTATCATGTGTAAAAGGGTTTTTGGATCAACAAAAAGTTGGCGAGTGAATCCTAGAAAAACATTTGAACAAGTTTATTTAATTGATTATGAAATAAAGTTCACAACCACACATGAGTAAAAATAGATGTAAATTTATTCATAAATCAATTTAATATTAAACAATACACACATGAACAATAATGGATCGTTTAGAGGCACGCGTTGCTCAACTCGTCTCTCACGAGGAACTAATGGGCCTAATGAATGAATTGCATAAACATGATAATATGAAAGACATAACTAAAAATAATATAAACTCAATAATACACATGAACAATAATGGATTGGTTTTGAGGCACGCGTTGCTCAACTCGTCTCCCACGAGGAACTGATGGGCTTAATGAATGAATTTCATATAAGTTGACAAAATGAAATACATAATCACAACAATATAAACAATCTAAGTTTAGATCACGATATGGTATGGCACAAGTTTAAATAAACGAGTTAATTATTTTGTGACACATGACACACCCCAAAACGTGTAATTAAAAAGGGGAGTTGTAAGATTCACTCACAGTGGGTGCGTTCGGTTGATGATGTTGAATGCACGCGAAGTGGTTTTAACCACGAGTGAAATTAACCTAGATAATGGCATAATGTTTCGGTAAGTAAACGGATTTTAATAATCCATTTTAGTAGGATTGTTGGGTGTATTTTTGTGAGTTTAAGGCTATTTTCTAACCTTAAAAATGTTATTTTTAAGTATTTTTAATTGATTTTTAATTAAAATAAATAAATAAAAATAATAAAAAAGTTGACTTTTTTGACCATTGACCGTTGACCTTGACTGTTTGACCGGTTCGTATGCGTGTAAGTGTGCGCTGAGTGAGGCTCGAACCCGAGACCTCCCGTACGCGTGCACGCAACTCTACCAACTGAGCTACGTGTCTAACCCGAAATATTTCTGCTTTTAATTATATTTATATATTAATTAGATTAATCCGAAAATCAATTTATTTCTAAAAAGATTTTACTGAATCGGACCGGTGCGCTCCCCAGGTCTCGAACTCGGGACCTGTGGTTTATGTTAACACACAGTCCACCGCTGGACTGTGTGTCCAACTTGTTAAATAAACTGATTTTTATTATACTTAAATACAAACTACGTATTTTCATTTCTGACTTAAATAAAAAGTTTGATAATTGTTCGAACCGGTGCGGTAGTCCGGACTCGAACTCGTGTCCTGTTATTAAACATACACACAGCCCACCACTGGACTGTGTGTCTAACTTGGTTATTATTCCGGTTATTATTAAACTTAACATGTACAGCGGTGACTCCGGTTCGGTTAACAAAACAAAAAAAAAGACATTTTTATTAAGGCAAGCATGCGTGGGACAAGATTCGAACTCGAGACGTTTACGTGTTTATTGTGCACACAGTCCACCGCTGGACTGTGTGTCTAACCCGAGTTATAACTTGATTTTAATTATACTTATATGTTACCGAAACTTCGTCTTCTTCGTCAGTTTTAACCAGAAACGATGACTGACTGGTTCGAAGTTTTAATCATGTTCGTTAGCGTGTTTCAGTTAATTACAGGTGAGATATAAATAAAAAGAAAGAAAAATTAGGCGTAAAGTATACCGACTGGACTCCTCTGTTTCTCCGGCGAAACTCCGGTGACAGCAAAAGATTCCGGCGTCGTGTGTCTTGCGGCAGAGAGTCTTCAGCAAGCTTGAAAAGGATGTGGGTGACTTCGGTATAAACTCAGGGGGTTTAGTAAGGCTCAAAAGTGGAGGGTTCGGTTTTCCGGCGATGTGTAGAAATTTTCCGGCGAGTGGAATTACGTCGGGTAAAGGTGCGGTTTTGAGCGAAAAAGCTTGCAGAGGTTTTGAGGGGGTATTTATAAGGCAAGTCGTCGATGAATTTGGTCCGATTTCCGACTTGATTCAAAGTCATTACGTTTTCCGGCGGTTATAGCTTGTGTCGCGGGTTCAGGCGTCGGTTATAACCGATGTAGTGTTTAAGGTTTACGTTATAACTGAAGTAACCGTCCAATCTCGCGAGATCGCCGGGATTTCCGACGACTGCAATTTGGGCGCCGGTTTTGAATTCGAGAATCATGATATGAATTAATTGATTCTAATAATTAACAAAGAACACTAGTGGCGCAGTGGTTGAGTGTGTGTGCGATAAGACTGTTGACCCGGCTGACTGACCCGGGTTCGAAACCCAGCAGAAACATTTAATTTTTATTTCATTATTTTTAACAATTTTTCAAAACCAAATTATATATTCCAATATAATAATTAATTATGTATCGTTTAAAATTAATTTGGGCATTAAATACGCCACGAAATTTTAAACTGATTGTTCGGTTAATAAACGGAGCGGGTTTGGTAAAATCCGTTTTTGACGGATGTTACAGTATCCCCTGCTTTTCAGAAATTTCGTCCCGAAATTTAAGTAGTGATATATTTGACTAAAAGAATGATGGTGTTTAGTTTGACAGTTACATACTTAGAAGAAAAGTAAGAGTTTAAATTTTTGATTGAGGCGGTAACGTCCCTTGTAAAGGTTAAGTACCCTATTACAGGAATCGCTTTTTGTTGCCTATTGTAAAAGTATTGATAAGCAGAATTGATTCGCTAACTATGATATCATGCATAAGAGTTTGGATATGTTTGGAAGGATATGGTTATATCCTAAGGCAAAACTTCTAATACTACAACCTACATGGAACTTCTCATAACCATCTAACAATACCTCTGATCCTTTGACAAGAATACTTATATATAGGAAGTACCAGCGGCGTATCCACCATATTCTTGTCAAATTTTCATTGGTTTTATCAGTAAGTCATGATTGGTTCTATGACTATAGAACATAAATAAACACGACAGCTAATATTTGAATCCACATTCTGATAGCATATATGTTTGAATGGTGACAGTTCCTCTCTCGTTTGTTATGATGGAGAGGTTAGTTTATGTAGAAATGGAACACAATCCAATTTCTTTAAATGGCGAGATGATATGAATGTAACACAAATTTCAACCAAGGCAATACTAAATCCTACATGGAACTTCTCATAACCGCCTGATAATGCCTCTGATCCTTTGGCAAGAATACTTATATATAGGAAGTACCAGCGGCGTATCCACCATATTCTTGTCAAATTTTCGTTGGTTTTATCCGCAAGTTATGATTAGTTACCAAGAAACTACTAAATCCTACATAGAACCTCTCATAACCGTCTGACAATGCCTCTGATCCTTTGACAAGAATACTTATATATAGGAAGTACCAGCGGCGTATCCACCATATTCTTGTCAAATTTTCGTTGGTTTTATCAGTGAATTATGATTAGTCCTATGTGACTCTACAACCAATACAACAAACACAAGATACTGAAAATGAAAAATGTCTGTGCGATCAAGGCTCAATCAAACGGAGCCGATCGTATTGCATGTACTGAAAATGAAAATGTCTGTGCGATCAAGACTCAATCAAGCGGAGCCGATCGTATTGCATGTACTGAAAATAATAAATTTAATCTAAACAACAATCACACAAACAGCCTATACATGGAACCTCTCATAACCGCCTGATAATGCCTCTGATCCTTTGACAAGAATACTTATATATAGGAAGTACCAGCGGCGTATCCACCATATTCTTGTCAAATTTTCATTGGTTTTATCAGTAAGTTATGATTAGTTCTATGTGACTCTACTACAAACACAACAACCACAAGATACTGATAATGAAAATGTCTGTGCGATCAAGGCTCAATCAAACGGAGCCGATCGTATTGCATGTACTGAAAATGAAAATGTCTGTGCGATCAAGGCTCAATCAAACGGAGCCGATCATATTGCATGTACTGAAAATAATAAATTTAATCTAAACAACAATCACACAAACAGCCTATACATGGAACCTCTCATAACCGCCTGATAATGCCTCCAATCCTTTGACAAGAATACTTATATATAGGAAGTACCAGCGGCGTATCCACCATATTCTCGTCAAATTCTCATTGACTTTATCCGCAAGTTATGATTAGTTCTATGTGACTCTACAACCAACACAACAACCACAAGATACTGATAATGAAAATGTCTGTGCGATCAAGGCTCAATCAAACGGAGCCGATCGTATTGCATGTACTGAAAATGAAAATGTCTGTGCGATCAAGGCTCAATCAAACGGAGCCGATCGTATGTGGGCACGCCAGGTTCAACCTCATAATGAAATGGGGAACATGCTCAACGCTCATAATGTAATGGGGAGTGGCGGCCTATGAAATTGCATGTACTGAAAATAATAAACAATAATTACTCAAACAGTTTACACATGGAACCTCTCATAACCGCCAGATAATGCTTCTTATCCTTTGACAAGAATACTTATATATTGGAAGTACCAGCGGCGTATCCACCATATTCTTGTCAAAGTTTCATTGGCTTTATCCTTAAGTTATGATTGGTTCTATGTGATTCTAAAACATAAAGAAAACATAAAACTAAACGATTGGAGTTGAATCTGGATTTTCGGTGAAGAGGACTAGTTGGGTATCTTCGTTTGAGCCGTCATTATCTTCGACAGGATTGGCGTTGAGGTTGAAGACTCTTCCTCTTAATGGTGGCCTAGCGGTTGGGTTTTCTTGGTTTACTTGGTTAACTGGATTTGATTGAGCTTGAGCGTTTATGATGTTAACCAATCGAGGGCACGTGTTTCTAAAGTGGGTAGGGTCGCCACAATTGAAACAAGCTCGAACATATGGGAACATGGGGTATTGGGATTGTTGATAGGTTTGGACCATGTTTTGAATAGGGGGAGAGATTTGGTTTTGAAAGGTGCGGCAAACCTTGCTCAAATGACCATAGCGTCCATAGGTTGCACATAGTCGACAAGGTAAGGTAAGGGGATGGTGGTAAAAACAGTTGTTGCATCGAGGGTGAGGTCCAAGATATGGTTTCTTATTTGGGTAAGTTGAGTTGGGTGCCACTTGAGTGATTGGGATAGCTTGGATGGGTATGGCGTGTGAAATTGGTTGATTTCGTTGGATAGCAGCGAAAAGTTGCCCGTCTCTTTTTCTCTTAGAATTGGGTTGAGAAGGGGATTCGGTTTGGGTGTGGTCGGAGGTTTCAGTCGATGCTTTATCCTTCTTCTTCTCCTCCTTGAAGTCTTTGTTCCGGATTCGGTTCTCGGTGAGCTCTGTTGCTAGCTCCATTGCTGCTTCCAAAGTTGCAGGCCTGGTACTTATTACAGAGTCTTGAATCTTTGACGGAAGACCACGAATGTAGTGCTCGATCAAACGGTAGAGGGAGTGAACATGTTGGGAACCATTTGATGTAACTCGAGGAATCTTTTGTTGTACGTGGTGTGGTCTCCTTCCTTTTGCTTCAACGAATAAAATTCATCTTCTAATTTCTTGATTTCGCTCCTTGGGCAAAATCGTCTGGTCATGATTTCCTTCAATTCATTCCAAGTTAAAGTCATAACGTCTTCAACACCTCGTTTGGCCTTTTCTGTATTCCACCAAGTAAGTGCTATCCCATATAATCGACCGGTAGCATATCGCACTTTGCGATCATCGGGACAATCACAATTTAGAAAAGTGTTCTCCATTTCTTCAAACCAATGGAGGAGAGCGGTGACGCCTTCAGTCCCTTTGTATTTTGGAGGGTCGCATGATTTGAAATGCTTGTAGGTGCATTTAGTGGTATTTGGGGGAGAGTTGATAACGTTTTGATTTTCTTGATTGACAGGATTAGCGGTAAGTGCTTGTTGTACTTGGATTACAATGTTGGGTATTACGGCAACCATTTGTTGAGCGATTAGGGCAGCCATGCGCTCGCGGGCTTTTCCTGCTCTCATCTTCCTACGGGTGAGGTTAGAAGACATCTACAAGGAATACATGTCAAGAGTATGAGTTGGATGTTTTTGAGATCATGGGTCGCACTAGGAATGAACATTCATAAAATAATTATAGAATAATAAATCTACTACATCCATAGGATGTCTTGGGCTTTGCTCGCCATTAGGCCCTACATGCCGTCATACTTCACGTTCGTAATCATGTGGGCCCCCATGAATACCGGGTTTTTCATATGGTTCGCATGTGTTAGCCTGGTTGCGTACACTAAAACCCGGAGAAAATCGAGAAATATGTATACAACGTATGGTATTCGGAATGTGTCCAGGTGTAGACACGGTGACACCTCAAAGTGGGGTTAGTTCGAACGACGTTTGGTGTGGCATGCTTTGGCCTAATAGGTCCTTCGTACTCTCATCGTTGGTCCCCAGGTAGGCAAACTGGTCCGTTATATTGGATTTATACGAATGCCAACCTAGACAGGACGTTCCGACTACCGGTACTTGTACCCTTCCAGTTACTACATGCCCGTCGCAGAACTTACTTTGATGAGATTTGCAACAAAATCTTTGAATAATGAGAGTATGAAAATGAATTGAATATATGAACATTGATATATGTATAATGAATATGTATATAAGTATGTATGTTTGACTGTAAGTATAAACAAATATGAAACAAATAAATATCACAAGTTTGTATGTAACCACCTAATCAATTAAAATTTAGGCAGACTATAGTATAGGCTCTAAGGGTCTAATAACCTATCCTATATCCCTATAGTCATGGCTCTGATACCAATCTGTCACACCCCGACTCGCAGCAGAAAAGGTGATCGGGGCATGATTGGGTTATCATCAAAGCTCATGACATTTATTTTAACGTTTCATATTCATTAATACAATTTAATGGAAATTTACAATCATAATTACATCATGACCTAAACATCAATCTAAGCTTCTTTGTTTTCTTCTAAGGCATTTCCTATGTTTTCCTTGCTTCATCCTGTTCACCTGTATCATGTGTAAAAGGGTTTTTGGATCAACAAAAAGTTGGCGAGTGAATCCTATGGAAAACATTTGAACAAGTTTATTTAATTGATTATGAAATAAAGTGCACAACCACACATGAGTAAAAATAGATGTAAACTTATTCATAAATCAATTTAATATTAAACAATACACACATGAACAATAATGGATCGTTTAGAGGCACGCGTTGCTCAACTCGTCTCTCACGAGGAACTGATAGGCCTAATGAATGAATTGCATAAACATGATAATATGAAAGACATAACTAAAAATAATATAAACTCAATAATACACATGAACAATAATGGATTGGTTTTGAGGCACGCGTTGCTCAACTCGTCTCCCACGAGGAACTGATGGGCTTAATGAATGAATTTCATATAAGTTGACAAAATGAAATACATAATCACAACAATATAAACAATCTAAGTTTAGATCACGATATGGTATGGCACAAGTTTAAATAAACGAGTTAATTATTTTGTGACACATGACACACCCCAAAACGTGTAATTAAAAAGGGGGAGTTGTAAGATTCACTCACAGTGGGTGCGTTCGGTTGATGATGTTGAATGCACGCGAAGTGGTTTTAACCACGAGTGAAATTAACCTAGATAATGGCATAATGTTTCGGTAAGTAAACGGATTTTAATAATCCATTTTAGTAGGATTGTTGGGTGTATTTTTGTGAGTTTAAGGCTATTTTCTAACCTTAAAAATGTTATTTTTAAGTATTTTTAATTGATTTTTAATTAAAATAAATAAATAAAAATAATAAAAAAGTTGACTTTTTTGACCATTGACCGTTGACCTTGACTGTTTGACCGGTTCGTATGCGTGTAAGTGTGCGCTGAGTGAGGCTCGAACCCGAGACCTCCCGTACGCGTGCACGCAACTCTACCAACTGAGCTACGTGTCTAACCCGAAATATTTCTGCTTTTAATTATATTTATATATTAATTAGATTAATCCGAAAATCAATTTATTTCTAAAAAGATTTTACTGAATCGGACCGGTGCGCTCCCCAGGTCTCGAACTCGGGACCTGTGGTTTATGTTAACACACAGTCCACCGCTGGACTGTGTGTCCAACTTGTTAAATAAACTGATTTTTATTATACTTAAATACAAACTACGTATTTTCATTTCTGACTTAAATAAAAAGTTTGATAATTGTTCGAACCGGTGCGGTAGTCCGGACTCGAACTCGTGTCCTGTTATTAAACATACACACAGCCCACCACTGGACTGTGTGTCTAACTTGGTTATTATTCCGGTTATTATTAAACTTAACATGTACAGCGGTGACTCCGGTTCGGTTAACAAAACAAAAAAAAAAGACATTTTTATTAAGGCAAGCATGCGTGGGACAAGATTCGAACTCGAGACGTTTACGTGTTTATTGTGCACACAGTCCACCGCTGGACTGTGTGTCTAACCCGAGTTATAACTTGATTTTAATTATACTTATATGTTACCGAAACTTCGTCTTCTTCGTCAGTTTTAACCAGAAACGATGACTGACTGGTTCGAAGTTTTAATCATGTTCGTTAGCGTGTTTCAGTTAATTACAGGTGAGATATAAATAAAAAGAAAGAAAAATTAGGCGTAAAGTATACCGACTGGACTCCTCTGTTTCTCCGGCGAAACTCCGGTGACAGCAAAAGATTCCGGCGTCGTGTGTCTTGCGGCAGAGAGTCTTCAGCAAGCTTGAAAAGGATGTGGGTGACTTCGGTATAAACTCAGGGGGTTTAGTAAGGCTCAAAAGTGGAGGGTTCGGTTTTCCGGCGATGTGTAGAAATTTTCCGGCGAGTGGAATTACGTCGGGTAAAGGTGCGGTTTTGAGCGAAAAAGCTTGCAGAGGTTTTGAGGGGGTATTTATAAGGCAAGTCGTCGATGAATTTGGTCCGATTTCCGACTTGATTCAAAGTCATTACGTTTTCCGGCGGTTATAGCTTGTGTCGCGGGTTCAGGCGTCGGTTATAACCGATGTAGTGTTTAAGGTTTACGTTATAACTGAAGTAACCGTCCAATCTCGCGAGATCGCCGGGATTTCCGACGACTGCAATTTGGGCGCCGGTTTTGAATTCGAGAATCATGATATGAATTAATTGATTCTAATAATTAACAAAGAACACTAGTGGCGCAGTGGTTGAGTGTGTGTGCGATAAGACTGTTGACCCGGCTGACTGACCCGGGTTCGAAACCCAGCAGAAACATTTAATTTTTATTTCATTATTTTTAACAATTTTTCAAAACCAAATTATATATTCCAATATAATAATTAATTATGTATCGTTTAAAATTAATTTGGGCATTAAATACGCCACGAAATTTTAAACTGATTGTTCGGTTAATAAACGGAGCGGGTTTGGTAAAATCCGTTTTTGACGGATGTTACATTGACCATGTTGGTGATATTGTTTATTTAGAAACTTTACCTGTGGAGAAGCCAACAATGGAGATCAGACAAGCACCAAAAGAAGAAGAAGATGAAGTGGCCGAGGAATTTGATGGTTGGCCCGTGGAGAGGTTTTAAGATGGATTACCATCACAATTACGAACACGGGAGAAGGCACGAAGAAGCTTGGATCAACATAGTTTGAGGGTGCAGATATGGTACAAAATGAAGCATAATGGAACATTGAAGTGTAGAGACAACCACCCTCTCACTGTATGTTATGTATCAGGTTTGGTCTAGGTAAATTTATATTTTGGTGGTCCTTGTAATTTCATCATTGGTTCTTTAATAAAAAATGATGATCAATTAAAATTAAACGGGTTGGACCGATGTTGGATAAATGAGAAACCTCTTGATTGAGAAATAAGTGTGTGGATGTCACCCGAGTTGTAGAGTTTGTATTTTGGGTCATTTTTTGTTTTTTTAGTCGATATTATGCTTGGGATTTGTTTGTCTTTAACTTGTGTAGGTTTCTTTGAACCACCCGAATGCAATCTCCATTCAGGCGGGGATGTGGAGCTGTTTATCTATATGTAAAGGCAACCCGAATAAACCAGTTTGTAAATCAGCTACGAATGGAATGTTATACAGTCATGCTTGCTTGGATTTATAATTGAAAACTTTTGCTACAAGACGAGGTTGTTCCATGTTTTTATTGTTTATTTTTAGTCTACTTTATTTTTTATTATTTTTCCACTCACATTGACGACAATGTGTAATTTAAGTGTGAGGATGGGAGATTACGTCTTTTTAGTTAGATTTGAGTAACAAAAATTGAAAAATACAAAAAAAGAAAAACTTGAAAAACTGTTTCTAGATATTTTTGCAAATAAATGAAAAATGATAGAAAATTTGGGATGGCTAGTTTTCAAAATAGTGTATATGTGTGTGTGTGATGAAAATAGATAAAAGACGTATTTTCTGTGATGTACTGGTAGGCTCAACCAACTTAGGAGGATTCCCTAGATTGCTTTTAAATATACCTTATTAAAAATCATGAAGTCTTGTGGGTTATCATCTTAGGAGAAATAGAAAAGCTAAAACTGTTGATAATATAAAAGAAGGGTGGGGTTCGGTTACAAAGTGTACAAAGTCATAAAATACTACAATTTTAGCCATAAAACACACTCAAAACCCACAAATAACATAGTGAAGATCACTAATCCAAACCCTAACAGTCAATAAAAATTTCAAACACACAATCGTAGAACTATGAATATAAAACACAACGCGATAATTAAAATAAAACACACTAATGTTAGCCATTCGATAATCAAAGCCTTATCATTCAAAATACAACACAAAACCCACAAATATGGCGTTTTATTAATCTTCACTTTGTTATTTGTGGGTTTTAAGTGTATTTTATGGCTAAAATTGTGATGTTTTATGACTTTGTAGGAAAAATAGACTTTGTAGCCAACTCCACCCTATAAAAGGAACTACTATAAGTAATAAAACCTATAAGTATTTTTAATTAAATGACATGCCTTATCCCTTCTATGAGTATAAATCTGGATCAGGTGGTGCCCGAAAAGAAAAAAAATACATTCCATCACTCGATTGATTGAGCAATTTTTTTGAAGCTTTTGGTGTTTCTCACTGGGATAATGACTTGGTGATAATGTACTCTAAGTTAAACATAAAAAAATTGCTAAAGATAAAAAAAATCATCCATCATCAATAAAATTTAATTTTAAATACATAAGGATTTTTTTTATATATAAAGTGGTAGATTTCTAATCTTTTCTTTATAAGCTTGATACGAGATTAAGGGAATTTGTGTACTCTAAGTATGAGATCTTTGGATGGAGTGTTAATCTGAACATAAACCTAGCATGAAAGTGGCTTAATGAGTTGGCGGTTGGGGTTTAGGTGGATAACAATAACGGCATTTGTGGTTATACGTGTTTATATCTTTTAAAAAATTAATCTGAAGTTTTTGAAACCATTTATCCTAGTTATGATTCTATTGCAAAGTTTTTTTTTCAAAGACGAAAAAAGTTCACGTATGACTATATTTGACGTGGCCTAAATTATACACATTTTTATATTATATTTCATACATTTTTAAGTGGTTTTATAGTTATTTTTATTAAATTCTATTCCTTTCTGATTACTAAATAAGATTTGATAATTTTAAAATCAAACTTGCTAAAACGATTAATATGAAAGCAACTTTCATGCAATTTTTTTTAGTCTTGGTTTTAATTAATATATAGATCTAAACAAATAAAAAAAATGTAAAAAAGTAAAGAAAAACTAAGAACTTGAATTGTCGTCGATATGCATCAATGAAATTGAATTATAAGGTGGATACATTAATTTTTTTAAAGCATTAATTAATTTTAAATTTTAATTTGTGATCTATTTATTTAATTGTTTAATGTATCAACAGAATAAGACTTTTAGGCTCAAAAAAATATATCAAATGGACTTCAAAGAAATAGAGGAGAGAGGGCTTTATTAACTGAAGTCGGTTCACAGGAGGCGTGCTAAAGAATTGGTGTTATTATTTTGGAAGCTAATCCAATATATAAAGAAAAGGGAGCTGTAAAAGACCATAAATGTAGATTTAAAAGATAATAAGAATAATATCAACTAAAATGCAGATTAAAACATCATGAATTAAACTACGAATTTACTAAAACATCATGTTATGCAGACTTAGATTTATGATGACTAATTATAGTTGCAATCTTTGTTAAATGTCCGAGTATATGAAACATGAATTATGATATTTGGTTTCCTAAAAAACTAAAAAACAGTTAAGAAATATATTATTATATAAATTAAATTTTAATTGAAATTACTCTATTACCCTCAATCTCTAAATTTATTATGTGTTATTTGTCATCACAATAATTCTTTTTACGCTTCTCACACACATAGCCTTTTCTATAGGAACCTAAAACACACACACACACACATATATATATTTATATTGTAAGGTTTATTGGGAAACACTAAAAAAAGAACTTAGAACAATGCATTTAACATGTTGAATATAAAAAATTCAACTTAATATGTTAAAATCAATTTTTTTTTAAGTTTTTTTGACGCCTTTCTTATAATTACATGTAGAAGCTATTTCAATTAAAAAGTAAAATCCATTTTTGTAATTTTTAACTGTTCTTAAATCTTTTTTATATATTTTTAGTTTTTAAATTTTGTTACTAAAAAGACTTCTACAAGTATTTATAAGAAAAGACGCCAAAAATTATAAAAAAATTGATTTTTAAGATGTTAAGTTGAATTTTTAAAATGTTAAATGCATAGTTACCCGGCTCCCCACTTTTAGTGTTACCCAATGAACCCCCCTTATATATATATATATATATATATATATATCAATGGGCAATGTATGATTAATCCCAGTTCATATCCGATTGTAAAATTTTGTCTTAAATCCGATTCATTACCTGTTGAATATCGGGCATAATTGTGAGTATCCGGCATACCTCATAGTGTGTTAAAAAATGTATATTGGAATTTTCATGTATACATATTTTATACTTTTCTTTATAGTTTTTGTTTATAAATATATAGCATATATTAATTTATGCTAAATAACATGCATATCTTAATCACCATAAAAATATTTAAAAGTGTAAATATATTATATTATTAATCTTAAAAAGTCATTTTTTTAATTTTCTAGCATGTAAATATAAATAATGTTACTAAAACATATATTTAAAAAGAAAACTTTAATTTTCAAATAATAAAGCTTCTAAAAAGAAACATCACTAAACAACTGTTAAAGTAAAAAAATGATTAATAAGTTTTTAAGAAAATTCATCACTACGTCAAAATATGATACTTCCACAAAAAGATAACTATGATCATATGCCAACCGCTACGCAAATTTTTCAGCCCAAGTGTAACGAAACATCGAGTCACCGTAGGCATCACACGTTCACATTGACGCTAAGTGGCCGTAGCTACTTGAATGTGTGGTTAAAGGGTATCAATATTTCTTGGTGGAATCAAGCAATTAGTCGATTAACTATAGCTAAAGAGTTGTAACCGTGACATGAGTTTCTTATAAGTGTGGACGTTTCTACTATATAGTCACAAATACAAGTAAAAAAGTTTGTTATAATCACATTAATCTAAAAATATTGCAGCAAAAAGGTTACTGTAATTAAACATTTTATTCCAAAAAGCATGGCCATACATTATTTCTAGACACACAATAAATGTTGTAATTTTAAGAGTAGCTGTTGTCTAATCTTTCGTCACACATATGGTTTTTGACCATAATATTTACTATCATTCCGTCACACAAACAAAATAACAAGCAACAATGGTGTGCCTATTCTTAATGTAAAGCCACATGAAAATTTGTAATGTTTAGTGTCGCCATATCTTACCTTTGGTCACAAATAATATTTTGGGGCCGCGACATTTGCTCTTGTTCCATCACAGAAAAAAAAAACTAAATTGTGGATGGTGTGGCTAATGGTTATGTAAGGCAACATGATATTTTGTAATACTTAGTGTGGCTATTGTCTAAGTTTTAGTCACACATAGTTTATATTCCCTATGACGTTTGTTATTACTCTGTTAAATAAAATAAAACCTGGGAGAGATGGTGTGTCTAATGGTTATGTGACGTCACATGATATTTTGTATTTTTTAGTGTGCTATTGTATAATCTTAGGTCACACATAATTTATATTCCCCATGACGCTTGTTATCAGTCCGTCAAACAAAATAAACAAAATGAAGATGATTCTATTGATTATGTAGAGCCACATGAAAAATTAAGATCCTTAGTGTAGCTATTGTCTAACCTTTAGTCATACATAATTTTTTGGACATGGTGTTTACTATCATTTTGTCACACAAATAAAAACCAAAGTAACGGTAATGTGGTTAATGGTTATGTAAAGCCATAAGAAATTTTGTAATTATAAGTGTGGCTATTATTTATGTAATGCCCCAAAATCACAAATTTTACTTGACTAGTATGTTTCTTTATGTGTTGGTACAAAATAAAATAACCAAGATATTTAACTTAGTTAAATAGTTAGTCAAGTAACAAGAGGATGAAAATTAGTATTATTGGTGACATAAGAATGAACTAGAAGGACTAAAAGTGAGAAATTGGGTTTAAGTTTCTTATAACAAAAAAAAAAGTTCAGTATGTATGTGTGTGTTGGTGGTGTGGTTGACACCCACGAGAAGAAATGGAGAAGCCCCCAATTCACCCCTTTCTTGTCCAAATTGAATATGAATTCAAGCTAAAACTCATGCATGTACTTGAATCCTTGATCATCTAGTCCTATAAATCATTTGGTAAGTTTTAGATTCTCATTTGATGACCTTTTAGCAAAGGGTTATGATCAAATCCGTAAATTGGTATGAAATTAAGCATGCTTGTGTGTTAAAATCATCATGTAGAACATGTATTATACACGATTTTGATTAATTCGATGTTTAGAAGTAAAGCCCATTTGGGATGTGAAGAAGGTGATATGGGTGTGTCACCCATGACTAGTCCTATTGCAAAATTTGATGAGTTATGCGATATGTGATCTTATATGTTAGTTAGTATAAAGTATAGTATGAAAATTGTTTGGGGTTATAGTTGTGTGATAAGATGAATGCAAGAAGTGGAAATCAAAGTATGAATGGGTTGTACGTTATGCTTAGAAAGTAGTATGCACATCAAGTGTATGATGAAATGTCTAGATGAAGTTAGGATGTGAAATTAGATGAAATGGCTTGACATATATGAATGAAATATGTTAATGATGTAATTAGTAGTAAACTAACTTAAAGAATGTGTTATAAATGGAACTCATACAAGAATTTGGGTTGAATGTATGTTTTGGGTAAGATCATGCATTAGGAGGTTGTACCATGTGCTTGGATAGGGTGATGTTCATCATGTATTCGATTGATCATTAGTTACGATGAAGAAGTGAAAGTGTATTATGTCCATAGCATATGGACTCACTAGTGGCAAATGATGTTATGATTATGTTAAATTGACTAGCTTGGTATGTGGTCGTCAAATGTAGAATTATGAAAGTATTAGCATGTGTATAAATGGATTATGTGTACGTTGTATATGCGACTAAGTGATTATGTAGTTTTAGGAGTCATACGTCATTAGTATGAAATGCATATGAAGTTATCACTACGGTCCGCCATATCATTATGAGTGTGTTCATAAGTTGAAAATATGAAAGCATGAAAGTAAGAAAGTTGACTTTCACAAAGTCAACAATGTATAAGTAGCATATTTAGACGTTTGAGCACATATAAGGGTAGAAAAGTCATACGTTATGTACTAGATGATTTATTGAATGTGTACAGTGATAATTGAGTTGCGAGAACATGAAATAAGGTGGTCATTAGTACATGTCTTATATATGCGATAGTTGACTAATGCGAGGCAAGTAACATATGAATGGAAGGAATATGAATGTTTGTATGAACGATTATATACATGCTAACCATGATATGATTGTGGTGACATGAGCGAATAGGAGGCATGTAGAGATGGACTCAAGCTCGAAAGGCTAACGGGTCAAGAGGAGACAAGGAAGCGGATACGAATATGGACGCATAAGGTAAGTGATTTCCGGAATCACTTCTTCTTTTGTAAACGAATATTATTATGTTGAATGCAGGGGGTTGCGTAAGAAATTACGGATAAGGTAAGGAATCAAGGTATGTATTGTTGTGATAAGTTAGAGGACGTCAACTACGTTCGGAAATCATAATGGAAGTAAACGGGTCGAAATGTAAAAGTATACGTCGGGTGTGGGATTTGGATGTTATGGTATGGGAACCATATAAGAATGTTTAAGAATAATAGAACTAAAGAAAGTATTGTTATAACGGGCCGTAAGCAGTAGCTATGTTGGAAATAACTTAGAATAGTTGAACGGGTCAAAAGAATCAAGTAAGTATGATAGAAGTATAGTTTTGATTAAGGGGACATGGGTTAAGTGTTAAAAAGGATACGGGAAGCTTACGGAATGTTATGGGATGATACGGGTCATAATGACTCAGTTCGGGTTAGAACGGAAATCGGAAACGGGTTGCGTAAGCTTGAGTAAGGAAAAACAGCGTCAACAACACAGAAGGGCGTCGTCGACAGCCTCCTTAGCCGTCGCCAACGCTGCTCCATTCTCCGACGCACTAACCCACTGTCTACGCAACATTAGTTTCGACGCAATATTTTAGATGGCGTCGCCGACGCTATGGGAGGGCGTCGCCGACGCCTCCCACAAACTTGATATACTGTTTTTGTTGGTTATTCGTATTGTGAGTACCATATCTCCTAAAATCTGTTCCGTAACCCCAAATGAATCCCGAATAGTGAAAATAACCAATAGGGAGTTATGTGAACTTATTGAATTGTTTTAGTGATTACTTGATATGAATAAGTATGTAAGCATGTATGTGTGTTTGTGGCTAAATTACATGTTAGTATAATTTATGGGTAAATAAGGGCCTTGTATGTATGTACACGACTTCAATACGTATGAGCATTAACGTTACTAATTATTGCTCTGAGAATGAATGGAAAGTGCAGGTTTACTTACGTTGATCTTTGAAGATCGACGATTGGAATGCAGGATCATACATGGAACGATAATTGAAAGGATTTCATGAATAGAAAGAATAGGGAGTGATTCATTTAATTACGAACGTTTAATACTATGTATATTGTCATCGGATATTGATAATGTGAATGTATGTGGTGATTGCAGGTTGCACCGAGTTAACATAACTATGGAATGTAAAGGGTTGAAGATCGAGTCAAAGAGCAAGGATTGTACGGGAATAGCAGTCTCATGTTTTGTATCTGTGCGTTACCTTCAAGAAGTTAATTAAGAATAAATGTTGTAAATCATTTCAGAAAAGTGTCCAACATTTTTACCAAAGGAACCTTCAAGTATGTTATATAGACATAAATTGGAAAGAATTTTTAAGTCAGTATTTCCGATGCGTCGTTTTGAGTCAATATGTGTTTAGGGTGTTACAAGTTAACATTTGGTCACACATATTTACTACGATTGTATTTGAGCATTTATGTGTAATGAGACATTTTATTAACATTTTTTAAATAATTAAAAAAAAACATTAAACAAGAGAAAATCTAAAATATATAACATTAATATACAGAACAGTACGTCAAAATTTTCAAATGTCATCTAAACATTAAAAGTCCATTTCTTGGTTGAGTTTTCTCTTCTTCTTTATTTCCTTTTCTACTTAGCAAGTCTAGTTGAATTGTTTTCTCTGTTTTGTTGGTGGATCTGGTACTTGAAGCAACAAAACATGCAGTTGTCCTTAATTAGATATTAACTAAAGAACAAACTTGTTGGTCTAATGATTCCACAAGGGATCTTGTCTAAGGAACAAAACTACCTAATGCATCCGCAACTGTTTTGAAGTCGCAGGTTTGTGTTGGTAAAGATGTTTCCCCCTTTATAGCTTTATCAATAAAAACACTTTGATAATTGTCTTGAACTGGAACTCCTTGAATGGTTTGTTGTTCTGTGGAATAGTAAATCATATCCCATGCCACACGTTTGTTCAAATGATACAAAACACACTTAGATGTTTACAAAATGCATGATATATTAACATGATAAAGTCAAAGTCAATAAACAAAAGATTTAAAACAAACTTTACCATCTATAATAGTCCTTTATGGGTAAAAATGACAATAATACTCTTGAGTTAAGAGAATTATATATAATCATTTAGTTAAAAGGACAAGAAATAAGGGAACTTTTGAATAAAAAACATTAAGTGAAAGTCAAATTTTTAAACGACTCAATTCATATTTTGAACAAACATAAAGGAAAAAAGATGTAAATGATACTTTTGCCCAAGTAAAATTAAGTTCCATCTTGAACTATTATCTTTATTTCTACTAGAAACTATCATTCTCACTTCCCAATTTTCAATCTTTTTCGTACAACTTCTTTAATCCCAAACTGAATAATAAGCCAAAGATTGTCAATTGTGAAAGAGAAATAAGAATAAAAACCACCATAAACACAAATTACAAAAGTCAGTACTTGGTTGTTTAAATCGTAACCACATCAATACAGTAATGACTCGTACATGCAAATGAACATTGAACAAGACAACCTAAAGCATTTCATTTCATGAAGTTAAGTGTGTTCAAACTAGGGTTAATGTATTTAACACAAATAAATATGTCTTAGATTCTGTTTCACTTAATCAACCAGTCATGTCAACTCACAAACCAGACTTTTAGTTCCTATCATCATTCAGTACCATCCATAATTCCTATGGATCCTTGAATTTGGCATAGTTTAGTTGGAGCAAGTCATGGGTGGGTTTAGCTTACAGTGTCTGACCACTAACAATTTTCTGTATCATATTTGATAATCTAATGACACCGTATAACTTTGGATGCAAAGCGATACCTATAAGAAAATTGGTAATGCCAATTATAACAAAAGCAATACCTAGGTCTAGTGGTTACTAACTCAACCATGCTATGAGAAGGCTCTGAGTTTAATCTTTCCCAACTACAGATTTCTTTCTTTTTTTTCTTTATTGCATAGAGTCTTTTGCTAACTAGGTGTAGATAAAAAAGATGAGTTTTCTTTATACTTTGAAAGATGTTTACCTATATGGTTACTTTTCTTTATCTTCTTAATCTTTACCCAATCTACAATTTTCTTTTATTTTTTTCAAAAAAATAAAAATTAGAGAGCACAAAATTCAGCAAAAATATTGATTAATCTATTTTTGTCTTTACGATATCAAAATTTTGCAAAAAATCAGTAAAATTCTGCAAAAAAATTGCAAATTCAGCAAAAAAAAAAAAAAGATCTGAAAAAATTAAAAAGAAAAACTAAAGCGGTAGTTGCCTGGTTGCTAGATTAATTATGGGATAGCAATAGTCGTGGGAGAGCAATGGAGGAAAAAAAACTAAAGCAATAGTCGCATGGTTGCGTGAACAATTATGAGGGAGCAATAGTCGTGGGTGAGCAATGGAAGAGAAAAATGACATACTTGTTTTTTTTTCTAAACAACAATAGAGGTAAACTAAATTTACCAATATAGATAAATACTTTTCATAATACACCAAAAATAAATATGTAAATATTTTCTTCATACATTTCGAAAAAAAAACTCTTATTGCATATGGTATATACTTTGACCCAACTCATCTTATACAAATTTTATGGATATTATGTTCGTGAAGAAAAAAATATAAATATCATATAGATATCTATTTCTGATATGTAATATAATTTAACATATTCTTATAATACTAAATGCTATAATATGAGATTTTCTAGATCCTGACATCTAGAATTAAATATTAGCTATTAAGATCTTTAATTAGGGTATGAACTATTTTTAAGGTAAATGTACGAATTATTTTTAAGGTAAATGTACGATAATAGGTATCCAATAAAATGAAAATCATAAAATTTCATTGCTCAAAATAAGTTAACCGCATAACGTATGCGTACGGACGCACACACATAATATCTTCGTAGTTTGAAAGTTACAATATTTAATTAATTTATAGGTTTTTTTAGTTTGAATCTATTTTATCATTAGAAGAGAAATAGTTTATGCAATTATCATTCTGAAAATAAATATTTTTATCAAAAAAATTGCGCATGATTGAAACATTGATGACAAAACTTGACCCAATAAAAAAATCTAGAAACATTTAAAAACTGAAACACAAGCAACCGTAAAGAAAAAAAATCTAAAATCAAACCCTCCGTTCTTTTTACCATGATTATCGGATTTTCTTCTTTATTAATCAACATCTAATCATGCCAAGTGTGGATACATAATAAATTAGATTAGAAAATGATTTAATAAATATTCCAATTATTAAAAAGATATTGCTCGGGATTGACATTAATCATGGAATAATATCGAAACCATTAATATAGAATACCATATAATTACACAGCAAAAATTCTATAAACCTTATTTTTTATTTGAAAGATAAAATTTTATAATTTAAGATAGGTAAATTAGTACAATTGACGATTTCATGGTTGATTCGTATTGGTATAAATATAATCAAGATGAGCAGCACGCGTTCTTCTCAACAAGCATTCTTCTTCTCCAGCTCCGTGCAGTTCTCTACAGCTTCCATCTTTTCCGCCTTAAATATATAATCCATACAATTTCAAACTAATCATTGATCAAATCATTAACTTTTAACCAAAACATGTTTAATCATAAAAAAAATCATTTTCTAAAGTTTTAAGACACTATTCCAAGATCAAGTCATCAGCTATATATCAAGTTTCGACACGATGAATATTGATATATGAATATGATCCTATAAAGGAGAGAAAAGTTCACTTACCGTGCGATGAGTTTCAACCGGGGTAACAGTGTTTGAGGTCGGGATGGGGCGAGCGATGGTGTAGGATAACACCGAAAAGAGAAGGATTGCTATCATGCAAAGGTTGGTGATTCTAATGGCCTTAGACATGTTTGATCTCTGGATGGATGAAAGAGGACTGGTGTGATTAATTTATAGACAGTTTCAAGGTTGTAGAAGGGTAACTTAGGAATTTCCTAACAAAAATTTTGGTGAAATAAATGACAAAACAACAAACGATTAGTAAGAGAGAGATACTATAATGGTTAAACATTATTTGAAAATCTTCTAGAATGGAAACTGAAATGGGGGGGGGGGGGGGGGGGGGTCAGTCATATAAGTTTCGACACACACTTTTCTCAAGTTAAGGAAATAGTATCAGTATCCACCATCGGATAGTTGTACGGGGTACGTTTTATTGCATAAGGTACATTCAGTTGATACATTCACTAGTTTTGAAAGTACGCCATGATCAGACTATACTTTCTCAACTTTAAAGGTGAACATATAAATTTAATGGAGTTACTTGTTTAGACTATGAGAAGGTGAACCCCTAGTGTCGCAACTACTTAGAGGGCACACTAACGACACAATAAATTGTTTTTCTTTTTATTGGAGCTCATGCTTCTTGCATTAATAAATGTAATCAAAGAGGAGAAAACTTTTTTATGAAAATGAACTTATTTAATTTCTTTTGGTTGGAATGCAAATACAGATATACGGGCGTTATGATTGCCAAGTGTAACCGATTGGTATGTATATTAGTTTGAAATTTAAAACGGAGATGGGTCACAGACTAGGTTGTATATCCTGTACAGTTTCTGGTAGTATTCAATATTCACCGGTAAAGACATAAACCCCACGATCGATTTACGTTGTAATCATTAGAATCCTAGCAGATGAGAATAAAAGGAGAGAGTAAGATAGTAGTTTTATCATTTACGTCAGAGATGACAACGAAATCTAAATCCGATTGGAAAACCTAAAACCCAAAACATTTAGAACAGGTTTGGGATGACTTTTGAATTTTTTCGAGGGTTTGAGACTCGTCTAGAATTTGTAATATGTCTGATTAGCCAATAACATAGCTCCATTTACCCGATTATATACCCGAGTAATCCGACATAATTTACTTTATTTATTTTAAATTTTATGTCTTTCAATTTAATTTAGAATAAGATTTTAAAAGTATAAATATGCAACCCCCCTTTTAGCTTTCAAATCTAATTTGAAAATTGAACTTTAACTTATCCAACCCTTATTTTAAACATTTATTTCTTTCAATTTAATTTAGAATAAGATTTTAAAAGTATAAATATGCGAACCATTCAAACTTTTAGCTTTCAAATTTAATTTGAAAATTAAACTTTAACTTATCCAACCCTAATTCACATCAACAATTTATATAGATATGTTGGATTTTATGTGCCCTAGAATTTGTATTACCTGGTTGTACATAAACCATCTAGATCAAGTTTTACTTGTTTTTGTATTTTTCAATTATTGTTTCATTTTCTATCTTGCAATGAATAAACTTGTAAACGATTTGATGAATCTTACTATTTTGCAATGAAAATTAATCTTTAACATCCAACCCTAATTGCCTTGCTCGCTTTTTGAACATTTATTCCAATTGAATTCCTATGTTATAGGCTAGACGATTATCAAAGTCTACTCTATTGGAGCTCTGGAATCATGCATGCCAGCAAAAGGGAAGAAACTTTCAAATAACCATCAACATATTCCTTCCAATTTCCCTAGTTTCTTTGAGCAGGGTCTGCTTGCAGTAGCAGGTTCATCACTGATTGGATCATTAAGAACATACAACTTGTTCTCTGCCCTGAGAACAATTTTCAGGTTGCGGTATCAATCAATGAAGTTGGAGTTGCTTAGTTTTTCCTTTTTAAGAATGAACTTTATAGGGAATGGAGAATTTGTAGCGTTAATTTTGCTAGTCATCTACAAAATTTAAACATATTTTATTTAGTATTTTAATGCTTGATATCTTAAATAATTCAAGACCCAATTGGCAAAAATTATTTTTTAGAAGACAGATCCCGTTTCATAAATACATCACAAGTGGTTTGTCACACTCCGACGCGCAGCGGAATGCTACGGGGCATGATGATTGCCCAAAGCTTGTGGCCCGATTAAAATTTATATTTAAACATGTAATGAATAACTGTCACACTTTTCATAAAAGTCTCAAACATTCAAATAATACATCAAACTTGTCTTTTTAATTACTAAGGCAAAGCTCCTACGTGATCCTGATCCAGTCCAGTCTTCAATCATCTACACCTGTATCATGTGTAAAATAGTATTTTTGGGTCAGCTACAAGAGGTAGTGAGCAAACCTTGGTTAAGTAAAATAGGTTTACCAATTTTAAATTTAGAAGTAATATATATATATATATAGGTATATATATATAGATAGAAGTTCATGTGAGAAAATTTAAAAGTGTGAGAATGATAAGAAAGATTATGGAGGTTACATGTTTCCTTTTTTATTTTGATAGTTTAAGGATATAAGTGTAATTTAACTAATAAAATCTAATTATGGAATGAATATATGCAACTGATTTTTGGTATTTATTGTAGGGATTTTCGAATTTGAAATAACACCCTAACTCACAAAAACACCACAACATATATATTGAAGGCATACATCTTATAAAGAACAGAAATATAACTCATAAAAACACCCTAACTCATAAAAAACCACAACAGTTATATTGAAGACACACATCTTATAAAGAACACTCTAACATTGAATATAACAGAAATAACACCCTAATGTAATACCAGCCAACACTTTAATCAGAATCAAAACAGAAATAACACCTAAATATATAAAAATAGAAATAACTCTACATAAGTATATCAATATGGTGCTCATATTAAAGATAAAAAAACACTCATTATTATGGTGTAATTTTTTATAAAAAAAGAGTTACGTATAAAAAGTTATTGATGTTTAAAAAAGAAGGGGAAACTTTGTATGTGTATTAATGTTAGTTTCTTAATTTAAAAATATTAAATTTACCTTTATACTCTTAATCTAGAAAATTAGTTAGTTTAATAGTCAACATTATTTACCGAATTGCCACTATGATCACAACCATTAGATTAAATATCTAATAATTTAGATTCTTTCTTATCCTTCTCACACTTTTTAATTTTCTCAAATGAACCTTCCCATATATATATATATATATATATATTTCCCATATATATATATATATATATATATATATATATGGGAAGGTTCATTTGAGAAGAAATTTAATGTGAGAAGAAAAATAAGAAAGAACATAATTGTAAATAGTTTATAACTCTTTTTATTAATTATGTTATCTCTAATTAATAAAACAAAAACATTTTATCCTACATGTTTCAAAATTTATCCTACATATATCTTATCTTTATCGGAATTTACCCTACACACAAGTAAATTCACCCTACACATTTCAAAATTTATCCTACACATGTCGAAAATTGTCTTTCACCATAAATTATTTTATCTTGAAAAAATATATTAAAAAAAGAGTTACAAGTTTAATTAATTAGCTAATTAATGACAATTATAGATTTACCTATATGTCTTTTTTCATAATATTAAATACACACATTAAATGAAGTAAATGGAGAATTTCTATTGGTTTAAAAGTTATTCTTTTTATTCTTACAAAACGTTTCTTCTCATTTCAACTCATATATATATATATATATATATATATATATATATATATATTGCCTTTTAAATTCCAATATTAAATTAAATATTAAGCATACAATCAATTATGTGGAAACAATGCACACATAATATGAACATAGAATGGTAACTGAAAAATGACTAAGACCAAGACCAAGACCAAAACCAAAACTAAACCGACTATTTGCGTCCTACACCCAAAAAGGGTGTGACTGTGTCGATACCAACGTCCCATAGTTAGAAGGAAATGTCAGGTTAAGACTAATGTGGCGATACCGACATCTCAAGGTCATGATGAAAGTCATTCGTGGATCCATTGAATGAATGACTATTGTCTGAGTACAAAAAGGAAAACAACGATAATTCAAAATAATAACATCAAAACTTTTCAATTGCCTTGAGATTGAAACTGTAGAAAATTTTCGTCCGTTCAGACTTGGATTACACATTTCCAACGTCGTTGTTAACCTCAACTTGATTCACATTGACGTTAAAAGCTCTACCTCATGCGGCCAGATTCGCTTGGTTGATTGGGTTGGCCTGAGTTCGAGCATTTATGATATTAACCAATCTAGGGCAGGTGTTTCTAAAATGGGTGGGATCCCCACAGTTGAAACAGGCCCTAGCATATGGCATCATAGGGTAGTTGGGTTAATAGTAGGGTGGAGTAGCATTCTGAGTGTGATATGGAACCATCATCAGATTAGGCTGGGGGAAAGGTTGGGTTAGGACCTATGCATTCTATGTGTTTCATGGCCGGTTAGTTGCTTGATTTTAGGAGACGCGACATGCATCGACTAAGTGACCAAAACGTCCATAACTAGTACATTGTCGACATGGGAAGTTGGGTGGGTTGTGGTATTGAAAATGTTGCATTTAGGAAAAGAACCAGTATAGGGTTTTTTAACTGGTATAGTTATTGCATAGCTCTCCCCGTTGTTCCTATGCTTCTTTTTATTGGAGCGGGTGGGAGATTCGATCCTAGTCTCTTTTGCCTATTTTAGCTTTTCAATAGGAACCTCACTTGTTGATCCTTAACCCCGTTACGTTTTAGATGCTTTCATTTAATGTGATTCTTAGGAACCATCGAGTCGCATAGCTACCTCTAGGGTTTCTAGCCTACTATCTTCCACCGTGTCTTTGATACTGGAGGCAAGTCATCGGTATATTGCTCTATAAGTCGAGTAAGAGGGGTGAATAGGTATGGGCATATCTTATTCAGCTCATGGAAGTGCTTGTTGTACGCCACGTTGTTACCAATGTCTTGCTCCAACGCCCATAACTCGTCCTCAAGTTTCTTAATTTCATGTTGAGGGCAAAAATTTTCGGTCATTATTTCCTTCAATTGATCCCATGACAAGGCTACTGCAGCTTCAGCATCGCGTATTCTCTTCAAGATTCCACCAAATGAGTGCATTTCCCAAAAGCGGCCGGTTGCATAACTAAGCATTCCACCAAGTGAGTGCGTTTCATAATAAGCGGCCTGTTGCATAACTAACCTTGTGATTGTTAGGGATTCGCAATTAAGGAGTGTACTCTCCATCTCCTCAAACCAGCGAAAGAGAACGGTTGCACCGGTGGTGCCTTCTTACATAGGGGGATCACATTTTTTGAAGTGTTTGAAGGAATACCTCGAGTAATTAGTCTCATCGTGGGTCTATTGGTTAACGAGAGCTTGTTGGACTTGCACGACAATGTTTGGAATACGGCGGCCATCTCTTCCGTGATATGGGCTACCATGCGTCGACCGGAGTTCCCAACATGCTTTCCAATACGAAGATGTATAGAAGACATCTATAAGGATTATCGGAAACAAGTTCAGAATTCAAAGATTAACAATCAAATGACAAATGGAATAAAAACATGTTCAAAAACATAACACTTAGGATAAAATAATATTTCAGAAATGAAATATTGAAAATTTATAAGTTTGGAACCTCATAAGGCGTGGTATACCTTCCATGCGTCACATTCGTATTCACATGGGCCCCTCCAATTATCGAGCTTTCTCATGGGTCACATATGTCTACCCGTTGATGTACACTTAACCCAATGAAAAATAACGAATGATAAATGACTCAAGTAAGGGTGATGTAAAAAGATATTGGAGGGTATCCATGACGTACATAGATATGTTGCTTATCAAAGTGTTGTTGGTTTTCGTGACGTTTGGTGTCACATGCTTTGGCCTAATAGGTATCCGTTGTCTCATCGTTAGTTCCCATGTAGGCAAACAGATCCTTATTGGATTATACGATGCCAACCTAGACATGACGTTCCCACTACCGTTACTTTGCCCTTCCAGTTACTATATGTCCGTCACAAGAACTCACTTTGACGAGATTGAAAATTAAATAAAATTTGAAAATGAAATAGTAATAATATCCAGTATAATTGATATTGAATTGACTTAGACTTTGTATGAATAAGGATATAAATGGAATAATTAGAAACTTAATATTTATATTGTATAGTGTATGCTAGTGTAACATTAAAAAACTATAGAATAGAAATAAATCACGTATTATCATGCAAGGCACATTACCTGTAGCATATAACATCTAAAAGTGCTCACATGCATTTGTGTGCGACGTTAACAAATTTTGAAACTTATGAAATTTAATAACATAAGCTAAGTCAACAATTTAGCACATAAAGCATATAAACCCTATTAGGCTTTAGTCTAGGTCTGAAGGTATAATAACCTATCCTAATTCCCTATAGCCATTGGCTCTGATTCCAAATCTGTCACAACCTAACCCGTAGTGGAATGGTACGGAGCATGATAATTGCCCAAAGCTTATGGCACTATTAAAATTTACATTTAAACATGTCATGATTAAATGTCACACTTTTCAAATAAGTTTCAAATATATTCAAATAATACATCAAACTTATCTTTTTAATTACTAAGGCAAAACTCCTACGTGATCCTGATCCAGTCCAGTCTTCAATCCTCTACAACTGTATCACGTGTAAAATAGTATTTTTGAGTCAGCTACATGAGTTGGTGAGTAAACCTTGGTTAAGGAAAATAGGTTTACCAATTTCAAATTTAGAAGTAAAAGAAATATATTTTGCCTTTTTAATTCCAAATATTAAACCAAACAGTAAGCATACAATCAATAATGTGGAAACGATGCACACATATAATAAAGAATGGTAACTGAAAACCTGACTAAGACCAAGACCAACACCAAAACCAAAACTAAAACTAAAGCGACTGCTTGCGTCCCACACCCAAAAAGGGTGTGACTGTGGTGATGCCAACGTCCAATAGTTAAGAGGAAAGGTCAGCCCAAAACTAATAGGGCGATACCGGCATCTCCAGGCCACAAGGAAAGGTCAGCCGTGGATCCACTAAGTAAATTACTATTGACTATAATGATCAACACAACATCAACAACTATAACCACAACAAACAACAACATCATACAACACATATACAACCCACTAGATATTGCATTGTCGATTTTAGATAAAAGGAATTAATTAAACATATTGATACATCCCAAAAAGTTAATGACAAAGAGGGGAGAGAGTTTACTCACAGTTTGCTTGCGAGGCTTCGATTCTTTAGATTAACATGAACGCACAAATAAGAGTAACATCAAAAGTCACCCTAAAATATATAACCAACAAAATGCTAAATACACAATTAAAAAAATAAATATACAAAAATATTTCTAAGGAATTAGCTATACAAAAATAATTATTTAATATAACTACTAATATAATAATTAAGTTTTTAGAATAATTAGATAAATATGAATTTCTCAATATATATATATGTTTATAAAGATTAAAATTTATATAACTCATTAGTTTAAAGAACCTAACTTATACTATATACTCACCAATAAACAAACACTTTATAGAGTATACACGTCAATGCAATGAAATAATATAATCCGACCACTAAATTACACAATTTAAAATTATGAGTATTATTTTATGAAATATAGAATTTAACCATTATATTTATATTTATAAAAGCAATTATCAGGTTTATAACAAAACATATAATATGCATACTGTTGGTGGTGGCTATATTATTTCAAGTCCATACTTTACACTTTATGATAAATAATAAAAAAAAACATTCCTGGTGAACAGATTGAGAACATCGATGGTCAACATTTTAATGAAATGATTAAAATTCCATAACAGGTTTGAGATAATTAAAACTCCATAAAACATCGCTGAACAACACTTTCATACTTCGATTTTTATATATGTATGTTTTAGTCCCATGAACAGAATGAATGTACGAACAAAACAAACAAAAAAATAATTCAATAACTAAATAAATATATACAAACATTAATATTGATCATAATAGGTTTTGAAAGTGTCGAAAATCATTACCACAATAGTCGAATAGTAGCGAATATGCCAATGCACCTCAGCAGCGATGTACGGATGCGTGCCGGGTGAATCTAGATTGGAGGACTGATGGTGGCAGCGGTAACCGGTACAAGCAAGCGGTGGCAACTAAACCGAATGGTGACAGGGTCGTCACAAAGTACATGCGCTGATCGGTGATCACAGCGGAGGGAAATGGTCGTGTGGTGCAAATGGGTCCAGTATGGAGAAAGTTAACAACCGATGCGTCAAGACTGGAAATTTCGAGAGAGGAGTATTTATAAAGTGAAAGAATGGGAATGAAAAAAATGATTGCTTATGATGAAACGCTCATGAAGGAGCCGGTTTCTTTGAATTTTTTTTTTATAGACTACACAACATAAAAAGCCTCCGTTGTTTTTGTTCAAGTCACTTACTACAAAGGAAGGTAAAGAGATTTCAAGTTTTGATTAACATGTCTCATATAGATTTTCCTATAAAATATTTAAATAAAATCAATCATTATTAAATTTAGATATAACCTGAATTATACACCATTATTTTCGTCCATGTTTTTACCACATTGTTACTATTTGAATATGAGTTATATATAATCCTATCATTATATATATTTTCATTGTTTTTTCCTATTGTTATTAAACCAGTAAACATAATTTATTTTGTTTTTATAAAAATGGAACCAACAAATTCAACTCTATTAACGATTTCCTTATATAATTCTAACCGAATTAACCTACGACTTTATAAATTTATCGTTTTTGAATCTTTCCTCGGCCACCGCGATACGTGACAAACATGTAATTATAAAACATTAATAATAACGAAATTAAATAAAATTTTTATTTTTATTTTACTCAATTATGGTCTGGTTTTCTCGATCCGGGTCGGGTTTCGGAGACCGATTTTTAGGCGGATGCTACATGGTTAAGCTCTATTCATTGTATTCCTACATGGGTTGGTAACAATTATTGATTGTGTCAAATATACAACCCTCGGTTTGAGGTCACATGACGAGTATTGTCAAGGTATTGCACGTTTAACCCTAACTATACCCACTCGAAACTCTTGTAAGTGATATTGACCCTTGAGTTTATGACATATGAAACTTTAGCTTCAACTCATACCAAAATCGTACGTCCAATATAATGTAATCATTAACAAAGGGGGTTCGAATAGGTCGGTTAGAGTTTTATTAATTTAGCGTGGTGCAACAATATTTATTTAATTATGATATTTACTTTACCATTTATCTTTGTCAAAAGAAAGTGTTGACAAATAAAACATAGGTCGATTAAAATATAATGTTTAAATGAATGCAAAAGCGGCTCTGATACAAATGTTGGGATTCGTAGCGTACAATTTTAGTTCTAAGTAAAACATGTTAGTAAGTTCAAAATCCCAGCTTTAACGATACCAGTGATGTTTCTCAACAAGATTCGGATATGTAACATCAAATATTTTTATGTTTGACCCGAAAATGATAAAAAATTAAGTAAAATCATTAAAGAACAAATAAGAACAACGAGATGAAATATAATAGAAGCTTTGATTAATAGTTGAAGATGGTTTAAATACGGATCCGACTTTGCTAATTGAGCCTAAACACACACACTAAAGTGGGAGAATACACCATAAGCCTAACCTAATAATGAAATGTAAACATCTATTTATTGGCAACATATTAGGGTTCGACCACCACTACCATATGCGTATGGCCGTTAGACAAGTAGTGGTGCCATGCATGTTGTCGTCAGTTCCATAGATGTCACTTGAGTGTCAGCCTATGCAACTGACAATCTATCTATGACAACACTGCTAAAAACTAACATAAAAGATTTGGAGGGTTATGGTCCCAAAACTTTGCGCCTGCGCAAAGGGCCATACCCTCAACAACATACTACAAGAATAACCTTGCGCGCAATGCGCAACAGTGCGCCATTCTTGGAATCAACAGGTTGCCCAACAACCTTGCGCGCAATGTGCAATGGTATTGCACCCTTAACACATGCAGGTCACACAACGAACCTTGCGCACTCAGTGCAACAGCAAGTTAGACCAACACATGCAGGTCACACAACGAACCTTGCGCACTCAGCGTAACGGCAAGTTATGCCAATCAATACAAGTCGCACAACGAACCTTGCGAACTTGGCGCAACTATAAGTTAGGCTTAGATGCGCAGGTTCCTTGACCCTGCGCGGATCAAACAAACCATCTAGCCGCGAAGTCCTAAAACCTTGCACACGACCAAGACAAACATGAGAGTAACTCATAGTCTTGGGAACAAAAGGATTTAATCCATACAACTCTGCGCTGGTCAGAAAGCACTTAAAGCCACGCGGAAGGGAAAAGCGCAAAGAGGTGTTGACAAATACAAGGGTACAAAGTGGTAGAGTTGTGACCCAATGGTTGCTCGGCAGGTTGTGTCAGACTATGTCACATGAACAGTAATGCAGAGGCCAGACTGTACACCAACCATACTCACGCCAGTGTCTGTCACACATTCTCCACTTTCGGCTGATGACAGGTCTGACACCAGGGATAGCTGCCATAACACGTGGCACCATTCAACATCCGACAAAGCACACCTCCTTCCAGAGATCATTTAATGATCGATGCAGAGGGACAGAATGGATATCTCTGGTCTTTTGGGCCTGGCCCAAGGCCCATTAGCCCATCTCCTAAACCCACTTACTTCCGGCTATGAAATAAGGGTTATACCACAAGGTAAAGAGATTCAGAAAGTTACGAGCTTACTCATTACTTACTTGCTATTACCTTGTAATCTATACTTATTCTCACGCCGGAGTGTGGTCACGGAGAAAACCCTCCATTTTCCCCGTGACGTGGCTAACGGCGTCGCTAGTTTTGCAGATTAGCTTGAAGTGAGATCACCCAGAAGAGGGAATGAGAGACGACCTTTTATGCAGAAAAACTAGGCTATAACTAAGATATCTACGGATACATTTCGGTTCAACCGGTGTTTCTTCAACATTAACACAGGCGCCACTAGAGTGACGCCCACAGTGGGGGCCTAGAACGAAAACATTAAATCTTCAATCTTCTAAGTCTTGAACATTATACAGCATGAAACATTCTATTAAGTTGCAACAATCTCCCCCAGGCTGTTTCATACTGTTCTTCAATCATTCTTGTCCTAGAGGAGGTTCTGATGGTGGGCTAGTGGGAATGACTAGCACTGGTACTGATGCTAGTGGAGTGACATCCAACACATTGACCTGTTGAACAGTTGCAAGTCCAATACTTAGGTTTGAAACTTCAACAAGTTTAACAACTTTAGCTCTAGAAGAACCTTTTTAGCTTCAAGAGGTTTATCTTCGACATTCACAACTTCGCCTTCTTACAAAACTTTTTCACCCTGATTCATGTCTGTCTCTTTGTTACCTTCAGTCTGATTCACCTTTATCTATTTGTTACCTTCATCTTGAGTTTCCTTGTCTTCAAACAACTCCTTAAACCAATCTTCAGATGTTTGAGATTCTTGAACATTATTTCCACTAGTTTGATCAACATCATCCATAATTTTGTTAATTGAATATTCTGGATAATATTTTCCGAAAACACCCTCTAACAGGTTCTCGACATGAAGAAGCACCGGTTGAACCTAGTGATATCTGGGGATATATAAGTCACAACCAGGGTGTTTCTGCATAAAAGGTTACCTCCTCATTTCACTTTTTGGGTTGTAAGCTCGCTCCGACTGATCTACCAAAACTAGCAGCGCCGTTAGTCTCGCCACGGGGAAAAGGGTGGTTTTATCCGTAACCACACTTCGGTGTGATAATAATATCTGGGATGGTAAGCAAGTGACTGCAAGTATAAGCGAGAGCTTATGTGTGTGGTGTATAGTATTGTAAGTGTGTCAGCGTAGTTTTTACATGGAGATCCGATACTTATTTAAAGCCGAGAAAGGTATGTTCAGGAGAAATGCTGGTGGCCCTTGGGCTCGGCCCATACAGCAGGAGAATTAATGTCCACTGTCGAGAGGTATGCTTTGTCAGATGTTGAGTGGTGCCACGTGTAAAGGCAGCCGTTTCTGGTGTCAGGCCTGTTGCCAGCCGAAGATGGAGAAAGTGGAACAGTCACTGGCAGAGACGTGGTTGGTGTACAGTGTGACGTCTGCCTCACTGGTCATGGGCACTGTCACACGCAACCTGCCAAGTGACCTTTGGTCACAGTTCTGCCATTTCGTACCCTAAGGTATGGTTAACATCTCTTAGTGCTTACCCCTTTTGCGAGGCTGTCAAGGGTTTTCCCGCCAGCGCAGGGTGTCAGGGGTACATCCTTTTGTCCTAAGGCTATGAGGCGCTTCTCATGTGTGTCTTATCCTTACACGGTTTGGGGATTCATGGCTCAGAGGAATGTTGTTGTGCGCAGGGTCTAGTAATCTGCGTGCGTAAGTCTAACTTGCCGTTATGGCGAGAACACAAGGTTCGTTGTGTGACTTTATGTATTGGTCTAATTCACCGTTGTGCTGAGTGCGCAAGGTTCATTGTACGACCTATAAAAGCTGGTCTAATTCACCGTTGTGCTGAGTGCGCAAGGTTCATTGTGTGACCTGTAAAAGTTGGTCTTAATTCACTGTTGCGTTGAGTGCGCAAGGTTCATTATTGGATCCAAGGAAGGTGCACCATTGCACATTGCATGCAAGGTTATCCTTGTAGAAATTTGGTCAAGGTTATGGTCCTTTGGGACCATACTTCCTCAAGTCCCCTAAGTCCAGTACTGCTCCTACGCACATGTTGTAAGGTGGGAGGAGTGCTAGACTAGAAGAGTTGTTGCCTGCGCCGTTAATGGGGTGGCGAAAATTTTGTCAAGTGTTGAGAGGAAACGTTTTTTCTTACACTCTTGGAATTTGAAAATCTGATATTTTGACGTTGCAGGTGCTTTGGTGAGAAAAAGTGGGAGTTGAAAAGACATCTGACAGCTGTAGCGTGCACTCAGCCGCTTCATCTACCATTCAATTAATGGATTGGCAGAGAGCGTGTTGGCCACGCGCGCACGTTAACCCGTCACTACCCACTTGCTCGCCACACGCAGGTCTATGATTGGTTGCTACTACCACGTGTAAGACACGTTCTCCGAGCGCATTAAATGTGAGCGCTATAAATAGTGGTGCTCCGGTAGGGTTTTCTTTATTCATTCAAATTTCTTCAAACTTTTCTCTGAGTCTTATTGAGTTCTTCCGTCCTTCAAAAATTTTTTCCAAAAACTTTCTTTTCTTTCTTAGTCTCTGATGGCATCTAGAGAGCCTGAGGCTGCCGCTGGTGCCGTGTAAATTGAGCCGGCAGGCGTTCGATAAGATTCTGTCTAGCTTCCGGTTTCCTCCCACTTGGGATGCCCGGTTGCCGGCGGAAGGTGAGACGGCCGCTGATGCTCAGGCGGGTTATATCACCTTATTTTCTGACTTCTTTGGTGAAGGGAACTTCCGGTTGTCCGCCACCAAGTTTTTCTTGGAAGTGCTGCAGCATTATGGATTCCACCTTTCCCAGTTGAATCTAATGGGAATGGTGAGAATCAGGCACTTTGAGTTTCTTTGCCGGTCGTCTGGGTCTGTTCCCACCGTCGACCGGTTCTGTATTTTTTATCAACTCCATTGCTCAATGGGGTTTTATTCTTTCCAGCACCGTGCGCATGCACGGAAAATTTTGCTTTCTCCCTAAGTCCTTC
Organism: Scalesia atractyloides; assembly: GCA_947069175.1. NCBI lineage: Eukaryota > Viridiplantae > Streptophyta > Magnoliopsida > Asterales > Asteraceae > Scalesia > Scalesia atractyloides. Next base: position 87,809,713 of record CAMTDV010000026.1, on the reverse strand, counting down.
CATGATTGGAAGGCAAAATTCTTTTTTGTGAAGGCCGATTTCATACCAGCGACTATGGTGTTCCGGGGGCCGGAAGAGATTCCGGCGGAGACCCTTCCAATACCAGTGCTTGACGCCTGGTATTGTGATTTGAAGGAGATTCCGGTAATTCAGTTGTCGGAGAGGGTGCTGGTGGCGGTGGGGATGAGCCTGGTGTGGGGACCCGACCGCCGGTCTCGACCAGTGTATGTTGAGGGCAATCGAAGTAAGCATTCTCATCTTCTTGTTTCTTCCTTAACTATGAGTTGTGGATTTGTTCATCATGCGTGAATTTTTATTGCAGGAGCCCGTTGTTCTTGGCCGCCTTAAGAGGAAGGAAGGGCGGATGGAGAAGCTTCCTTTGAAGCTGGATGAGCCAACCTGGTACGCGCAGGTCCTGGGCAATTTTTCCTTGATCAAGGACGCGGACCTAGAGGCCCTGTGCCACCAACTGGTGAGTTTTTACTGTTTACTTGCGCACCTTTGCATGTTACTTATTTGTTGTCCTTGTTTAAATGCAGGCGCTCTGATGGATTTGGGCATTGGCCCAGATCACAAGAAAAAGAGACGCGCAGGGTTAAGAAAAGTGGTGGATTGGGAGGCAACTCAACCCGGGGCAGGCCCTCCCAAAGGTAAGCGCATTATCACTAACAAGTGGAAAACTTATGTGGTCATCTCTGACTTATGGGAGGGTCTCAAACCTGTAGGTGCAAAGAGGGCTTCACCAAAGCAGGCGGTCGTTACTACCGCCATAGCTGATGAGGTCCTAGAAGTGCCTCTGAAGCGGAAGAGGCGCCTGAAGGAGAACCTCTCCGCGCAACCCCCTAAAAAGGTTGCGTGGAGACATTTTGGGAAGCGGGCGGATTTGGGATCACTAACCTCTAGAATATCCCTTTGTAAGTCTTATACCCCTTGATATTTCCTTCCATTCTTTTATGTTGTATGTAACTAACCCTTATTGTTATACAGTGGGGGATGAGCCGGTTTTTGTTGATTCCGGCCCAAGCGCTGGGGAAGCTGAATCCCCGATGACCCAGGCCGGTGGTCAAGGAGGAAATTATGCTACTGGGGCAAAAGAACTGGTTGGCGTGAGGGAGGGGCCTCACTTGGAGGTGGAAGGTGCTGGTATGGGTACTAATGTGGGTTCCCCGGTTTTGGAAACTCCGGGTGTTCCACTGACGCAACCACAACAGGATATTGAAGAACATGTGGTTGTTGTTGAGGAATCGCGGGTGGATCTTGGGGAACCTACCGTGGGAGTGGAAGAATCGGGGTTCGTTGTGCAAGAACCCGTTGTGGCGGGGGAAGAACGCGCGCATCTGGGTGGCGCGGTTAATGATGATGAGGCGGGGCCGTCGGGAGCGGCGTCCGCTGAAGAGGTTCAGACTGGTGCTCCACAGGGACATGTGGAGGAACCGTTACCTGGGGGCAGCGGGGGATCTGCCGCCCTTGGTTTGTCTCCCATCCACCCGGATGAGACTCCGGGGGATTATTATTACAGGTCATTTTCTTCTGCTCAAGCTGAAGAGATCCACACTCCTGTGTGGAAGTTGGAGAAAGGAGATGACTTTTCTCACTGGCCGGCGTGCCGTGAGTTTTTTAAGGGAGCCTCCCCCTGCGGAGGTACATTTGCTTTCTGATCATGAAGAAGAAGAGACGTATCATACGTACCTCCAAGCAGCTGCCAGGTCTGCCTCGGTGACCTACAAGATTGTCCGTGAATGGCGGGGCTTGGTGAAAAAGAAGAAAAATATTTAGGCTGCTCAAGAGACCCTTGGTAAGGAGCGAGCCCAAGTGGCTGCGCGTGAAGCTGCGGTGTTGGCAAGGGATATTGCCTTCACCGATAATCAGCGGATTGAAGGGTGGTCTGCACACGGGTGAAAGAACTGGGTGGAAGCCTCGGACGCCAAACTTGCTGAGGAACGCAAGTTGTGGAAGGAGGCTTGCGAGAGTGATAACAGGGAGAATAAATCCCTGAAGGATGAGATGGCCTAGCTGCACGCTGATGTGGTGCGCGAGCGAAAGGAGAAGGAGGCGGCGGTTGCCTCGGCTGCACAAGGTGGAAGCGGGAGAGAAAAAATTGGAGGATTCTGAGAACTCCCGCCATCTCCGAATCTTTGGTGGAATCGCTCACCAACAACATGATGTGGCTTCAACAGCATGGGATTGGCCATGTAAGTGTCTTCACTTGTTATTTTTCTGACCTTTATGTGATGGCTTTGATCTTTCCTTTGTATTTGCAGATTGCCAATTCCATCGTCAATTCCGCGGAGTTGGATGGTGCAGTGGCTAAGCTGGTGGTTGCTGCGCGCCATGATGGGCATGCGCAAGTCTATGCTGAGTGTGCACAACAAGTCACTCATGCCTTGGATACTCCATGGATTATAGCCATGCCTCCACTCACGGAGTTAATACTGGAGCTGTCTTTGAGAAGGCGCAGCAGGGTATAATCGCCTTGAAATCCCTGCCTTGGAGTTGGTAAGCGAGGCACTTACCCATGATGACTTCGTCGACCGCTTGAAGGATATCTTCCTGGAAGACGCTGAAGTCGCTGCTGAAGACGAAGACTAGTGTAGGATCCTTGATGTAATATTCTTGTAGGATCATTGCTTGCCACGCGCATGACGCGGTTATGTACACACTTATCTCTTAACGAAATGTTTCTTTTCTGTTACAATAATTATGTGAACTGGACCAACTTTTTGTAAGTATAGCGAATAAAACTGGCAATGAACTCGCGCCTGGGTATCAACTCTTGTGCTTGCTACGTAAGTAGTGATTTATGTTTTACGAGTCATTGTGCACAAAGTTGTTTTTGTGTATACTCAAAGTGGTTCCACGCATTTGTAGCGAACATTAAGATAAAAAAGAAATGAAGTAACTCTTATCTATATTACATAATTGGGCGCAAGGGCCGCATTCTTAAATAAACAAGATACTATGAACTTGGAGGTTTACATGTAGCATTGTCTTAGTTGCTGCGCATTCCATGTCCTAGGGATGCTTGTTCTAAGCGCTTAAGGGTGTATACGCCTTTCCCCAGGACTTCATGAATAACAGAAAGATCTTCCCACTTGGGTGCTAGTTTTCTAGGACGTTCGGCGTTAGATGCCTCATTGTTGCATAGAACAAAGTCACCGGGTAAGAAGGTGCATATGCGGACTCGCGCGCTGTAGTATTTCTCTAGTTTGGACTTGTATTTTGCTTCATTGATGGCAGTGTTTTCACGCCTTTCTTGTAGCAAGTCCAAGGCTAGCTTGCGCTCCTCCTCGTTGTTTTGTTTTTACGCAGCTAATATGCGTGGTGATGGGAGGCCTATTTCTGCAGGAATTACTGCCTCCGTCCCATACACAAGGTTAAACGGATCTTCGCCCGTGCTGGTTTTAGGCATGGTTCGATGAGCCCATAAGATGCTTGGCAACTCATCTACCCACCCTCTTCGCGCTGTTCCTAACTTTGTCTTGATTCCCTCTACTATACTTTTGTTAATCCTTTCGACTTGGCTGTTCCCTTGAGGATACGCGACTGAAGTGAAAACGTGTTCGATATGCATCTCTTTCATCCAATGCTACAGTTCTCCGGCTGCGAAATTGGGGCCGTTATCGCTTACTATGCGCATGGGTAACCCGAAGCGGCATATGATGTGTTCCCAAATGAACTTTCGCACTACAATTGCTATGGTGGATGCGAGGGGTTTGGCTTCTACCCATTTGGTGAAATAATCGACTGCAACGATTATGAATTTCACCGCTCCTGGAGCGTTTGGGAACGGTCCCACCATATCGATTGCCCATTGTTGAAAGGGCCACGCTGTTGTTACCAGAATCAAGGGATTCTTGGGGCGCAATGTCTTTAGAGCATGGCGCTGGCATGATGCGCATTTCCGCAGTGTTTCAACCGCATCAAGGTGCATGCAAGGCCAATAATATCCGGTGTTCATGATCTTTGCAACGACCATGCGTGGGCCGGCTTGAATTCCGCATAACTCTTCGTGTATTTCACGGATCAAGTACTTGGCGACTTGAGCATCAACGCAACGGAGGAGTGGCCCAAGGTATGAATTTCGGTATAAGATATCGTCCGCCATTTCATAGTTGAGTGCCTTGTTCTTGACCTTCCTTGCTTCCGCTTTGTTTTCGGGAAGGTTCCCGTGTTGCAAGAACATGATGATGGGAGACATCCAGGATGGATTTCCCACTTCTACGATGTTGAATTGTCACAAAGGAACATAAGGGTTTTTTAGTACCTCCATGCGCAACTCGCGGGCAAGGTAATTGAAGCTTGTAGCGACTAGTTTGCTGAGAGCGTCGGCGTGTTTGTTCTCACTCCGGTTAACATGGGTTATCTTCAAATGTTGGAATTTGGTTATTAAGGCTTGCGCTTGTTCTAGATACAAGGCCATTACCTCGCCCTTTACATCGTACAGGCCATTGACCTGCCCGCCGACTAGGAGTGAGTCGACGTGCGCTTGCAAATTTTGCGCACCCATCTTGATTACTAACAAAAGACTTGCTAGGAATGCTTCGTACTCAGCTTCATTATTTGTGCTTTTAAAATCCAACCTGATGGCATAGGTGAATTCTTGATCCTCGGGGCTTATTAGGTGGATGCCTGCCCCTGCACCATCGTCGTTGGATGCGCCATCGGTGTGAAGTATCCATGTACGGTTATCTGTAACTGGCACTGGATTCTGCACCTCTTCACACTCTTACGCTTTATTCTACGGGATTTCCGCAATAAAATCGGCCAATATTTAGCCTTTTATTACCGGTCGTGGCTTATACACAACATTGTATCCGCCAAGCTCGATTGTCCACTTTGCTAGGGGTCCAGAAATATCCGGCTTTGATAAAATTTGGCCTAGATGGTAGTTCGAGAGAGCTGTTATTTCGTGGCCTGAAAAATGTCGGCGCAACCGCCAGGATGCGTGGACTAAAGCTAGAGCTTGCTTTTCCATCATGGGATATCGGGTCTCTGGGTCGGTAAGCATCTTGCTGACGTAGTAGATCGGAGTTTGAACTTCTACGCTGTTTCCCTTAGAACCCCTGTCATACCCTCTGGTAACCATGCAAATATGTCAGAGTTTCGGAATAACAGCTGTTTCAACCGCGCCTTGACTGCGGGGGTCTTGACGGGTCCCAAAAGCACGGTTTGTTCCGGGTACTTGTTGTTAAGTATCCACTTTTCTGGCTCACTGTCGGAAGATGGCTTGGGTTGCTTTATTGGTGGTTCCTGTTCCATAGACATGATTTCATTCCTTGAATACATGATAGCCACTCCGGTTTCTGTGGGAAAACTGCAAGCGGCGTGAGGGATGGAAGTAACCATGCTGAAGTCTCTCTGGGCGCACCGTCCTAATAGTACGTCAAGCACGAGGTTGCGGGCATGACCATGAAATTGACCTGGACGGTGCGAGTGTGGCGCCCATCAGAGAGAGTAACCGAAAAAGAAAGCTGTCCCAAAGGAAAAACAGCCTCATTGCAGAAACCGCTGAGTGGGAAATCCACCAGATCCAGGCGTGCTTTGTCTTCTAGGACAAGTTGTTGGAAGCACTGTTCATATATAATGTCCACAGGGTCTATGAACATGTAGTCGGTGCGGTAGTAACCGAAAATGCCAGTTATCACTACCTGTCGGTCTTCTTGTGGACCCCCGGGGACAATGGGGAAGATGACTTGCTCATCTCGCCAGTGAGATGTACAGCTCTTCTGGTGGTTACGCTTGCGCGAAGGACCACCCTGAATCATATGAACAACCTTTATTTTCTTGTTACTCGGGCCCTCGCCGCCTCGAGTAATTTGGCGCACCTCCTTGCGCATGTTTTGTAATAAGTGGGTGAGCTTCCCACTTTTGAGTGCCTTCTCAATCTCCATGCGCAGGGAGATGCAATTGTCGGTTGTTTGCCCCGTGTCTTTGTGAGAATCGCACAAGAGGTTGGGGTCTTGACCCTTCTTGTTGCGCATCGGCGGTGGTTGTTTGAACTGGTGGTCTTCTGTACTGAGGACCTCCGTCGGTGTCTTTGTTAGTGGGGTCCACTGGTGATCACGATTATCTTGTTTTATTGCTCGCTGGGTGGTGAGCTTACTAATGGTCTCCTGGGCGTCGACTGGTGTGTGGGGAGGGTTCTGGCTGTGGTCCCTCCACCCTTTCTTCTTTTTCCCAAAACTCCTGCTCAAGTCTTAGGGATGGTGATGAGGTAGATGAGGTCTACTGTTGTTAAGGTTGCGCTCAGTTTGCGCGTAGACCTTCGCCGCCGCCATTAGTTTCTCCTAGCTCTTACGGAGACCTGTAGTGCCTGACAAGACTTTGATCATCTCATCACAGCGTATGACGTACTTGAACTGTGCACGAATCAGGTCTTCATGCACATCCCCTATCTCCAGCACCTCTTTGTTGTAGCGGGTAATGAACTCTTCGAGACTTTCATCATTCTGTCGCCAGATTTTCATTACGTCAGAGGAGTCTCTGAGGTAACGCCTTTGCTGACTAAAATGCGCCAAGAACTTGTCCTTCAAGGCGTTCCAGGACGCGAGTTTGCCTGTGGGCAAGTTATCACACCACAGGCGTTCAGCGCCTGTAAGGGTTTGAACGAACAAGTGTCAGCACATTGGTAGTGTCCGTCCTCCGATTAGTCCTGCGCCAGTAAAAAGACGCATGTGGTCATCCGGGTCCGTCAACCCGTTGTATTTTCTGACGTTGCAGGGCAACTTTTCACGCTCCGACGGTGCGAGAGCTATCTCCTAGATGAACTTGGAGTGCTCGGCTACGTCCGCCGGTCGCTAGATCAAGTTGTAATCATGCTCGACCTCCGGATTGTAACCGCCTCATGGAGCGGACTTGTATGCAGCATGATTCTTGGGTATCCGGTTAAAAACGCAAGCGCTACACCATCACAGTAAGTTTTATCTTCCTCACACTGGGTGTACCGCTCCCCTTGAGGACGCGGGCCTAGCCGTGAGTGGACAGATGCTCGTCTAAGAGAGTGAGACTCCGGTTTGGGCGGAGGCTGTGTGTACTCTGTCTCTTGTGGATGGAGACTATATGGTACGCTCACCCCTGCTCGCGAGTCGTAACTCAAAATCCTTGGTGCAGGCGAAGCGTGCTCCTGAACGGCGGGCTGTACTGGGACAGCAAGGATGTTAGTCTGCACACAGAGTTGCGCATAGACGACGTTCAATGCCATCTGATACTTTATGAACCATGACATCGTGTTTCATCCGGAGGTAAGACCGACGTGATTGGAACAAAGGGAGTCTCTAGCTGAGCTCCGAGGGTGACCGGGATGTTTATTCAGCCAGAGCCGTGTTGAGCTCCGGTATCCTCGGAAGAGTCTTCCCTCACTTTCTCGTTGATACGAGAGGCTTGAACTGGGTTCTTGCCTTCGCCTCGAGGGCCTCGTGGGGTAGTTGATGGAAAATCAACCATAAGGAGATGAGGCTTGGAAAGGTGAAAAATGGGAGGTTGGAAATTGGAAATAGTGAGAAGCACCGGTTGAACCTAGTGATATCCGGGGATATATAAGTCACAACCAGGGTGTTTCTTCATAAAAGGTTACCCTCTCACTTCACTTTTTGGGTTGTAAGCTCGCCCCGGCTGATCTGCAAAACTAGCAGCGCCGTTATTCTCGTCATGGGGAAAAGGGTGGTTTTCTCCATGACCACACTCCGGCGTGAGAATAAGTATCTGGGATGGTAAGCAAGTGACTGAAAGTATAAGCGAGAGCTTATGTGTGTGGTGTATAGTATTGTCAGTGTGTCAGCGTAGTTTTTACATGAAGATTTGAACTTATTTAAAGCCGAGAAAGGTATGTTAAGGAGAAATGCTGGTGGGCCTTGGGCCCGGCCCATACAGCCAGAGACATCCTTTTTGTCCCTCTACATCAGACATTAAATGCTCCCTACAGGAGAATTAATGTCCACTGTCGGGAGGCATGCTTTGTCAGATGTTGAGTGGTGCCACGTGTAAAGGCAGCTGTTCCTGGTGTCAGGCCTATTGCCAGCCAAAGATGGAGAAAGTGGAATAGTCACTGGCAGAGACGTGGTTGGTGTGTGGTCTGACGTCTGCCTCACTGGTCATGGGCACTGTCACACGCAACCTGCCAAGTGTTTGGTCACAGTTCTGTCATTTCGTACCCTAAGGTATGGTTAACATCTCTTAGTGCTTACCCCTTCTACGAGGCTGTCAAGGGTTTTCCCGCAAGCGCAGGGTGTCTTATCCTAGGTTTGGGGATTCGCAGCTCAGAGGAATGTTGTTGTGTGCAGGGTCTAGTAACCTGCGCGCGTAAGTCTAACTTGCCGTTGTGGCGAGTACACAAGGTTCGTTGTGTGACTTTATTGTATTGGTCTAATTCACCGTTGCGCTGAGTGCGCAAGGTTCATTGTACGACCTATAAAAGCTGATCTAATTCACCGTTGCGCTGAGTGCGTAAGGTTCATTGTGTGACCTATAAAAGTTGGTCTTAATTCACCGTTGCGCTGAGTGCGCAAGGTTCATTGTGTGACCTATTGGATCAAAGGAAGGCGCATCATTGCACATTGCGCGCAAGGTTATCCTTGTAGAAATTTGGTCAAGGGTATGATCCTTTGGGACCATAGCTCCTCACGACACCTCCTGCTTTTTCAATTCCTTTCATCACTAATGTAAATTCATCAAAGGTAGATGGTTCCATTTCATGAGGATCCAGGTTTTGAGGCTTGATGTGAGCAAATGGAGGTTGAGGTGTTGGTGTTGGTATAGATGTTGTAGTGGTAATTTCTAGAGGTACTTCATGAACCTTTTTCTTTCCGTTGATAGAATCAATGAATTCCCTCATTTGAATCTTTAATTCTCGAGCTCTAATTGCAACATGGTTGAATAAGCGAGCTTCTTCTCCAATCACATTACCAAAACCCACATTGATAGGCTTGACATACACCATCATTAGATGAGAAGTTTGAAATATGAATAGATCCATGGGATCATTAAGTCGATATCTTCACGATCATGTGTGCTAATAACTGATTCACTAGTTCTCTCATAGTTATCCAAACGCAAATATCGGTGTCCTAGTCAGGCAAAGCGGTGTTACTTTTATTCAGTTACATTATAACCAAAATTGTTAATGCTTTTGTGGTTATTAATGTCAAGACCATGTGCTTCATAATATTCTTGCACAAAATCACTACTTTCCGATAAGTCTAAAAGACCGTTGACATATAAAACACTGAGTGACGATGGTTGTCGGGTATGACACCAATAAAACTGATTTCCGACGTCCATTCAACACTTTTTTAGCTATTGTGGCTTTGATGGTCGGTGAGGGTACGTAGTTGAAAAGGAATGATAAAGAGGACGTCGCTCCACAACTAGGTAATACAAGTGAAGTCGATAAAGAAAAAGTAAGGAAGATGACCAAAAGGGTTACTATTATTGTTTTTTAAATAGTATGTATTGAAATAAAATAGTTATTTTCGATAAAACACATTAAAGTTTGACAAATAAACCAATTTGTATTTGTAATATTGTAAAAGGAAAGAATTGTTAAGGTTTAAAATTACAAACTTGTGTAAGTTTATAAAAGGGGCGGCGCCTCTTTTTCACCAAAATATAAGCTCATGTTTGCTCCGCTTCTTTCTACGTGAACACCGCATGCGACACCTTCATCCCGTCTTCTTCGCTGCTGAAAATTCAGGTGTTTCTTCTGAACTCTTTTAGTCTCCAACCCTTTAGATTACTCAATTATTTTGTATACACAGTACTACTCTGTCGATATGCCTTGTGTTCTTGGTTTTGGAATGTGAAATTCCTTTGCGCATATGCATTTTTTTGTGTAGCTGTTATTATAAATCTTAAATCCAACGTTATTGATTAGCGATTTTACAGATCAACCCATGCGTTTGGTTATTTCTAGGTAAAAATGCCAAGAAATGTTATTATAAATCTTAAATCCAACAATGTGTGGCATCGATCATTTTTTTTTCTGTCAGATTGATTATTATTTTTTAAATATAGAGAAATTTTGTGAATTTTGGAATTACACTTCTTTTGATGATACACGCCTTTGTCAAATCTGATATCCTTGATTACCTTCTTGACAACTTTCCCTTCATTTTATACTTACTTTTTGTATCTGTATTTTTAGATGAATTGTGGTGTAGTTTTTTTCTGGATACTAAAAAACAAATTTAATATAAACTATATGGCATCGTATTAGTCAAAACATCTATGTCCTTGAGTAGTTGCCTATGCACATGCTATCGGATGAATGTTATATGTCGTTTCGCATAATATTGGCTTCTATGTCATATGTTGAGACTGTTATGCGATAATAATCATATATGTGGCGCTTGAGGTTTAATGCACTGATATGTCTAACTCTATTTAAAGTGGTTGTTTGACACCATTAATATGTAATGAATGTATTGACCTTACATGTACACAAAACAAGCAATCATCTTTATATAACTAGCTATATAAACATCCATCAGACAGAAGCATTAGCATCACATTGGAGTATTTGTAGTGCATTGTGCTTAACAAGTATACTTATAGCATACTGAGTGATGTCAAACGGTAGTTGTCTGTTCTGTATAAAATTGTCATTATTTGCTCTGAATGCGATTCTAGTTTTCAATAACAGATATTTGTGATGCTGTACACACTTGTGGTAACTAACTAACCAACTAGCGGGTTTGCAGGTGGTGTTTTCTTTGGTAACTAGTAACTAGTTCATTTAAGTCTTGAGTAGTTGACTCTGGCACTATTAAACATATGTTTATATCAAAGTCGCATATCACTAAGGTGCTGATTACGGGTGACCTCATTCTATATAAACTCAGGCTCCTGTTATTTTGTTTTACTATCTTATTGCTTTTGAACGGCCGTTTTGGTGGTATGTTTATCACAATTAATGTGAATTGTATGATGCGGCTTTCCTTAACCAAGTTAGTACAGACTTAAGGGGAAAATGTTAAATGAAGGGGTCTATATTTTCACACACTCAAATGTCTAATTCCATACACTCAAGACGTCTCGTCTAAGTCTATACGAGGTGTCTAGGCACTGAAATCAAGAGTCACTACAAGAAAAGGGCACCTTTAGCGGCGCTAGGTGTCGCCGCTATTGCTCCGTTTTGTCGCCACTATTTGTGATTAGCGGCGATATGTCGCCGCTAAAGGGTCGCCGGTATAGATCGGCCGCTATTGCCCTTTTTGACGCCGCTAATGATACCAATGCTCTTGCCGGAGAATTCGTAGGAAAGATCACCTAAGATAGATTGCAGGAGATTACATAACATGTGGAACTAATAAATCGTTTATCAAAAACTTGTCAGAACTATACAAAAATGGATTCTTAAGCTTGTCGATATAACTACATTTTCTAAATAAAACTTTACATAACTATACATTTTCTAAACAATAAAACGAAACTGACCGGAACTTGACGGCCGCGTACGGTTCAAACGGCGGTTGACGGAGCTTGACGGTGGTGGTGGTGCAACTTGATAATGGTGGTGGTGGAGCTTGATGATGGCGGTTCAACGGTGGTCGACGGAGCTTGACGGTGGTGGTGGTGGAGCTTGCTGATGGCGGTCCAATTGTGATGGGTGGAGCTTTAGGGTGGTGGTGGTGGTGACGGCTTCAAAGTGGTAGCGATCCGGTGTTGGTCGTGGCTTCACGTTGGTAGCGATCTGGTGGTGGTAGCTTCATGGAAGTGGGGGTTGAGGTTGTTGTTGGTGAAGATGGAGTGTGGTATGAGAAAGTGGGTATAATATGAAGGTTGTGTTTGTTTAAGGGAGAGAAAGCAGGAAACATCCTAAACCCTTGGATCATCCTCTCATCAAGGGCCAAGATGAGCACTTTTTAAGCTTCACACGGATTGACTATTAGCGACGACACTAATAGAGACGACACAGAGCAATAGCGGCGACTTATCTGCATGTCGCCGCTATTGCTCCTTGTCGTCGCTAATAGTGCATATTTCTTGTAGTGAGTGCTCTGAGTGGTTTGTCGGGTACAAATTTAAGGGGTCTAGAAACCCCGTATAGGTCTAGACTGGACGTCTAGGAGGTTGGTGTTTTTAATTTTTTTATAATAACACATATATTAAAAAAAATACGTCGCATACAAGGCTAAACTGGGCGTCTAGAATGTTTAAATGACTACTATACCCCTGAGTTAGGACTAGACTGGGGGTAAAGCAATGCTAAAATGGTCTTTTGGACCACTCTAGACGCCTAGCCCTATATGCGGCATACATTTTTATTTTTTTGTTTTCTCTTTTTAATATCAATAACACATATATTAAAAAAAATATATCGCATATAGAGCTAGACTGGGCGTCTAGGGTGTTTAAATGACTCTAAACGCCCAATCTAGCCCTATATGTAGCGTATATTTTCATTTTTTTTTGTTTTCTCCTTTTAATATCAATAACACATATATTAAAATATAATACGTCGCATACAGGGCTAGACTGGGCGTCTAGGGTGTTTAAATGAATATTATACCCCTGAGTTAGGGCTAGACGGAGGGGGGGGCAAAACATGGCTGAAATGGTCTTTTGGACCACTCTAGAATCATTTAAACGATTCAATATTTTTAAAGGGCCGATCTTAAAAATGGTAAAATATTTTTATACAAAAAAAACTTTTTTAAAAAAACAACTCAAATTACCCCAATAAAACACACATTTTTCAAATAAAAAAACACCAACCTCCTAGACGCCCATTCTAGACCTATACAGGGCGTCTAGACCCCTTAAATTCTGTGCCCAACAACCCACTCAGAATCCGCTTGATTTCAGTGCCTAGACGCCCCGTACAAATCTGGACGACACGTTTAGAACACCAAAGGTGTCCAAATAAGCAGAATGGGTGTGTGAATAGATTGAGCCTAAATGAAGTGGCCATAACTGCATTTTAAGAAATTGTCTGGGTACCATAAACTTATTTTATGAAAAAAAGTATAGCGGTTGAGTATGTACAATTTTTCTTAAAAAGAACCAGCCCTAGGTAGATTCATTCTTTTCTGCTTCACATGGTGTTGAAATCAATTATGTTACATAAATTCCGTTTGCCGTTATTAGATAGTTTGTTGTCAAATTAATGTCCTCTTGTTTAAATATACACCCGTTCTGGTATTTATTATATTCATGATTTTATGTAGGTTCAGTTTTACTCATTCCCAAACAATGATTCGGAAATCCAGTAAGCAAGAGGGAACCCGAAACATTAGTTCCAAAAAGGGGGAAACGGTTGATACGCGTTATTCCCACTCAGAGGAATACAATCAAGAGTCTCTTGGAGTCATCTGTCTTCTCAGGGATGTTTTCAAGGCGGAACTGGGTGAACATCATCATCATGATGTACGTACGCACATGCTTTTTGGACTAACAATCCGTGCTGTTTTATTAGATTCCGGTTTTGTGGAGACCAATCCTGTTTCAAAGTCTTTGGACGCGAATAGCAACTCTAATGTTGAAAGGAAATGGTATATCCCCACATTTTACTACACTCTTCCTAAAATTTTTAGTAGTGGTAAAACTGAAACCGTCATCAAAAGATTTCAAAGCGTAGGAAGCTATTACAGAATTTACGGGTGTTTGGTTGGTGGAACAACGGTGCATTCCGTGCTCTTAGACAAAGATAGTTTATCGTTGTTCTCGGTTGGGTGGGCTAACTGCAAACTAGAGATTGTAGTTATGAAGGCAACCAATAGGGCCACCAAAATCTAACCTAAAAAAGTTCTAAAGTATTGGAGCGCATTATAGACACATACAACTTCCCAAAAATGCTTGTGGTACTTGCGCCTCCATAGCTGGTTGCTCGACACCAAACATCTCAGTTTTGAGCTAACACAGCTCGCCCTTGCCAAATCAAACACAGAAACTGACTCTGAAGTCTTGAATTTGAGTTCATCTTGCAGCCCTATAAAACACGGCAGGGTCTCAAGCCCGGCTATCTCACACAAATCTGTCAAAAGTGGTAGCACAAGCTCGTCTTTGATTTGGTTAGACTGGGAATAATACCAAACCCAATGTATGGAAGCATCTTATTTTTACAATTCTAATGTAACGGTGACTCTTTGACGGCTACGTTTTTTCACCGACTAGCTGTTTTCGTTTTGCGGTCTCTTAGCCGGGTGGGTTAGACTTGTAGCCGTGTTGGTCTTGCTATGTCTGTTGTTCTTTAAAACTGTTTGAGTCATTATGATATGTTATATGTTTTAAATAATTTGCAAAAACGTTTGAATTTGTATCTCAGGCATGTTATCTTATATATACATTTTGTTAACTTTTATTAGTTTTTATTTGATGTGTAGTCGATAACTCGAGGCCCGACTAATCTCTGAACCCGTGAAAATACACGAAAGAAGATTCAAACAATGGCTTAAAGAAATAATCATTCTAAAACTTGTTAAAAGTTTATTTTTCATTATATATTATTGGTTTTTATTAAATCTAGAAAGAGGTTATGTTGACAAAAATTAATATATCGGTTAGGCCACAAAGAGTGCTTATCCCACTTAGACTACACATCCCTCATGCACAACTCACCAAATAACAGGAAATGCATATATGCTTCTCATGCTAAACTTGTCACAACCAATTTTTAAATTAAAGTAACAAAAAAACCCTAACTAAAATATGATTTGACAATTCAGGAATGGGCCCAACTCTCTCTCACATATCTCGCGGAATCAGCAAAAGCAAAATCACAATTCGTAGTGGTTTTAGAAATCCCTTACGACTAGTTTTTGCTTACTACTAAACCCCAACGGTGGATAGTATCCCTGTTGATTCTATTTAGCATTGTAGGCTTAATTCTGACCTGGCAAATAGTTTCCCTCCCTACTGATTTTGTTCAATATTGTTGACATGTGGCGATAACAACTAAACATGGAGGCCCATGACTTTACGCGATAGCGAATCACAACTATTTACTAGGTCTTAAAAGAATGCCTTTTATCGGTTGCCTCGTAGAGTACTCCAAATAACCCCTCAAAGATGTATGGTGGTCGCTTAAATAAACGTTTTTAATCCATGGCAAACTTAGTTAACGAAGTATCAAGGGGAAGTAAAAGCTCAAGTAACCCTTTCTTAAATAGTTTTTCAAAACCAACTATCTTTTATTTATATATTTTTTATGTCTTCTTTTGTAAAATCTATAAAAACCATTCCTTTTGTGGCTTGACTAGACATTAATGACCCAACGACATCTAGATACGAAAAGCTCTTGTATCCGTTGATAACTTTGGTATCATACATCATGATATTATGTCAATGATGGGCACATTTGTCTCAAGGTGATGTTTTGAGTGATATTATCTTATCGTGTTTAGTAAATTTAAAACTTGGACAATGTTAAAACTAGCTAAAAATCATCATTATTTATAAAAACTCTAACGTCTGTCAAGTTTTTGGCACCCTTTCCGGGGATTCAACAAATTAACGGCCTAGTCTTTTATTCTGTTGTTTTTACAAACTGATCTTTTCGATTCAAACATATTCATACAACACTCATGTATGATTTGTGGAGGTTTACACTCAGTTCAAATTGTTATATTTTTTTCAAACCGACCCCTTAGTTTTTGAAGAAGTAAGTTTTCAAAGTCAAGAACTACAAAACTTAGAATCGGGAAGTCTCATATATAGTTTGAAGGCTAATTATATATCCGTGAAACTCACACGACAGAAGAAAAAGTATTAGATTTCACTAATAAAGAAGTAACCTTTAGCGAATGTTATAACTAACCGAATGTTTAGAACATGTCCAACCCAAAAACTATCCTAAAAATGTGATATGAGGGACAACACCATTTGTGTTTACTCGTGTGAAAAAGAAAAGGAAGATCAAGATGTTATCTTCACTAGCTTTGAAGCACAAAACTGCAAAAAATGTCGAGTCACGGCTATGTCTAGCGAGACAGGCCTTGTGCCTCGCCTACGAGTAGCATCCAACTTAAAACTACACAAGTTGGGTGGGTTTGACTTGCAGTCGTATTGGTTTTGCTGTGTCTTAGTTGGGTGGGTTTGACTTGCAGTCGTATTGGTTTTGACTTGCATTCGTATTGGTTTTGTTGTGTCTGTTGTTCTTTAAAAGTGTTTGAGCCATATGATATGTTATATATTTTAATTAATTTGCAAAAAATGTTTGAATTTCTATCCCGGGCATGTTATCTTATGTACGTTTTGTTAACTTTTATTAGTTTTTATTTGATGCGTAGTCCATAACTCGAGACCCAAGTCATTTGTGAACAAGTGGGAATGCACGAAAGAATAGTGAAACAACGATCACTACCTTAAAAAATACTCATTCTAAAACGTTTTAAGAGTTTTTTATTTTATATTATTGGCTTTTATTATTTGTATATATTAAGTCTAGAAAGTAGGTTATGTTGACGAAAATTAATATTTCATTTAGGCCACAAGAAGTGCTTAACCCACTTATACTACTTACCGCAACGTCTCTCTCACAACTTTCCAAATAACATGAAATGATATATGATTCTCATGCTTCACATGCCATACCCAATTTTTAAATTAAATTAACCAAAACAAAAACTTAATTAAATTTGATTCGTCATTCAGGAAGGGCCCACCTCTCTCTCACACATCTTGCGGAATCAACAAAAGCAAAATCACAATATGTAGTGATAGTATAAACCCCTTATGAACCGGTGGAATGCACCAAAGAAGACTGAAACAATGATCACAAGCTTAAAAAAAATCATCTATAACGTTTTAAGATTTTATTTTTATTTTATATTACTAGCCTGTAAACTCGTGTATTACACTCATTAAATAAAAAAAATACTAATGTTGAATAATATTTTAATTTATAAGTGTCACAAACATTTGTATTATACATGTAAAATAAAATAAAAATGTAAATCATAGTTCTATTGACGTAGTCGAGTGTGATTATAATTTTTGTTATATTTTAAGCACTTTTTACTTGTGAATCAAGCTTTAAATTTGTAAAACACAATACAATACTATCACTCTACACACGTTAGGGCAAGTGCACCCATCGTGGACGAAATATAGTGATGGTAAGACACCGCGTCGTTAACTTCTAATCTAACCAAATTTTAATAAAAGATTTTGAAAGTTTTAAAATATAAAAAATAAATGTAAAAACATTTAAAATAAATAAAAACAAATGGAAAAGAAAGAATCACTTGGTTCCGACTCCTCTTTTATATATCCTTTGATGATTTCCGAAAGTTGGTTTTTTTTAAGATTATCTTAGTTATAGTAGTAGGCCCCTCTTGTGAAGACGACATTACCTTCAACCTATTGTTCTGAGTCAGCAGGGATACAGTCCCGCAAGGTCGGAATATTGAAAGATAATTAAATAAGTTATTAATGCAACAGATAGTAGTAGGCCCCTCTTGTGAACGCGACGTTACCCTCGACCATATTGGTCGGAGTCAGCAAGGATACAGTCCCGCAAAGGTCGGATAAAGTTTTAATAGTAGTTTATTTATAAGTGGTTCAAGCCGTTCTTACTTCCAAGATTTGATGCTATCTGCCTCAAGGGAAGTAAGCTTGAACCAAGTCCTCGCAGGATCTATACACTAAACGAGACAAGAACGTTACCCAAACACCCTTCTAACCCCCTTCCAGTTAGCTACCGCGCTTTATATAGACCGTAAAGACACGAATGAGTGAATTAACAAAACATGAAGAAGTGTTTAAATAAAGTTCACTTTCAATATAAAAAGCTAGTTATTAAAGTGATTAATATGTACCCAAATAAAAAGTTGTCAAAGATTGGAAATCAAAAGTAATAAATAAAAGATTTGTCTTCACCAAGTGATGTAAGAGATTTAGCCAAGCATGGCCTTTGTTTGACAAGAACTCTTATGATCAATCTTGGATCCCGAGACTACTACACACTCTAAAAGATGAAAGATGAATGATAGTGGTGGGTGTTGATGTTGTAGTGGTGGTGGACTGATGGCAAGTGTGAGAGAAGTGGTTTGCGAATGAATGCTTTTCTCATGAACCAAACACCTCTATTTATAGTTGGAAATAGAAGGCGACCATGGCCCTGTGCCCTGGCACGACCCTTTGGTAATCTTTTTCTCTCCATTCATTAACTGTAGATGTCAGGTCTTGTACTAACACCTGGGCACGACCCCAAGCCTGGTGGGCATGGCCCCGTGCCTAAGCTTCTATTCTTGTTATTTTTGTTGTATTGGATGTGGATGGGGGTTTAGCAGGTCATGGTAATCCTTCTTCTTTGTATTTGTGTTGGTTTATACTGTTAATTTATTCCTTTGATTCGTTTAAGCTCTTGTGTTCCTGTAATTTAAAAGTAAATAAAGAAACATGTTTTTTCCAATATTAGTATCGAAAACGACTTGATTTTATACTTTGTTTGATGTAATTTATATGTAATAGTTTGCGCACATTATCTATATAATCTTAATTACATAGTTTACAATGTGTAATGATAGTATAATTTAATTATTGCATTTTCTAATTAGTATTAATATATGGATGGTTTAGTAAAAAAATCAAATTGTTGTATTGTTATTACTTTATGCTAATATTTAATAAAATACATTGTATTTATCTCATGATTTCAATTAAATAGTGCATCCTATTCTAGTCACTAATGTAATTATGTTAATTAATTATATTAGTAAGGAAAAGGATAAAAATATATTTTAAAATAAGATGTGCGTCTACATTTGTAAGGTTGAAGGAGACAGTGAGACATGACAATAGTTAGAATCCTATATTAAAAGTTAAATTAAATTTAATGTTTTATTTGTAACTTTAGCATCTTTTTCGACAATTACTAGTTTAAATCATTTGATTTTAGAAATATATGTGCTTAATCTTAATAAAGTGTTATATTATTAACAATTAAATTCGTTATAATTAAACATAAATATTTATAATAATAATAACAATAACAATAATAATAATATATTAGTTATAGATAATAATAAACTACCAATTAAAAGGCTTTTGATTTTTAAATTACATTAATACGAATTACTGACATATTAAAAATGTATAATAATCATTTATCTTATGTCATATAGGCAAATATAATTTTAAAATCTAATATATAAAATTGGTATATTTAAGAGATAAAGTAATTCTTGTATTTTTTCTCTATATCGTATATTATAATTTATCAACCGAAATATCATGATATATCATTTTCTTTTGAAAAATAAGAGGTTTGTTTAGAATTATTTACTAAGGTGGATGATGGTCCTTATTTTAATTTACTTATTATTTAGAGTTAAATACTATTTTAGTTCTTGTGATTTTCTCAAAATATATATTTCAGTGAAAAATATTTTTTGGACTTTTTTAATGCAATAGTTTAGTTTTCATATCAATTTAGGTCTTATCGACTAACTCTATCTATTATGTTTGTTAATTTCCTATAAACTAACCAAAATACCCTTAGCCCTTTTTAAATTAAAATTATATTTTTTTTCTTTGAATGCTAATAACATTTATAAAGAAAATATATTTTTAATACGCTCATTTTTATGGTATATTAAAAAAATAATATCGTATGTTTTCTTAATTATTGGTTACTTTTAAATCAACTATCCTCATGTTTTTTAAAGGACTATAAAATTTTCGTATGTTAAAAATCTTTTTTAAAATACATCAAGAAAACGATCAAATTAAAGAAATATTTCTATATACATGTTATTCATATTTTTTAAATAATATATATATATGTATATACATATATATATACACACATATATATATACACACACATCAAACGAGCATCTAAAAAATATTTTCTGTATACACCAAAATAATATTTTATATATACAAAAATTTGTATAAATGAACTATTAATGCATATATCATAAATTTATTAAATTATAATTTAAAACTGCGAAGACCCGAGAAAGTAATACATGTCTAAAAGGATTGTCATTTACTAGTATTGAAAGATATAATATTAATTAAAATGGGTTAAGGGTATTTTGATCATTTCATTAGTATCTAACTGAAAATTTGGATGAAGTTAGGGAACTCTACCTACATTTATATGAAAACCAAACTATTGGATTAAAAAGTCAAGAAAAATCTTTTTGACCGAAATAGATATTTTGAGCAAATCAAAAGAGTTGAAATAATATTTTACTCTATAATTTACTATGGTTGGTCGAATTGATATCTTATAAGAATGCAAGATGGCTTTTATTAGAATGATTTATTAGATTAGAGGGTTTTTATTATTTGTTTATATAAAGTCTAGAAAGTAGGTTATGTTGATGAAAATTACTATTTTGGGTAGGCCACTCGCTTAACCCACTTAGACTACTCACAGCAACACCTCTCTCCTTCATAACTTGCCAAATAACTGGAAATGCATATATGCTTCACATGTCACGACCAATTTCTAAACTAGTGTAATGGAAAAAAAACACCTAACTAAAATATGATTGGTCAATTCAGGAAGGGGCCCACCTCTCACTCACACATCTTGCGGAATCAACAAAAGCAAAATCACAATACACCTTGCTCCTCTACCACTTGCCGCCTCCCAAGGAATCGATGTGTCGCCTTGCTGCCCATGCCAACCGTTTCACTAGTGGATTTGTTGAACCCACTCCTTGTGTAGACTAGCCTATAAATAAAGACTCGATCATGTTTATGTATCTCCTTGTGTAGACTAGCCTATAAATAAAGACTCAACCATCTTTATGTATGAAAGAATTTTTGATAGTAGGAATATTGGATTTTAATGATATCAACTTTAATACATTGTCTAAAATTAAACCCAACTACAAAAGCAAATACAAAAAAAACATTTTACTTACCCTTTTTAGAAAACGTGATCTTTATCCATCAGAAATAGTTATCCGAAACAAGCCTATAAATAAAGACCCAACCATGTTTATGTATGAAAGAATTTTTGATAGCAGAAATATTGGATTTTAATGATATCTAACTTTAATCCATTGTCTGAAATTAAACCCAACTACAAAAGCAAATACAAAAAAAAAATCATTTTACTTACCCTTTTTAGAAAAGGTAATCTTTATCTAGCCATGGAAACCTGTGTTACTTTCATTAAGAAACGTTATAACCAAAATTGTTAATGCTATTGTGGTTATTAATGTCAAGAACATGTGTTTCATCATATTCTTGTACAAAATCACTGCTTTCCGAAAAGTCTAAAAGACCGTTGACGCATAAAACATTGGGTGACAATGGTTGTTGGGTATGAAACAAATAAAATTGATTGCCAACGCCCTTTCAACATTTTTTAGCTATTGTGTTTTTGATGGTGGGTGAGGTACGTGGTTAAAGAGGAATGGTAAAGAGGACTTCGTTCTTCAATGAGGTAATACAAGTGAAGTCGATGAAGAAAAAGAAAGGAAGATGACCAAAAGGGTTACTACTATTGTTTTTTAAATATTATGAAATAAAATAATTATTTTCGATAAAACACATTAAAGTTTGACAAATAAACCAATTTGTATTTGTAATATTATAAAAGGAAAGAAGTGTTAGGGTTTAAAATTACAAACTAGTGTAAGTTTATAAAAGGGGTGGCGCCTCTTTTTCACCAAAATATAAGCACATGTTTGCTCCGCTTCTTTCTACGTGAACACCGCATGCGACCCCTTCATCCCGTCTTCTTCGCTGCTGAAAATTCAGGTGTTTCTTCTGAACTCTTTTAGTCTCCGACTCTTTAGATTACTCAATTATTTTGTATACACAGTACTACTTTGTCGATATGCTTCGTGTTCTTGGTCTTGGAATGTGAAATTCCTTTGCCCATATGCATTTTTTTGTGTAGCTGTTATTATAAATCTTAAATCCAACGTTAATGTTTAGCGATTTGACATATCAACCCATGTGATTTATTTATTTCTAGGTAAAAATGCAAGAAATGTTATTATAAATCTTAAATCCAACAATGTGTGGCATCGATCATTTTTTCCTGTCAGATTGATTTTTTTTAAATATAGTGAAATTTTGTGAATATTGGAATTTCACTTCTTTTGATGATACACGCCTTTGTCAAATCTGTTATCCTTGATTACCTTCTTGGCAACATTCCCTTAATTTTTTGCTTACTTTTTGTATCTGTATTTTTAGATGAATCGTGGTGTTCTTTTTTCTCTTTTTGGCTGGTAGGTTTTGGATACTAAAAAACAAATTTTTTGCTTACTATTTGTATCTGTATGTCCTTGATTAGTTGCCTATGCACATGCTATCTGATGAATGTTATATCTCGTTTCGCGTTACATTGGCTTCTATGTCATTTGTTGAGACTGTTATGCGATAATAATCATATATGTGGCGCTTGAGGTTTAATGCACTGGTATGTCTAACTCTATTTAAAGTGGTTGTTTGACACCATTAATATGTAATGAATGTATTGACCTTACATGTACACAAAACAAGCAATCATCTTTATATAACTAGCTATATAAACATCCATCAGACAGAAGCATTAGCATCACATTGGAGTATTTGTAGTGCATTGTGCTTAACAAGTATACTTATAGCAGCATATTGAGTGATGTCAAACAGTAGTTGGTTCTGTATAAAATTGTCATTATTTGCTCTAAATGCACTTTCGGTTTTCAGTATAAAGATGTTTGTGATGCTGTCCACACATTTGGTAACTAACTATCTAACCAACTAGCAACTACGCAATTTTGTATTGTTCATGTAAGTCTTGAGAAGTTGACTCTGGCACTTATTGACCTTATGTTTATATCCAAGTCGGGTATCACTAGGGTGCTGATAACGGGTGACCTCATTCTATATAAACTCAGGCTCCTGTTATTTTGTTTTACTTTCTTATTGCTTTGGAACGCCCGTTTTTGTGGTATGTTTATCACAATTAATGTTACTAGTATGCCGCGGCTTTTCTTAACCAAGTTAGTACAGACTTAAGGGGAAAATGTTTAATGAAGTTGCCATAACTGCATTTTAAGAAATTGTCTGGGTACCATAAACTTATTTTATGAAAAAAAGTATAGCGGTTGTGTATGTACACTTTTTCTTAAAAAGTACCAGCCATAGGTAGATTCATTCTTTTCTGCTTCACATGGTAGAAAAACTAATTATGTTACATAAATTCTGTTTGCCGTTATTATATAGTTTGTGGTTTAATTAATGTCCTGTTATTTAAATTTTACACCCGTTCTGGTATTCATTGTATTCATTATTTTATGTAGGTTCAGTGTTACTCATTCCCAAACAATGATTCGGAAATCCAGTAACCAAGAGGGAACCCGGAACATTAGTTCCAAAAAAGGGAAAACAGTTGATATGCGTTATTCCCATTCGGAGGAATACAATCAAGAGTCTCTTAGAGTCATCTGTCTTCTCAGGAATGTTTTCAAGGCGGAACTGGGTGAACATCGCCATCATGATGTTCATACGTACATGCTTTTTGGACTAACAATGTGTGCTGTTTTATTAGATTCTGGTTTTGTGGAGACCAATCCTGTTTCAAAGTCTTTGAACGCGAATACCAACTCTAATGTTGAAAGGAAATGGTATATCCCTACATTTTACTACACTCTTCTTAAAATTATTAGCAGTGGTAAAACTGAAACCGTCATGATAAGATTTCAAAGCCTAGGAAGCTATTGCAGAATTTACGGGTGTTTGGTTGGTGGAACAACGGTGCATTCCGTGCTCTTAGACAAAGATAGTTTATCATTGTTATCGACGGTGGGGTGGGCTAACTGCGAACGAGGGATTGTAGTTATGAAGGGAACCAACAGGGCCACCAAAATCCAACCAAAAAAAGTTCTAAAGTATTGGAAACAAATCAAAGACGAGCTTGTGCTACCACTTTTGACAGATTTGTGTGAGATAGCTGGGCTTGATACCCCGCCTTGTTTTATGGGGCTGCCAGATGAACTCAAATTGAAGATTTTAGAGTCGGTTTCTGTGTTTGATTTAGCAAGAGTGAGCTGTGTTAGCTCAAAACTGAGATGTTTGGCGTCGAGCGATGAGCTATGGAAGCGCAAGTACCATAAGCATTTCGGGGAAGTTGTATGTGTCTATAATAACGGGAGGACTTACGAAGACATATTTGTTAACGCTTGGAAAAGTTGGGTAGACTGGGAAGAGTACCAAACCCAATGTATGTGGGCATCTTATTTTTATAACGGCTTGGTTTTTTCAACGACTAGGCATTTTGGTTTTGAGGTCTCTTAGCCGAGTGGGTTAGACTTGCAGCCGTGCTGGTTTTGTTGTGTCTGTTGTTCTTTAAAACTGTTTTATTATGATATGCTACATGTTATAATTAATTTGCAAAAACGTTTGAATTTGTATCCCGGGCATATTATCTTATATACATTTTGTTAACTTTTATTAGTGTTTATTTGATGCGTAGTCGATAACTCGAGACCCAAGTAATCTCTGAACTGGTGGAAATGCACGAACGAAGATTCAAACAACGATCACTAGCTTAAAGAAATAATCATTCAAAAACGTTTTAAAAGTTTATTTTTCATTATATATCATTCGTTTTTATTATTTTTTATACTAAATCTAGAAAGTAGATTCTGTTGACGAAAATTAATATATCGGTTAGGCCACAAGGAGTGCTTATCCCACTTAGACTACTTACCATAACACATCTCTCCTTCACAACTTGCCAAATAATAGAAAATGCATATATGCTTCTCATGCTAAACATGCTACAACAAATTTTTAAATTAAAGTAAAAAAAAAGAACCTAACTCTAATATGATTGGTCAATTCAGGAATGGGCCCACCTCTCTCTCACACATCTTGCGGAATCAACAAAAGCAAAATCACAATTCGTAGAGGTGGTATAAATCCCTTACGACTAGTTTTTGCTTACTACTAAACCCCAATTGTAGATAGTCTCCCTGTTGATTCTGTTTCGTGTTGCGGGCTTAATTCTGACCTGGCAAATAGTTTCCCTCCCAACTGATTTTGTTCGATATGGTTGAGATGTGGTGATAACCACTAAACATGGAGGCCCACGACTTTACGCACTAGCAGAGCACAACTATTTACTAGGTCTTAAAAGAATGCCTTTTATCGGTTGCCTTATAGAGTACTTGGAATAACCCATCAAAGATGTATGGTGGTCGCTTAAATAAACTTTTTTAATCCATGGCAAACTTAGTTAATGAAGTATAAGGGAAAGTAAAAGCTCAAGTAACCTTTTTTAAATAGTTTTTTTCAAAACCAGCTATCTTTTATTTATATATATTTTGTCTTCTTTTGTAAAATCAATAAAAACCATTCCTTTTGTGGCTTGACTAGACATTAATGACCCAACGACATTCCTTGTAGTAGTCGTTTTGGTTTTGAAGTCTCTTAGTTGGGTGGGTTTGACTTGCAGTCGTATTGGTTTTGTTGTGTTTGTTGTTCTTTAAAAGTGTTCGAGCCTTTATGATATGTTATATTTTAATTAATTTGAAAAAAAAAAGTTTTAATTTGTATCCCGGGCATGTAATCTTATGTATGTCTTGTTAACTTTTATTAGTTTTTATTTGATGCGTAGTCCATAACTCGAGACCCAAGTCATTTGTGAACAAGTGGGAATGCACGAAAGAATAGTGAAAAAACGATCACTACCTTAAAAAATACTCATTCTGAAACGTTTTAAGAGTTTTTTATTTTATATTATTGGCTTTTATTATTTGTATATATTAAGTCTAGAAAGTAGGTTATGTTGACGAAAATTAATATTTCAGTTAGGCCACAAGAAGTGCTTAACCCACTTATACTACTTACCGCAACGTCTCTCTCACAACTTGCCAAATAACATGAAATGATATATGATTCTCATGCTTCACATGCCAATCCAATTTTTAAATTAAAGTAACCAAAACAAAAACTTAACTAAATTTGATTCGTCATTCAGGAAGGGCCCACCTCTCTCTCACACATCTTGCGGAATCAACAAAAGCAAAATCACAATACGCAGTGATAGTATAAACCCCTTATGAACCGGTGGAATGCACCAAAGAAAACTGAAACAACGATCACAAGCTTAAAAAAATCATCTATAACGTTTTAAGATTTTATTTTTATTTTATATTACTAGCCTGTAAACTCGTGTATTACACTCATTAAATATAAAAAATACTAATGTTGAATAATATTTTAATTTATAAGTGTCACAAACATTTGTATTATACACGTAAAATAAAATAAAAATGTAAATCATAGTTCTATTGACGTGGTCGAGTGTGATTATAATATTTGTTATATTTTAAGCACCTTTTACTCGTGAATCAAGCTTTAAATATGTAAAACATGATACAATACTATCACTCTACACACATTAGGGCAAGTGCACCCATCGTGGACATCATATAGTGATGGTAAGATACCTAGTCGTTAACGTCTAATCTGACAAAATTTTGATAAAAGTTTTGAAAGTTTTAAAATATAAAAACTAAATGTAAAAACATAAAGAAATAAATAAAAACAAATAGACAAGAAAGAATCACGATATTATGTCAATGATGGGCGCATTTCCCTCAACGTGATGTTTTGAATGATATTATCTTATCGTGTTTAGTAAATTTAAAACTTGGACCAATGTTAAAACTAGCTAAAAATCATCATTATTTATATAAACTCTAACGACTGTCAAGTTTTTGGCACCCTTTCCGAGGATATAACAAATTAACGGCCTAGTTTTTTATTCTTTTGTTTTTACAAGATGATCTTTACGGTTCAAACATATTCATACAGAAGTCATGTATGATTTGTGGAGGTTTACACTCAGTTCAAAGTTGTTATATTTTTTTCAAACCAACCCCTTAGTTTTTGAAGAAGTAATTTTCAAAGTCAAGAACCACATAACTTAGAATCGGAAAGTCTCATATATAGTTTGAAGGCTAATTATATATCCGCGAAACTCTCACGACAGAAGAAAAAGTAATAAATTTCACTAATAAAGAAGTAATTTTAACGAATGTGATAACTAACCCAATGTTTAGAACGTGTCCAACCAAAAAACTATCCTAAGAATGTGATATGAGGGACACCACCATTTATGTCTTCTCGTGTGAAAAAGAAAAGAAGATCAAGATGTTATCTTCACTAGCTTTGAGGCAAAAAGCTGCAAAAAAAAAAAAGTCGAGACACGGTTATGTCTAGCGAGACAGGCCCTGTGTCTCGCCTACCAGTAGCATCAAAGTTAAAAAGCCAAATCATTCCCCACAAGAGTAAAACGAGATATTTGCTAATGCTTGGAAAATTTGGTTAGATTGGATGAGTACCAAACCCAATGTATGTGGGAATCTTTTATTTATAATTCTAATATAACACTGACTTTTGGACGGATTGGTCGTTTGAAGGGCTTGTAGTAGCCATTTTGGCTTTGAAGTCTCTTAGTTGGGTGGGTTTGACTTGCAGTTGTATTGATTTTGTTGTGTCTGTTGTTCTTTAAAACTGTTCGAGCCATTATGATATGTTATATATTTTAATTAATTTGCAAAAAAATATTTGAATTTGTATCCCGAGCATTTTATCTTATGTACGTTTTGTTAACTTGTTTTAGTTTTTAGTTGATGCGTAGTCCATAACTCAATACCCGTGTCATTTGTGAACCGGTGGGAATGCACCAAAGAATAGTGAAACATCGATCACTACCTTAAAAATACTCGTTCTAAAACGTTTTAGGAGTTTTATTATTTTATATTATTGGTTTTTATTATATGTATATATTATGTCTAGAAAGTAGGTTATGTTGACGAAAATTAATGTTTCAGTTAGGTCACAAGAAGTGCTTAACCCACTTATACTACTTACAGCAACCTCTCTCTCACAACTTCCAAATAACAGGAAATGAAATATGATTCTCATGCTTCACATGCCATAACCAATTTTTAAATTAAAGTAACCAAAACAAAAATCTAACTAAATCACAATACGTAGTGATAGTATAAATTCCTTATGAACGGGTGGAGTGCACGAAAGAAGGGTGAAACAATGATCACAAGCTTAAAAAAATCATTCTAAAAGGTTTTAAGATTTTTTTTCTATTTTATATTACTAGCCTATAAATCCGTGTATTACACTAATTAAATATAAAAGACATACTTATATTGAATAATATTTTAATTCATAGGGTAGGGTTATTGTAGAAAGGGTGTCTTTTGTGAGAAGTGTAGGAAGGAATCTACATCCTTTGATCTATAATCTATTGGTTGAGATTATAATGGAAAAATTATAAATAGTGTTTACCATTAAATAATCAATTTTTTATATTAAGGATATAAACGTATTTTTAACATTTTTAAATTTAAAAACACACATGCAATGCACATGCAAGTTCCACCTGTCTTTTTTAAATGTCAATAACTTTTTATACGTAACTTAAAAAAAATACATTATAATAACGAGTGTTTTTTATCTTTAATATGAGTACTATATTGCTATACTTATATAGAGAAAACAAATATGTTTCCACCGTATGTTTTAGTCCACGGTATTTTGTCTGTGTTGTTTTAATTGTATAGTGATTCAAGGCATTGCGTTTTATAGTAAAACACCATAACGTATATAAGACACCATAACATTGCCAATATCATTGAATTCAGCAAACTATTTACAGTAAAATACCATGAACGTTTATAAGACACCATAACATTCCAAATACCATTAAATTCAGCAAACTACCATTTTCTTATACAAAAATACCATGAAACTAAAATAAAACACCTTAGAAAACAAGACACCATATAAGTATACAAAGACACCATTCCATTAGCAATAAAATAATATCACTAAATTCAACGAGCTAACTTTTTACTTTTACAAGACACCATAATCTGTTTTGAATTCAAAAATAAAACACCACTGAAAACAAGCTTGAAAGATTGAATGTAAATGGTATTTGCAATGTTATGGTGTCTTATATTCGTTTATGGTGTTTTACTGTAAAACACAACACCTTGAATCAATATACAAGTAAAACACCATAGACAAAACACCATGGCCTAAAACATCCGATCAAAACGTAATTTTTTTCTCTATATAAGTATATCAATATGGTACTCATATTAAAGCTAAAAAAACACTCGTTATTATGGTGTAATTTTTAAAAAAAAATTATGTATAAAAAGTTACTAACTTTTAAAAAAGACTGAACTTGCATGTGCATTGCATGTAGGTTTTTAAGTTTTATCTTTAGTTATGTTTTTTATTAAATTACTAAATTACCCTTATCCTAATAAATTAAATAATGACATGTGTTTTTATCATGTTCTTTCTTATCCTTCTCACAAATTTCATCTTTTTCCAGGATCCTAAACCTTAATTTATAAGTGTCACAAACATTTGTATTATACATGTAAAGTAAAATAAAAATGTAAATCATAGTTCTATTGACGTGGTCGAGTGTGATTATAATATTAGTTATATTTTAAGCACTTTTTACTCGTGAATCAAACTTTAAATATGTAAAATATGATACAATACTATCACTCTACACACATTAGGGCAAGTGCACCAATCGTGGACATCATATAGTGATGGTAAGATACCAAGTCGTTTGTGACAACCGGCAGTTTTCGGTTATAATTTCGCGCATAACAAACAGTAATACTATCATAACTAGCGTAATTAGACGTAAATTAACTCGATCAGGCTTTTGGAAAGCCTAGGAACGTCTACTGGATTCACGTTACGCGATTTGGCGACAATCGTAGACACTAAACGCGAATTTGAACGATAAGCGAACTGATGCCGAACAAATACTGACAACGCCTAAACATACGAGTTTTATACCTGTATATGTCATACAGTTATAATTATGCGATAAATTGGGATCGTTGAACGTCGCAAAGCACAACGCGAAAGTTACGTGGAAAACCGGAACGCACCGATAACGAAACGGAAGCCACGGACTAGAATTACGTCTAAATATTAATATATTATGATATATCTGGCATTTTTTTCGAATTTTAATGCTCACAGTCAAAATCGGATCGAAAAACGGACAAGAAACGTCAACCGAAGCATTTCGCTCAATTTAACGAAACCGACGAACGCACGCGATAAATATCGAATACCGACACATTTTATATGGTTATGACCCAAAAATTTTATTCTATGACATTTCACGAAGTTCGGGAAACGAAAACGGGCTGCGTATACGTATTGGGCTCGAACACGATTAACGGGCCTTGGGCCCAACCCATTTAAAGAAACCCTAGTATCTAAGCTACCTTAACCCTAACTTCTCTCATGTTTTTACTGAATTGAAACCCTAGCACACCAAAGAATACCCCTGCCTTCTCTCTACCAATCCGGTCGCCGGATTTAGCTCAGGTTCCGGTCATCTTCTCCAATACACCCACACGACACCCCACACTCTTCCTTTGTCCTTGTCTCCTGTCTAATACACACACACACCCGCATTCATACATACATACAGCCAGAGAGAGACAGAGTAGTGAGAGAGAGAGACAGAGCAGTGGGAAGATAGAGATAGATCGGACAAGAGAGGGGGCGGCTGCGGCGTAGCTTCGCGACGGCAGCCACCGTGTCTCCGACGGGTTTCGATCGACGACTGCGGGGGTGGGTTTGTCGGGTTGGGGGTTTCAACGGCGGCGGTTTTCCGGCAGTGGGGTTGAGTCGAGGCTGCAAACAAGTGGCGGCTCCTGTTCCGGCTCGACTGGCACGGCGGCGACGGTAGAGGATGTTTTCGATTCAGTTTTGGTTCGGGTTGAAATCATGAAAGTAGAATAGATAGCGGTGGCGATCGCGGGCGACTCTGGGCCGGCCGACGACGACGATGATGGTGGTGTCTTCGGGTATTTCATGTTCAATTCGGGTCAGTTTTGGTTGGTGCGAGTTTTGGTTCACATTCGAATAGAGACTCGGTTCAGTGATGGTTCAACGTGTTTCAAGATTGTTCGGTTCGAATCGATCAAAACAGTCAACGCCTTTCAATTCAGTTCATCTCCGGTTCAGGTTTCGGGTACGACTCGGTTCGACCCGGTTCAAGTTCGTAACAAATTTCGATATTTCAGTTCCTTTTGATTTGAGTTCATTTTCGGTTCAGTTTAAACTGTTTTGTTTTAGGTTCGGTGTTTGGTTCGGTTCGGTCAACAAAAGTCAACACGGTCAACTGGTCAAATCCAGTCAACCCAGTCAAACCTGGTCAAACCCAGTCAAAGGGACAACCTGAGACTCGGTAAAAATTAATTACGATGTGAAATTTAATTATATTAGTTTATAATTATTACTAATAATTAGCGCGCGAAACCGAGCTCAAAACCGAACCGTAAATGAATAATTATCGCCAAAGAGTTAAAAATAACAATTAAGTCGACGTACTACTCGCGAATAATTTTTAGTTAAAAACCGTATTGTCGCGACGTCACGATATATATATATATATATATATATATATATATATATATATATATAATATATAAAATAAATCGGAAATTATAATCGACGAAATTTGATATTCGAAAACGACGAGAAATTTTATATATATTATTATTGTTGCGTACATTGTAGGTTGCGTTTTGATAAATAAATTGACAACTAGAATTGTCAGGATCGTCCGAAAACAGAAGAAACTCTGCCAGATTTTCGCAAAATCCGTAAAACGTAACGCGTTACAATTCAAAGATAAAATGTCCGAATTCGAACGATTATTATAAAATAAATATAAGTATATATCTATTTTGTCGACGTTAATTAAAACGTTAAAATCTCGAGCCGACAACCTTTCCACGAGCGCGATTTCAAGATAACAAATGTACGGCAAACGACTATAAGATAAATAATATTTATTTATGTTTAATTCAAACGCCGAATTCGGAAACTAGATTTCAAGTATCGATAAGTTATTCGAACGATGATATAAAAATAAGTATATTGTTTATATTTATTTCGAAACGCCAAGATTTCCGAAACGCTTTTACAAGACGAATACAGCGTGCGAATTATTTCAAACGTCGATGACTCGAATACTTTCGAATAACGTTATAACAATAGTATATTGTTTTTATTCGATTCAAAAGTCTAACCGAGGTACGATGCGACTCCGCAAGACTATAACAAGCGCACGATTACATCGTTATTTATTATACACGATACAGCAAGACTATTGCGCGAATACGAAATGTATTATCAATAATGGTATATTTTCAAGCATATATATATATATATATATATATATATATATAATATACCTTACGAAAACTACGAAGAGTCGTACTATTATCCGTCGACGTACGTGACGATTAAATACGATTTCATGAAATATAGTTATGCTTATATGTAAGAATATATATTTAAAGTCACTCGAAAACAGAAATGTTTCTAAGAAAACCATAGTTTGGTTAACCGAGTTAAGTCAATGACAATTTCATAGGATCGTATGAGTTACGATTCGGTAGAGCTCGGTATCACGTAGTATAGCTATGTCATTCTTAGAAACTTACAAGTTATTCCATTTTAGGAATTCACTAGATTGCATGCTAGCAAGTCAAGTTGTGGAGACAACACTATGGAAATCATATTAAGCTAGCTTTGCACTGGATATCCAGGTGAGTTCATAACCCCCACTTTCTATTGTTTTACATTTTTACAAATGTTTTCGGGGTGGAAAGACATGCAAGTTTTGCAAAAGTACACAAGATTTCAATGAACGAAAACTATACGTTTCTAAACCTTGATACGAATGAACTCCAACAAACTCAAATGGTTTACAAAAGGTTATTTCTAAACCATGTTGCAAATGAATTTCAATAAACTCAAATGGTTTACGAAAGGTTTACGTTAAACATACCGGTTTTACAAAACACTCGCGTATTTTTTAAACGTGCATGAGTTTCACGACTAGTGACGGAAGGTCCTAGTTGCTACGGGACTGGTTGGTCCTACTACAGACTCAACGACTAGTGATGGGAAGGTCCTAGTTGCTACGGGACTAGTTGGTCCTTCTACAGATTCAACAACTAGTGACGGGAAGGTCTTAGTTGCTACGGGACTGGTTGGTCCTACTACAGACTCAACGACTAGTGACGGGAAAGTCCTAGTTACTACGGGATGGTTGGTCCTGCTACAGACTCAACGACTACTGACGGGAAGGTCCTAGTTGCTACGGGACTGGTTTGTCCTGCATACCAATAAGAGGACGGGTTAGTCCTGCTTATAAACATAAGGACTGAATTGTCCATTACTCAACACTAAGGGCTGTAGGGTCGCATAAAAGTGTACAGTGAAGTCCTCGCTGCTATCGGAACTATAACCGCCTGCTAGTCTACCGTCTTGAGTAAACGGTTTGGCGAGGCATTTCCTAGCTTGGGGTGGGTTATAGGCTCATGCGAGCATGTTGTCTTTGGCGTATGTGGACATCGACGGTTATTCAAATATTACAAAAACAAGGTTTTCAATTGACATGCCAGGAAAAATGATTTTATTATGTTTTCTAAACAGTATTTATACCGGTTACCAAAAAGATTTATTTAAAATCTTTTCGAACAAACTATGAACTCGCCAACTTTATGTTGATTTTTCGCATATTTTTTTCTCAGGTTACATTTGCAAAATATGGCACGGTTGGAATAGGAGAACCCATATGGATTCGAGTACTTAGCGCACGTTCACATCTAGAAGTCTTAGCTTTTCAAACACTTCCGTTGTGCGATAAAGATACCAGTCAGATCAGGCCCAGCTCTGATGGTCTTATCGGGGTGTGACATCGTTAACGTCTAATCCAACCAAATTTTGATAAAAGTTTTGAAAGTTTTAAAATATAAAAACTAAATGTAAAAACGTAAAGAAACAAATAAAAACAAATAGACAAGAAACAATCACTTGGTTCCGACTCCTCTTTTATATATCCTTTGATGATTTCCGCAATTTGAGCTTTTTAAAAGATTATACTAGTTATAGTAGTAGGCCCCTCTTGTGAAGACGACGTTACCCTCAACCTAATAGGTCTGAGTTAGCAGAGATACAGTCCCGCAAGGTCGAAATATTGAAAGATAATTAAATAAGTTATTAATGCGAAAAGTGGTAGGCCTCTCTTGTGAAGGCGATGTTACCCTCGGCCATATTGGTCTGAGTCAGCAGGGATACAGTCCCGCAAGGCTGGATAAAGTTATAATGGTGGTTTATTTATACAGTCCCGCAAAGCGATGTTACCCTCGGCCATATTGGTTTGATTTGATGCTATCTACCTCAAGGAAAGTCTTAATAAGCTTGAACCAAGTCCTCCAGTTCTATACACTAAACGAGACAATAACTTTACCCAAACACCATTCTAACCCCTTCCAGGTAGTTAACGCATTTTATATAGACCGTAAAGACACGAATGAGTGAATCAACAAAATATGAAGAAGTGTTTAGATAAAGTTCACTTTCAATATAAAAAACTAGTTATTAAAGTCATTAATACATACCCAAATAAAAAGTTGCCAAAGATTAGAAATCAAAAGTAATACATAAGATTTGTCTTCACCAAGTGATGTAAAAGATTTAGCCAAGCATGACCTTTGTTTTACATGAACTCTTATGATTAATCTTGAAT
Organism: Scalesia atractyloides; assembly: GCA_947069175.1. Classification (NCBI taxonomy): domain Eukaryota; kingdom Viridiplantae; phylum Streptophyta; class Magnoliopsida; order Asterales; family Asteraceae; genus Scalesia; species Scalesia atractyloides. The sequence continues at coordinate 87,775,185 of CAMTDV010000026.1, read as the reverse complement.
CTTGAGACTACTACACACTCTAAAAGATGAAATATGGATTATAGTGGTTGGTGTTGGTGTGGTGGTGGACTGATGGCAAGTGTTAGAGAAGTGGTTTGCCAAGGGATGCGTTTCTCATGAACCAAGCACCTCTATTTATAGCTGGAAACCGAAGGCGACCATGGCCCTGTGCCCACCAAGCACGACCCCGTGGTCATCTTTTTCTCTCCTTCATTAATTGTAGATGTCGGGTCTTGTACTAACATACCCCATGGTGTCATAGCACGGCTCCGTGGTCAGTGTACTTGCTGTATTATCATAGATTCTACAGCCCATGTTGGGTTGGCACGGCCCCGTTCTGGTTTATCATTTGCTGTTGTATTTTTTGAAGAGAATCTTGACTGGGCACGAGCCCATGCCTGGTTGGCACGACCCCGTGCCTAGGCTTTTGTTCTTGTTATTTTTGTTGTTTTGAATGTGGATGGGGGTTTGGCAGGTCATGTCAATTCTTCTTCTTTGTATTTGTGTTGGTTTATGTTGTTAATTTATCCCTTTTATTCATTTAAGCTCTTTTGATCCAATAATTAAAAGTAAACAAGAAACATGCTTTTTCCAACATTAGTATTGAAAAGTGGTTGATTTTATGCCTTGTTTGATGTAATTTATATGTTACATTTTGCGCACATCATCTATATAATCTTAATCACATAATTAGATTGAAGAAACACTGGTTAACCACAAGGAATATCCGGGGATTTTTGGGTTAAAGCTCATATTTCTGCATGAAAGGTTGTCTCTCGTTCGCTCTTTAGGGTGATGTCACTTTGAGTTATCTACAAAACTAACAACGACGCTGCCTCTTCACGAGAGAAAGGGGAGGGTTTTCTCTGTGACCACACTCCGGCGTAAGAATAAGTACTTGGGATTGCAAGGTAATAAGCAATTAGTAAGTAATTAGTGAGCAAGCTCGTATGTAGATGATTGTATATGTTTTACCTTGTGGTGTGATCCTTATTTATAGTCGAAGATAGGTGTGTAGGAGGTGGGCTGATGGGCCTTGGGCCCTGCCCAGATGACCAGGGATATCCATTCTGCCTCCTCTGCATCGATCATTAATGATCTCTGGCAGGAGGTGCGCTTTGTCGCATGGTGAATGGAGCCACGTGTCATGGCAGCTGTCCCTGGTGTCAGACCTGTAATCAGCCGATAGTGGATATCATGTGACAGTCACTGGCATGAGTTTGGTTGGTGCCATGTGTACGTCCTTGCATACAGTCTATCTCTAGCATTACTGTTCATGCGACGCAGTCTGACACAACTTGTCGAGCGACTATTGGGTCACAGCTCTGCCCCTTTGTACCCTTGTATTTGGTCAATGCCTCCTTGCGCTTCTCCCTACCGCGTGGCTTTGTTAGTGCTTTCTGGCCAGCGCGGAGTTGTAGGAATTAAGTCCTTTTCTCAAGACTATGAGTTGCTCTCATGTTGGTCTTGGCCTTATGCAAGGTTTTAGGGTTTCACGGCTAAAGGGTTGTTTGATCCGCGCAGGGTCAAGGTCATGCGCTTCCACAGGTCTAACTTGTCGTTGCGTAGTGTGCGCAAGGTTCGTTGTGCGACCTGCATGTATCAAGGTTGCAGGGTCAAGGTTCTGCGTTTCCAGGTTTAACTTGCCGTTGCGCAGTGTGCGCAAGGTTCGTTGTGCAACCTGCTAGTATCAACGTTCGTGCACCGTTGCGTGCTACGCGCAAGGTTACTCTTGTAGTATTTTGTCATTGAGGGTATGATTCCTTGCGTAGGCGCAAAGTTTTTTGGACCATACCCCTCCATGTCCCCCAGTCCAGTGTTGCTCCTATGCGCAAATTGGCAAGTTGGTGGAGTGCTAGACTATACAAATTCATGTATGCACGCTTATTTCTACGGAAAAAATTTAATTAGGGGTGAAGAAACCTTTGTGTGAGGGAAGACTTTGCTCATGATGAGGTCTTTGAAATATGAATCTTCGTCATGTTGATGTTGCAGGCAAGTTGGTGATAAAAAAAGTGAGGTGGAAGTGACTGTTGACAGTTGTGGCATGCTGTCAATAGTGCAACCTCTCTTTCATTAATGACTTCGCAGGGAGAGTACCAGCCACGCGCGCGTGATGACCGTCAGTTTCCACTTGCCCTACACGCGTCATGCGCTGATTGGTGGTTGATTCTACACGTGCTTCACATTTCCCCATCGCATTCAATGCGACGGGTATAAATAAGGGAACCGTGTAGGGTTTCCATTCACGCTTTCAAAACTTCTTTGTTGTCTCTGAATTCTTGAGTTCTTGTTCTGTTCAATCTTCTTTTCTCTGGCAAAATCTCATGGCAATCAGGAGTCCAGAAAGTGCATCTGCCATGGAAGCGTCGACATCTTTGCCGACGTTGAAGTGGTCTTCTGCGAGTTTCCAACGTTTGGTCTCCGGATTCCGGTTCCCTAAGGACTGGGATGCCCGGTTTCCAGATGAGGGAGAGACCGTCGCCGATGCTCCGACCGGCTATATTCTTTATTCTTTGATTTTTTCGCTGATGGTAACTTCCGGTTGCCGGCACCAAATTTTTTCTTGAAATTCTTGAATACTACCAATTCCACATCTCCCAACTCAATCCAATGGGGATGTTGAGGATCAAACATTTTGAGTTTTTATGCAGGTCGATGGGTATTATCACTATCGTTGATCGGTTTAGGATTTTTTACAAGTTTCACTACTCCATGGGGTTTGTTCTTTCCAGCACCGTATCCAGGCCAAGAAGATTTTGCTCTCTCCTCTAAATTCCTACGATGATTGGAAGGCAAAATTCTTTTGCATGAAGGCCAGCGTTATACTCCTCCGGATGCATTTCCGGGGGGGTGGAGAACCTTGCTGTCGAGACATCTCCTATACCAGTGGTGGAGTCCTGGTATAAGGACATCAAGGAGATCCTGGTGGTTCAGTTGCCGGAGGGGCGCTGGTGGCGGCGGGCATGAGTTTGGTTTGGAAGCCCCACCGCTGGGAGAAGCCGGTGTATATAGAGGGGGAGAAAAGTAAGTACCTTTGTTTCATTCTTCCATTACTTTCTGGTTTCTCCTTGTGCGTAGACTAATCATATGCGCGGTTTTTTGCAGAGGTGGCGCTGTATGTGGTGGTGTTCCAAAGGGAGCAGGGGAGGATAGAGAATATCGCCCTTGGCCCGGAGGATCCCACGTGGTATGCGCAGATCCTGAGAAACTGTGAGCTTCCAAGGAATGAGGATTTAGCTTCCCCGCGCCTGAGAATGGTAAGCCTTCATAATTTTCATTGTTCACATCTTTTCAGACTGCTTATTGTGTTGTGCGTTGATGCAGGCGCCTTGAAAAATTTTGGCATTGGCCCGGACACCTAAAAGAAAAGCCTTCATAGTTTTACACCACCTTTCTTCCTGTTGCACTTGTCTAACCTTTTATTATCCTGCAGGGAAAGGTGAGGGACCTTTGGTTGCCCCGAACGCTCCTGCCGCGCCCATTGAGACATCTATGCCCCCACCAGTGTCTGAGACGGCGTAAGCGTCTAGTGCAAAGGGTGGGGAGGAGAGTGCCGGGGCGACGGAGGTGTAGGTGGAATTGGAGGCTGTCGAGCCTAAGGGAGTGGGAGAGGAAGTTGTGGAAGAAGTGGCAGGGGAAGTTGATGTGGTGGTTGAAGAACCGGTTGAGATGCCTCGTGGTGCTCATGCAGCAGAGCCGACACCCGGGGGGTGAAGCTCAAGGATCATGGGAGCGCCCTTCTAATGAAGGGTCCCCATCCGCCCGGATGAAACCCCGGATGATTACTATTATCGGTCATACTCTGATGGCCGGGCTGCTGAGCTTTACGCCCCAATATGGAAACTGAGGCAGGGTGATGGCCATGCTTGCGGAGGAGCGCAAGCTGTGGAGGGAGGCCTGCGAAAGAGACAACAACGAGAAAAAATCTTTAAGAGATGAGATCGTGAGCCTGCGCGCTGAGGCTTCACGTTTAAAGGAGGAGAAGAAGGCAGCGGATGCTGCAACCAGTGAGGCCAGAGCGCACCGCGAGCACAGTGAGCATAAGGAGGTAAAAAATTTGCCCTTTCCCTTCTTTAATTTACAGGGTCAAAAGATTGCCAGACTAACCTTTTTGTTTGTACCCATGTATAGGCTTGCGTTGCGCTTGAGAGCGCCAAGAAAGATCTCCAGGTGGCCTTGGTTGAAAAGGCCGAAATACAACGCAGACACCTGGAGGATGTTGAGAAGCTCCGTCTTGTAGATGCTAAGGTGGGCGCGGGCGAGAAAAAAACTAGAGGATACTGAAGCCGCCCGCACCATCTCCGAGAGTCTGGTGGAGTCGCTGACCAACAACATGCTGTGGATGTAACAACATGGAGTTGTCAATGGAAGTTCTCTGTTGTTATTTTGATTACTTTGTCTTGATTATCATCCTTTTTTCCTTGTATTGTAGATCGCAAACTCTATCCTTAACTCGGTAGAGTTGGACGGCGTAGTGGCCAAGCTGATGGTCATTGCGCGCCATGATGGATACGCACAAGGCTACGCTGAGTGTGCACACCATGTCACTCATGCGCTGGACGTTCAATGGGATACCAGCCGCGCTTCCACTCGTAGAGTCGATACCGAAACAGCCTTCTCTCAGGCCAAGCGTGAGTATGACCCTCTTCAAATCCCGGTTATGGATTTGGTGAGCGAGGCGCTCCAACATGATGACTACGTGGATCGCCTAAAATATATATTTCTGGATGTAGCCGAGGCTTAAGGGAGCGAAGAGTAGGATAGGATGCTGAATGTAATATCTTTAATGTAACTTCGCGTGGCGCTTTGATGTACATATTTTTCTTTTAATGAAATGGATGTTTTTATTTGAAGTTACAATATTTGCGTGAAGATAACAACCTTGTGCAGGTAGAGCGATTAAAACTGGTAATGAATTCGTGTATAAACGTTACATCCCATGCACATGCAATAGGTAGTGAATTTTGTTCATGAGTCATTGTGTACCATGGTTTTTTCGCGTAGACCCAAAGTAGTTTCGCGCATTTGTAACAAAACATCTAGATAAATAAATTCATGTATCCATTGTCTTTATTAACAATAAGGCATAAGAGCCATGTACAGAATAGACAACTAGATCATAATGTTTGCTAGTTTACATATAGCGCCGCCTTAGCTGTTGCGCATTCCAGTTCCTAGGAATATTTGTGTCGTCCAAACGTTTGAGGGTGTATGCACCCTTCCCTAGGACTTCATGGATGATATAAGGGCATTCCCACTTAGGTGCGAGTTTTCCAGGACTTTCAGCGTTGGACACTTCATTGTCTCGTAGAATGAAATCACCAGGTAGGATGGTACATATGCGGACTCGCGCATTGTAGTATTTCTCGAGCTTGGACTTGTACTTTGTTTCATTGATTGCAGTGTTTGCACGCCTTTCTTCTAGGAGATCCAAGTCAAGTCTACGCTCGTCTTCATTATTCTTGTTTGCACAGCCAGCATGCGCGGTGATGGGAGACCTCATCCGCGGGAATCACTGCCTACGTTCCATACACCAGGCTGAATGGTGTTTCGCCGGTGCTGGTTTTTGGCATGGTTTGATGAGCCCAAAGGATACTTGGCAACTCATCTACCCAGCCTCTCCCCACCGTCCCCAATCTCGTTTTGATCCCTTCGACGATACTCTTGTTTATGCTTTCCACTTGGCCGTTCCCTTGGGGATGCGCGACCGAAGTGAACATATGTTCGATATGCATTTCCTCCATCCACCGTTGTAGTTCTTCAGCAGCAAAATTGGGGTCGTTATCACTAACAATGCGCAAGGGTAGCCCAAAACGGCAAATGATATGTTGCCAAATGAATTTGCGCACTACAGTTGCTGTGATAGATGCAAGGGGTTTTGCTTCTACCCACTTGGTGAAGTAATCAACGGCTACGATTATGAACTTCACCGCGCCTAGGGCATTTTGGGAAAGGTCCCACCATATCGATTGCCAATTGTTGGAAGGGCCATGCTGTTGTCACGGGGATTAAGGGATTCTTGGGGTGCAATGTCTTCGGCGCATGTCGTTGGCATGAGGCACATTTCCGCATCGTTTCGACTGCATTTAAGTGCATGCCAGGCCAATAGTAGCCGGCGTTCATGATCTTTGCGACAACCATGCGTGGATCGGTATGAATTCCGCATAACCCTTCATGTAATTCATGGATCAAGTATAGCGCTTCTTGTTGTTCAACGCAGCGGAGAAGTGGTCCAAGGTATGACTTCCGATAAAGGATAACGTCCGCTATTTCGTAGTTGAGTGCCTTGTTCTGGACTTTTCTTGCTTCTGCCTTGTTTTCGAGGAGGGTCCCGTACTGCAAGAATATGATTATGGGAGACATCCAGGAAGGAGTCCCCATTTTGTTGATGTTTACTTGACGCAAAGGAACAGAAGGGTTCTTGAGCACCTCGATGCGCACTTCGCGCGCGAGGTGCTTGAAGCTTGTAGCAGCCAATTTGTTGAGCACGTCGGCATGTTTATTCTCACTTCGGTTGACATGGGTTATTTTGAAACTTTGGAATTTGGTTATTAAGGCTTGCGCCTGTTCAAGATACAAGGCCATCGTTTCGCATTTTGCGTCATATAGGCCGTTGACCTGTCTTGCAACTAAAAGGGAGTCGACGTGCGCTTCCAAATTTTGTGCGCCCATTTTGATGGCTAACCGAGGGCCTGCCAGAAACGCTTCGTACTCAGCTTCATTATTCGTGCTTTTGAAATCTAACCTGATGGCGTAAATGAACTCTTGGTTGTCGGGACTTTTTAGACGAAGACCTGCCCCTATGCCCTCATCATTGGATGTGTCGTCTGTGTGAAGTATCCATGCGCAGTCGTCTGTAACCGGCGCTGGGTTCTGTACTCTTCACACTCTTGCGCTTTATTTCTTGGTACTTCTATAACAAAATCGGCTAATACCTGGCCTTTTATTGATGGGCGTGGTTTGTACACGATATTGTGTCCACCAAGCTCAATTGCCCACTTTGCCAGATGACCAGATATGTCCGGTTTGGACAAAATTTGGCCTAAGTGATAGTTTGTGAGAACTGTTATCACATGGCCGAAAAATACCGACGCAACCTACGGGATGCGTGGACTAAACCAAGAGCAAGCTTTTACATCATTGGATATCTTCTCTCCGGGTCAGTTAACATTTTGCTGACGTAGTAGATTTGAGTCTGGACTCCTGCGCGCTCTACTAGCAAGACTGCGCCCAGAGCGATATCTAATGCGGAAAGGTTAAGGATCAGTGGCTCATTCTTATGCGGTGCTGTGAGCATAGGCAGCTGAATCAAGCACTCCTTCATTTGTGTGAAGGCTTTCTCTGCTTCCGTAGTCCACTAAAACTTGTTCTGCTTGACACAATTCCTCAAAGTGCTGATATATGGGAAGGACTTCATCGCGTGGTTGGCCAAGAATCTGTTCAGCGCAGCCAATCGCCCTACCAAACGTTGCATATCTTTGATGGTCGAGGGGGAAGACATACGCTGAATCGCTTCCACTTTCTCGGGATTGACTTTGAAACCATCACGCGTGACGATGAATCCCAAAAATTTGCCTTCTTCCATTCCAAACGAGCACTTACTTGGATTCAGCTTCAGATTTGCATTGCGCAAGGATACAAACGTTTTCTGAACGTTTGTCAGCATCTTCTCCTCATCCGAGCTCATGATGACAAGGTCATCAATGTACACTTCTACGGTTTCGCCAATGTCGTCTCCAAAGACATGGTCCATCAAACGCTGATATGTGGCTCATGTGTTGCGCAATCCGAAGGGCATCTTTGTATAGCAAAAGATTCCCTTGTCAGTGCGGAATGCGGTTTTGTCTTCGTCCTCTTTCTTCATTTGTATCTGGTGGTAGCCTTTGTAACAGTCAAGAAAGCATTTCCACCTGAATGAAGCGAGGGAGTCCACCTTTTTGTAAATTTGGGTAAAGAATAGCAGTCTTTAGGACATGCTTTGTTCAGATCTTTGAAATCGACGCACGTGCGCCAACTGCCGTTGTGCTTCTAGACCATGACTGGGTTGGCTACCCATGTCTGATAGCTTACTTCTCTGATGATGCCGGCTTGGAGGAGCTCTGAAACTTTCTCGTTTAGTGCGCGAGTTTTTTCAGGACCAAAACTGTGCTTTTTCTGAATGATACGCTGAATTGAAGGGAATGTGTGCAGCGCGTGCTCAGCAATTTCCCTCTGTACCCCTGTCAGAAAAAAAGTTGTTTTAACCACGCCTTGACTTAAGGGTCATGGCGGGTCATAACAACACTGTTTGTTCCGGGTACTTGTTGTTACTACCCATTTCTCCGACTCGCCATTGGATGATGACCTACGTATCTTCATCGGTGGTTCCTCTTCGATGGACTCCTTCCTTGGGTACATGATGGCCACCTCGGTTTCCGTTGGAAAACCGCAAGCAGCATGAGGAGTGGAAGTGATCATGCTGAACTCTCTTTGGGCGCGCCGACCCAACAACACGTCATGGTGCGACGTAGCGGGCATGACCATGAAGTTAACTGAGACCGTGCGCGAGTGTCACCCATCGGAAAGAGTTACCAGGAATGAGATTTGACCCAGTGGAAAGACGACTTCTTTGCAGAAACCCGTCAGTGGAAAATCGACCGGCTATAAGTGCGCCTTGTCCTCTAGGTCCAACTGTTGGAAGCATTGTTCATATATGATGTCCATAGAGCTTCCCGGGTCTATGCACATGTAGTCGGTGCGATAATGGCCAAAGATTCCAGTTAACACGACCGAAAGTTCCTCTCGCGGGCCCCCGGGAACTATGGGGAAGATGATCTGTTGTTCATGCCAGCGAGGCGTACAACTCTTCCGATGGCCGCGTTTGTGCGATGGACCCCATTGGATCATATGAACAAATGCTTTCATCTTCTTGTTACTCAGTCCTTCTTCACCTCGAGTAATCTGGCGCACCTCCTTGCGCAGGTCTTGAAGTAAGTGGGTGAGCTTCCCACTTTTCAGCGCCTTCTCGATATCCGTGCGCAAAGAGATGTAGTTGTCGGTTGTATGCCCTGTATCCTTGTGATAATCGCAAAAAAGGTTAGGGTCTTGACCTTGTTTGTTGCGCATGGTGGTGGTTATTTGAGTTGGTGATCTTCTGTGCTGAGCACCTCCGTCGGGCTGTTCGTAAGTGGTGTCCACTGACGATCGCGATTATCTTGTTTGATTGCTCTTTGGGTAGTAATCTTACTAATCGTCGCGCGAGGGTCGACTGGTGAGTAGGAGGGGTTTTGGCTGGATTCCTTCCAACTGTTCTTATTCTTCTTCGCAAAACTCCTACTCAAGTCTTGTGGACGGTATTGGGGTAGGGGAGGTCTGCTGGAGTTTAGGTTACGCCCCGTCTGCGCATAGACCTTTGCTGCCGCCATTAGTTTCTCCCAGCTTTTTGGGAGGCCAGTAGTTCCCGACAAGACTTATATCATCTCGTCGCAGCGGACAGCATATTTGATGTCACACCCCGACCCGTAGCGGAATAAGAGTCGGGGCACCAAAGCTCATGATGTTTACTAAAATGTTTCATATTTATTAAATTCAAATTACAACTTAAATGTTCAAACCAAATTCATACAATACAAGGAAATGAAAACTAAATAAAACAATCCAAAGCCTAAACTGATTTATTCTTCTAGGCCGTCCTATGTGTTTCTTGCTTCAACTGGATCACCTGTATCATGTGTAAAAATAGGGGAATTTTGGGTCAACAAAAGTTGGCGAGTGAACCTTGTTTAAAGACACTGTTATTGATTTCTTGTTGTATTTGATATTGAAAAGTTGTGCAATAATCATATGTGAGCAAACGTATATAAAAAAACAATCACAAACCACCTTGAATGAGTATATGACATGAATGATAATGTATTGTGAGATCCAGGCTCAATCAAACGGAGCTGGCCTCGTATGTTGGCAACGTTACATTCCGTTCATAGGTAATGGGGAACAGACGAGCCTATGATGATGTATTTGAGATCAAGGCTCAATCAAACGGAGCCGATCGAAATGAGGCACCTGTACTCAACCCGTCTCCCACGGGGAGCTGTTGGGCCTAATGAAATGTATGTACTGAAAATGATAAATTTAATCTAAACATTAACCACACAAACAATTGATACATATTGGATACACATTTGATCATGGATATGATGGATGCACAAATGTTTAAATATAATAAATAATTAAGCGACACATGATACACCCCAAAATGTGATTAAAACGGGGAATTTGTAGAGATTCACTCACATTGGGTGTGTTCTTTTGATGATGTTGAATGTGCATGAGTTTTAGGATTTGATCGACGAGGAAAAACTAACCTAAAATAATAACGAAATGGTTCGGTAAATAAGTGGATTTTATTAACAATTTTATTAGGATTTTTAGATTTATTTTTGTGAGTTTAAGTTTATTTTCTAACTTTTAAAATATTATTTTTAAGTATTTTTAATTGATTTTTAAATTAAATAAATAAATAAATAAAATAAAAAAATTTGACTTTTGTTGACTGTTGACCATTGACCGGACCGTTGACCGGTCGGACTGTGGTCTAAGTGTGCACTGAGTGAGGTTCGAACCCGGGACCTCTCGTACGCGTGCACGCAGCTCTACCAACTGAGCTACGTGTCTAACCCGAAATATTCTATGTTTTAATTATATATATATATACTAATTAAATGTTAATTTATTTGGTTTATATTAAAAGGATTTAAAATGGTCGAACCGGTTGCAAGGACCCGGATCGAACTCGGGTCCTTCGGTTTGTAAGCGCACAGCCCAACCAGTTGGGTTGTGTGTCTTATCTGTTTAAATTACGGTTTATATTAATCTTATAAACATACTGAGACCTGCTCTGATTCAGTTTTAAAAAAAATTGGTTTTAATTCGGAAAGTCGGTGCGTTTGTAAGGTTCGAACTCGTGACGTGCGCTATGTGTTTGCACACAGTCCACCGCTGGACTGTGTGTCTAACCCGGTTTAATATCCTGTTTTAATTATACTTATACAAAATGTCCGACTTCGTCTTCTTCATTCATGAAGACACAGACAAAGATGTTCGACTGTTCTTGTTTAAATCGTTCGTCGAACATTTTATTGATTGAAATGTAATGGATAAAGAGAGTTACGGTTTTCCGTCAGCAACTTCCACCGTTATGGATTCCATGAGATTATCACGAGTTTGGTTGAGGATGGGTTCAAATTCTAAGGACACAAAACTCTTATCCGCGCCAATATCAAATAACATGGATGCATAACTACCATTGATGAGAAACGTACCATTAACCACGTTGTTGTCAGCCCTAGCTTGATTGGCATTGATGTTGAAAGCTCTTCCTCTAGCAGGTGGAGGAGCTTGGTTAGCTTGGTTCACCGGATTTGCTTGAGCTTGGGCATGAATGATATTCACCAAGCATGGACAAGTGTTTCTAAAGTGGTTTGGGTCTTCACAGTTGTAACAAGCCCGCATGGGTTGCATCATGGGGTAGTGGGGTTGGTTGTAGGATTGGGCCGTATGTTGTGTAGGTGGTAGAAGTAAGGGTTGTTGGGCTTGACCCACTATCTGATGGTGGTTTGGGTTGAGGGTTGGTTGCGGTTCATTCGCTGAAGTGTGCGACAGGTTTGGATGGTGTGATCTGCACGGCCACAGCTGGTGCAATGTTGGCAGGGGTGTTCAGGAAAGTGATGGTATTGGCAACGGTTGCATTTTGGGTATGGACCGGAGTATGGCTTTTTATATGGTGCAGCTGAGGGGGCAATTTGGGTGATGGGTGCAGCAGTGATTGGGGGGTTTGTTTGAGTGACAGCAAAGTTTCTGTTGTTTCGCTTCCTTTTACCAGTAAACTTCGAAGAGGAGCCAGAATGGTTTGAAGTTTGAGCCTCAATGGGCGCTTTCTTTTTCTCCTCCTTGAATTTACCGTTTCGGATGCGATTCTCGGTAAGTTCGGTAGCTAGTTCCATTGCGACTTCAAGTGTTGCTGGCGAAGTGCTTAGAACCGAGTCTTGAATTTTTGAGGGGAGGCCTCGAATGTAGTGTTCAACCAAGCGGTACACTGGGGTGAACAAGTTGGGGATCATTTGGTTTAGTTCGAGAAATCTTTTGTTGTAGGAAGTATGATCTCCTTCCTTTTGTTTTAACGAATGGAATTCATCTTCCAACTTCTTGATTTCGCTTCTTGGACAGAAGCGTCTTGTCATTATTTCCCTTAACTCTTCCCATGTTAAGGCCATAGCCTCTTCGACTTCTCTTTTACCCTTTTCTGTGTTCCACCAGGTAAGGGCTACCCCAAATAGTCTCCCGGTTGCGTAACGTACCTTGCGATCCTCGGGACAATCGCAATTGAGGAAGGTGTTCTCCATTTCCTCAAACCAGTGGAGGAGAGCAGTGACACCTTCGGTCCCTTCATACTTTGGGGGATCGCAAGACTTGAAGTGTTTGTAGGAGCACCTTTTGGAGGGATGGTTGTCGACGTTCTGGTCTTCTTGATTGGGAGCGTTGATGGGATTCGCGGTGAGAGCTTGTTGGACTTGGATTACGATGTCAGGAAGCACCACGGCCATTTGTTTTGCAATTTGGGTGGCCAAGCGTTCGTTTGACCTTCCTGACTTTCTACCTCCACGTAGCTGCCTAGCCGACATCTACAGGAATGTACATAGGAAAATTGTGAGTTTAAGGAGTCTTTTTAGGTGTCATGTGTCGTTAAGAAAAATAAAAAAATAACATAATCATCAATAATGCAACTACATCCATAGGATGTCTTGGGTTTGCTCATGTTTGGGCCTCCAATGTCCCCCATACCATCGCCTGTATAGTCATGTGGGCCCCCATGACTATTGGCTTAGTAGGATTCACATTGGTGTTGGCGGTTTAACACTCGCATCACCCGAATGAAAACCATGAAATATGATTGCGAGATGTATGGTAGGAGGGTGTCCAGGTATAGACACAATGACAACTCAAAGCGGGGTTAGTTCACACGACGTTTGGTATAGCATGCTTTGGCCTAATAGGTCCTTCGTACTCTCATCGTTAGTCCCCAGGTACGCAAACTGGTCCTTTATTTTGGATTTATACGAATGCCAAGACTAGACAGGACGTTCCGACTAGCGGTACTCGTACCCTTCCAGTTACTACATGCCCGTCATGGGAACTCACTTTGATGTGATTTGAAAAATACAAAAATCGTTGCAAAAATCATAGGAATTGTGAGGTGTGTGCTCTCATGGATATTATATGTTATGAGTATATGATTCATGATGAGCATTGTATAATAATATGTACTTATGAACATGCTTGCATAACATTGAATGTAACAATAAATATAAGGCATATAAACATCATGAATTTTGTATGTAACACATAAACAATTTTAAAATTCTAATCAACTATAGTATAGGCTCTAAGGGTCTAATAACCTATCATATATCCCTATAGTCATGGCTCTGATACCAATCTGTCACACCCCGACCCGCAGCGGAATAAGAGTCGGGGCATAATTGGGTTATCACCAAAGCTCGTGATGTTTACTAAAATGTTTCATATTTATTAAATTCAAATTACAACTTAAATGTTCAAACCAAATTCATACAATACAAGGAAATGAAAACTAAATAAAACAATCCAAAGCCTAAACTGATTTATTCTTCTAGGCCGTCCTATGTGTTTCTTGCTTCAACTGGATCACCTGTATCATGTGTAAAAATGGGGGAATTTTGGGTCAACAAAAGTTGGCGAGTGAACCTTGTTTAAAGACAGTGTTATTGATTTCTTGTTGTATTTGATATTGAAAAGTTGTGCAATAATCATATGTGAGCAAACGTATATAAACAAACAATCACAAACCACCTTGAATGAGTATATGACATGAATGATAATGTATTGTGAGATCCAGGCTCAATCAAATGGAGCTTGCCTCGTATGTTGGCAACGTCACGTTCTGCTCATAGGTAATGGGGAACAGACGAGCCTATGATGATGTATGTGAGATCAAGGCTCAATCAAACGGAGCCGATCGAAATGAGGCACCTGTACTCAACCCGTCTCCCACGGAGCGCTATTGGGCCTATGAAATGTATGTACTGAAAATGATAAATTTAATCTAAACATTAACCACACAAACAATTGATACATATTGGATACACATTTGATCATGGATATGATGGATGCACAAGTGTTTAAATATAATAAATAATTAAGCGACACATGATACACCCCAAAATGTGATTAAAACGGGGAATTTGTAGAGATTCACTCACATTGGGTGCGTTCTTTTGATGATGTTGAATGTGCACGAGTTTTGGGATTTGATCGACGAGGAAAAACTAACCTAAAATAATAACGAAATGGTTCGATAAATAAGTGGATTTTATTAACAATTTTATTAGGATTTTTAGATTTATTTTTGTGAGTTTAAGTTTATTTTCTAACTTTAAAAATATTATTTTAAGTATTTTTAATTGATTTTTAAATTAAATAAAAAAATAAAAAATTTGACTTTTGTTGACCGTTGACCGGTCGGTTGACCGTTGACCGGTCGGACTGTGGTCTGAGTGTGCACTGAGTGAGGTTCGAACTCGGGACCTCTCGTACACGTGCACGCAGCTCTACCAACTGAGCTACGTTTCTAACCCGAAATATTCTATGTTTTAATTATATATATATACTAATTAAATGTTAATTTATTTGGTTTATATTAAAAGGATTTAAGATGGTCGAACCGGTTGCAGGGACCCGGATCGAACTCGGGTCCTTCGGTTTGTAAGCGCACAGCCCAACCAGTTGGGCTGTGTGTCTTATCTGTTTAACTTACGGTTTTTATTAATCTTATAAACATACTAGGACCTGCTCTGATTCAGTTTTAAAAAAAAATTGGTTTTAATTCGGAAAGTCGGTGCGTTTGTAAGGTTCGAACTCGTGACGTGCGCTATGTGTTTGCACACAGTCCACCGCTGGACTGTGTGTCTAACCCGGTTTAATATCCTGTTTTAATTATACTTATACAAAATGTCCGACTTCGTCTTCTTCATTCATGAAGACACAGACAAAGATGTTCGACTGTTCTTGTTTAAATCGTTCGTCGAACATTTTATTGATTGAAATGTAATGGATAAAGAGAGTTACGGAATAGAATGTACCGAATAGGATGTTTTTCTCAGAATTCCGGCAATGGTTGTCGGCTCTGATTTGTGAATTCCGTCTGATTGAATCAATTAACAATTTTGATCGATGAGTTGTGAAATTAAATGACTAAACAAGAGATATCAGGAGGTTTAGATGATTGTACCGATTTACAGTGTGATTTCGGAAATTTCCAGAGATTTTCCAGCGAGTGCAGAATATCCGGTAACGTCGTCTGGGACCGATTCTGGTTGAAGGATTGAAGTTAGTATATGTCTAACAATGGATTAAAAACGAAAGAATCGAGAAATTTACCCATTTGATGTATGTTTCGGTTTTCCGGCGAAAGTCCGGCGATTAGAATATCTCCGGCGAGTGCTATTGCTTCGAGAAATTGTGCCATTTTGAGCGAAAAGATTTCCAGAGACTTGGGTGTGTATTTATAGGGAAGAATCAGGATGAATTGAGTCCGATTTTGGTCTTGATTCGTGGTTAAGGTTTTTCTCCGGCTGTTATGACTGAGATCGCGGGATTAGACATCTGTTATAACCGATGTCGAAGTTAATATACGCGTTCAGTCAAAGGAAACCGTCGACAATTGGCGAAATCGTCGGTATTTTCGGCGACTGCGAATTGGGCGCGCTGATACCGAATTTGAGTTTTGAGTTTTATTATAAGTATTAATTGTTTTATCATTTATCACAAACAAGTCAAGTGGCGGAGTGGTTAAGTGTTTGTTTGTTTCTTCCGGTTGACCCGGGTTCGAAACCCGGCAGCCTCTTTTCTTTTTTTACTAACTTATTTTTACTTTTTAATAATTATAATTTTTAAATTCTAAAATGTTTATTAATTATGTATTGTTTAAAATTAATATTAATCATAAATACGCAACGAAATTTTATAACTGATTATTCGATTAATAAACGAAGCGGGTTTGGAAACCCGTTTTTCGACGGATGTTACATTTGAATTGTGCGTGAATCAAGTCGTCGTGTACGTCTCAATCTCCAACACCACTTTATTGTATTGGGTGATGAAATCTTCGAGACTTTCATCATCCCGCCTCCATATGTTCATGACGTCAGAGGAATCTCTGACTTACCACTGTTGTTGGCTGAAATGCGTCAGGAACTTGTCTTTGAGGTCGTTCCATGATGTGAGCTTACCCATGGGTAAGTTGTCAAACCATAGGCGCGCAACGCCTGTAAGGGTTTGAACAAACAACTGGCATCACATGGGCAGCGTCCAGCCTCCGATTAGTCCTGCGCATGCGGTCGTCTGGGTCTGTCAACCAATTAAACTTACCCATGTTGGAGGGTAGTTTTGTCACACCTCGACCCGCAGCGGAATAAGAGTCGGGGCATAATTGGGTTATCACCAAAGCTCATGACATTTACTAATATGTTTTATATTTAATAAAGTCAAAGTTACATTTTCAAATATCCAAACATGTTCATTCATTACAAAGAAAATAAACCAAACATAACAATTCCAACTCTAAATCGTTTTATTCTTCTAGTCCAAGTCTTATGTGTTCCTAGCTGCTGCTGGTTCACCTGTATCATGTGTAAAATGGGGGTTTTTGGGTCAACATAAGTTGGCGAGTGAACCTTATTAGATAAACATTTATTAATAAATTAATTGTTAGTTTATCAATGAAAATTTGTGCATAATCATAGATGAGCAAATGTAAATAATCAAGCAATGGCAAATAGCAGTCACACTATAACATACAATAACATATGACAGCATACATGAACATACCAACATCATACTGTAAATAATATAAATGAAACTGTGCGATTAAGGCTCAATCAAACGGAGCCGATCGTATTGCATGTACTGAAAATGAAAATGTCTGTGCGATCAAGGCTCAATCAAACGGAGCCGATCGTATGTGGGCACGCCAGGTTCAACCTCATAATGAAATGGGGAACATGCTCAACGCTCATAATGTAATGGGGAGCGGCGGCCTATGAAATTGCATGTACTGAATATAATAAACTTGCATCCAACAATAACTACACAACAGAAACAAACTGAATACACTAGTTCATGATATGATGCATGCACAATGGTTTAAGTATAATATATATATAACAAGACACATGATACACCCCAAAACGTGATTAAAACGGGGAATTTGTAAAGATTCACTCACATTGGGTGCGTTGGATTGGAGATGGTGATATGCGCACGAATTAGATGAGCGGAACAACGAGGATTACTAACCTAAATAATAATGGAAAAATATATTAAATGAGTGGATTTTATTAAGGATTTTAATGAAATTTTTAGATATATTTTTGTGAGTTTAAGGCTATTTTCTATCTTTAAAAATGTTATTTTTTAGTATTTTTAATTAATTTTTAAATTAAATTAAATAAATAAAAATATAAAAAAATTGTTTATTTTGCGTTGACCGTTGATCGTTGACCTGTTGACTTGTTTACCGGTTCGGTCAGGAGCATGGTTTGCGCTGAGTGAGGCTCGAACCCGAGACCTCCCGTACGCGTGCACGCAGCTCTACCAACTGAGCTACGTGTCTAACCCGAGATAATCTTGTTTTTAATTATATTTATACACTTATTCATTTTAACCGAAATTCTTCTTGATTTCAAAAACATTTTAATTCAACGGACCGGTGCAAGTGACGGGTTTCGAACGCGCGACGTATGGTTTATGTTGCACACAGTCCAGCGTTGGACTGTGTGTCTAACCTGGTTATTATCTCGGTTTTTATTATACTTAACAACTAACTGAGTTATCCCGGTTTAGTTTTTAAACAAAAAGGCATTTTATTATATAAGGAGTGCGTATAGCAGGAATCGAACTCGGGACGTGCGTTTGTATTTTGCACACAGTCCACCGCTGGACTGTGTGTCTAACCCGTTCATTTTACTAGTTTTAAATATACTTATAACTTAGTTAGCTTCGTCTTCTTCATTCTAATTACAGTCAATCTGATTTACTATCTCGTTCCTTGTGTTTACGATTTACAGACATTATTAAAACTTAAATGAAAAGGCAGAGACGGTAATTAGAGGTGAACATACCGATGAACGGTTTATTTCAGATTTCCGGCGATGTGTCGGTTCCTGTTTTATGCTCTTCAACTGAACAAGATAATTAACTATTTTGATTAGTCGAATGTGGAATTGAAGTGATAAACAAACGTTATCGATGTGTTTGAAGACCCTTACCGTTTCACAGACGGAATTAGAAATTTTCAGGGGAGTTCCGGTGAACTGGAATTAGTTGAATACAGCGCCTGAATTCGATTTCAATTGAGAGGTTTTAGGTTAGAAATAGTCTAATAATTGTTGAACTGCAATAATATTGAGAGAATTACCGTTTGAGGATGAATACGGTTTTCCGGCGGGATTTGCAGAAAATTCCGGCGAACTGATTTAAGCGTTCTGATGGTCTGAAAATGTGACGAAAATGAAATGGAGTAAGGTTATGACGTTTCTGAGTCGCGAGAGTGAGCTTGGATTGAAGTATTCAGGATTTGATTGCTTTTCGGTTATGAAGGCCAATAATGATGAGACTTGATGCTCAATCAATTCTGAATTGATTAAAGACATCGGTTCATCGGTTAGGAACGTGAATACGCGAGAAATCAAACGATTTGACGATTGCTTTGCCGTTTTTCGGCGGAACCGGTTTAACTTAGTCTGTATATAAATCTCATTTGTTTCCTAGTGATAACAGAAAACACAAAGTGGCGGAGTGGTGATGTGAGTGTGTGTTAAAGCGTTGGAGTGTGTCTTGGTTGACCCGGGTTCGAGTCCCGGCAGCAACATAATTTTTTTATTTATTTTATTTTAGTTTTTTTTCAGATATAATTTTTATAGTTTAGTCTATTTATTAATTATGTATCGTTTTATATGTAAATAATCATAAATATTCAATGTAACTTTTATAAATCGATATTCGATTACAAAACGGAGCGGGTTTTGAAAACCCGATTTTTTTACAAATGTTACAGTATCCCCTACTTTTAGGAATTTCGTCCCGAAATTTAAGTAGTTGAAGTAGTAGGAAAAAGATGCGGGTATTTTTAACGCATTGAGTCTTCACGTTCCCAAGTAAACTCAGGTCCCCGTTTCGACTCCCAGCGTACCCTAACAATTGGAATGCGACTTCGTCGAAGACGTTTCTCCCCGTAGTCCATGATCTCCACTGGTCTTTCAATAAAATGCATAGATTCATCAATCTGAATATCTTCCAGCGGAATATGGAGATTCTCATCAGCGAGGCACTTCTTCAAGTTCGACACGTGGAATGTGGGATGAATTCTGTTGAGTTCTTCTGGAAGGTCAAGCTTGTATGCTACAGGACCTACTCTTTCGAGTATCTTGAAAGGTCCTACGTAACGAGGTGCTAGCTTCCCCTTTTGACCAAAACGAACTACTCCCTTCCACGGTGATACTTTTAAAAGAACATGATCACCAATGTTAAATTCTAAGGGCTTCCGTCGTTTATCTGCATAACTCTTTTGACGACTTTGGGCCGCTAGAAGATTGTTTCGAATTTGATGGATCTTGTCTGTGGTTTCTTGGATCAATTCTGGACCAGTAATTTGTGCTTCCCCAATTTCGTGCCAACATACAGGAGATCGGCACTTACGTCCATATAAGGCTTCAAAAGGTGCCATGCCGATGCTCGAATGATAGCTGTTGTTGTACGAAAATTCTACTAATGGTAGGTGGGCGTCCCAATTTCCCTTGAAGTCTATGACACATGCTCTAAGCATATCTTCAAGAGTTTGAATGGTGCGCTCAGACTGTCCATCAGTTTGAGGATGATAGGCGGTACTGAGATCTAATCGTGTGCCCATAGCGGATTGTACTGCTTGCCATGTTCGTGAGGTGAAACGACCATCACGATCAGAAATAATACTTAACGGTACCCCATGCCGGCTTACGATTTCGTTGATATAAATACGTGCAAGCTTTTCGTTCTTGAAATCTTCGCGGATAGGAATAAAGTGAGCTGATTTTGTAAGTCGGTCTATAATCACCCATATAGTGTCATACCCACCAGAAGTACGAGGTAACCCGGTAATGAAATCCATGGTTATATTTTCCCACTTCCATACAGGTATTTCCGGTTGGACTAGAAGTCCTGAGGGTCTTTGGTGTTCAGCCTTCACCTTGGAACATGTGAGGCACTTGGAAACAAAAACGGCAATATCCTTCTTCATTCCAGGCCACCAATAGGTGTATCGTAGGTCTTGATACATCTTATCGGCTCCTGGGTGTATAGAATATCGCGTTTTGTGAGCTTCTTTCATAAGAGTTTCACGAAGATTGTTGTGGTTAGGAATCCAGATACGATCTAGGTAATACAGAATACCGTCTGATTTAGTTTCAAGTTTTAGCTCGGCTCCACAGGACATCTCCTTTCGTACATCTTCTTCTGTTATTGAAACGTGTTGGGCTTCTCGAATTTGATCTTTAATGTTGGTTATAATTTGCGAACATAGAAGATGAATGGAGTTCGCATAACCCATTCGACTAAGTGCATCAGCCACCACATTTGCTTTACCAGGGTGGTATCTAATTTCACAGTCGTAATCATTTAGAAGTTCGACCCATCTTCGTTGCCTCATGTTTAGCTCTTTTTGATTGAAGATATGTTGAAGACTCTTGTGGTCAGTGTATATTTCACACTTGGTACCATAGAGATAATGTCTCCATATCTTAAGAGCGAACACCACGGCTCCAAGTTCTAGGTCATGAGTGGTGTAGTTCTTTTCATGTGTCTTGAGTTGTCTCGAAGCATAAGCTATGACTTTTCCTCTTTGCATAAGAACGCAGCCTAATCCTTGCCCTGACGCGTCGCAATAAACTACAAAATCATCACAACCTTCAGGAAGAGTGAGGATGGGTGCATCACAAAGTTTCTGTTTAAGAGTTTGAAAGGCTTCTTCTTGCTTGGGTCCCCATATGAAAGGTTTTCCCTTATGAGTGGTACAGCAATGCGAGAGAAGTTTGAAATGAACCGACGGTAATAGCCAGCTAGTCCAAGAAAAGATTTTACTTCAGTTGGTGTACGTGGAGCTTGCTATTCTTGAACCGTTTTGATCTTTGAAGGGTCAACATGTATTCCCTTGTCATTGACTACATGCCCGAGGAATTGCACCTCTTTTAACCAGAATTCACATTTGGAGAATTTGGCATAAAGCTTTTCCTTTTCTAGAAGTGCAAGAACGAGTCGAAGATGACGCTCATGATCAGATTTAGATTTTGAATAAATAAGAATATCGTCGATGAAGACTATAACAAATCGATCAAGATAAGGTTTGCAGACTCTGTTCATTAGGTCCATGAAGACAGCTGGTGCGTTGGTTAATCCAAATGGCATAACCATGAATTCATAGTGACCATAACGAGTTCGAAAAGCAGTCTTAGGGACGTCTTCTTCATGCACTCTAAGTTGATGATAGCCAGATCGAAGATCGATTTTTGAAAAGCAGCTGGCACCTTGTAGTTGGTCAAGAAGATCATCAATGCGAGGTAAAGGATAGCGATTCTTGATTGTTAACTTGTTGAGCTCTCTGTAGTCGATGCACATACGAAAAGATCCATCTTTCTTCTTTACAAAAAGGACAGGTGCACCCCAAGGCGACGAGCTAGGACGTATGAATCCCTTGTCAGTCAACTCTTGCAATTGACTGGCTAGCTCTTGCATTTCAGAGGGGGCTAACCTATATGGAGACTTTGCAACTGGTGTAGCACCAGGTATAAGATCAATACGGAATTCGACGTCTCTAACTGGAGGAAGTCCTGAAATGTCGTCAGGAAAAACTTGCGGGAAGTCTTTTACTACAGGAATGTCTTCAAGTTTCTTCTCTGTGGTTCCCTTCTTGATGATATGAGCTAAAAATGAGACATAATTCTTGCGAAGATATTTTTGAGCTTGGAGACAAGACATTAAGCTGAGCCCTTTCGACGAGGTTTCTCCAATTATTCGAAGAGTCTGACCGTTTGAAAGAGGAATACGAATAAATTTTTCACGACATACAACTTCCGCCTGATGTTGACTGAGCCAATCCATACCGATTATGATGTCAAAACTTCCCAGCTTCATAGGAATAAGGTCGACTGAGAAATCGTGGTCGTTTAAGGTGAGTGTACAGTTGCGTAAAATAGAGTCTAATGAAACTGGCTTCCCGTCCGCAACTTCTACCGTTATGGATTCCGTGAGCTTATCCCGATTTTTGTTTAAGATGGGTTCAAATTCTAAAGACACAAAACTTCTATCCGCACCAGTATCAAATAACATAGAGGCATATCTACCATTTATAAGGAACGTACCGTTGACCACATTGCCGTCAGCTCTGGCCTGGTTAGCGTTGATATTGAAAGCTCTCCCTCTTGCAGGTGGGGGAGCTTGGTTTGCTTGGTTCACTGGGTTGGCTTGGGCCTGAGCATGAATAATATTAACCAGCCTTGGACATGTGTTTCTGAATGACTCGGGTCGCCGCAATTGTAACAAGCCCGCATTGGTTGACCCATAGGATAATTGGGCTGGAAATATGTTTGGGCTAAAGGTTGGGTGGGTGGAAATAGTAGGGGTTATTGGGCTTGGCCCATTATCTGTTGATGGGTTTGGGTTAAAGGTTGGTGGCGGTTCGTTCGTTGAGGCATGCGGCAAGTTTGAACAGTATGACCTGCGCGACCGCAGCCGGTGCAATATTGGCAAGGATGATCAGGGGAATGGTGATATTGGCAACGGTTACATTTTGGTAACGGGCCAGTGTAGGGTCTTCTGTATGGTGCGGGTGAAGGAGTGACTTGAGTAATGGGTGCAGCAGGAATAGGGGAATTGGTTTGGGTAACTGCAAAATTTCTGGTGTTGCGCTTCCTCTTGTTAGCAAACTTAGAGGAAGGAATGGGGTGGTTTGAGGTTTGTCCCTCAACAGGGGCTTTCTTCTTCTCTTCTTTGAACTTCCCGTTGCGAATTCGGTTTTCGGTCAGTTCAGTTGCTAAATCCATAGCAGCTTCAAGTGTTACTGGTGAAACGCTGAGAACTGAATCTTGGATCTTCGAGGGAAGTCCTCGAATATAGTGCTCGATCAGACGATAGGTTGGGGTGAACAAATTTGGAACCATTTGGTTCAACTCCAAGAACCTCTTGTTATATGTAGTGTGATAACCCTCCTTTTGCTTTAGAGAATGAAATTCGTCCTCCAGCTTTTTAATTTCACTTCTAGGACAGAAACGTCTAGTCATGATTTCCCTTAACTCCTCCCAAGTTAAGGCCATCGCATCTTCAGTTCCCCTCTTCCCTTTCTCAGTATTCCACCAAGTGAGAGCTACTCCAAATAGTCTCCCGGTGGCGTATCGAACCTTGCGATCCTCAGGACAATCGCAGTTTAGGAAGGTGTTTTCCATCTCCTCGAACCAATGTAGGAGAGCAGTGACACCCTCGGTCCCTTCAAATTTAGGAAGATCACAAGACTTAAAATGTTTGTAAGAGCACTTGCTGGTAGGAGGGTTGTCGATGTTCTGGTCCTGTTGTTGGGGAGGGTTAGTAGGATTTGTAGCAAGGGCTTGTTGTACTTGGACCACAATGTCAGGCAGTATCGTGGCCATTTGTTTCGCGATCTGAGTGGCCAAACGTTCCTGAGACCTTCCCGATCTTTTACCCCTTCGTTGCTGTCTAGACGACATCTACAGGATCATACAATGAGAAGATTGTGAGTTTATGATGTCTTTTTAGGTGTCATATGTCTTTAAGAAAATGAAAATAACATAAATATCAATAATGCAACTACATCCATAGGATGTCTTGGGTTCGCTCATGTTGGGCCTCAAATGTCCCCCATACCTTCACCTACATAGTCATGTGGGCCCCCATGGCTATTGGCTTGGTAGGATTCACATTAGTATTGGCAATTTAACACTCGCATCCCCCGAATGCAAACCACAAAATATGTTCATGAGATGTTTGGTCGGAACGTGTCCAGGTGTAGACACAATGACAACTCAAAGTGGGGTTAGTTCACACGACGTTTGGTATAGCATGCTTTGGCCTAATAGGTACTTCGTACTCTCATCGTTAGTCCCCAGGTAGGCAAACTGGTCCTTTATTTTGGATTTATACGAATGCCAGCCTAGACAGGACGTTCCGACTACCGGTACTGATACCCTTCCAGTTACTACATGCCCGTCATGAGAACTCACTTTGATGAGATTTGAAAACACGAAAATCATTGTAAAAGCAATCATGATGTGGTGTGTGCTTTCATGGATGTGATATGTTATGAGTATACGATTCATGATAGGCATTATATGATAATACAAACTTATGAACATGCTTGCACAATATTAAATGTAACATTTAACATAAAACATATAAACATCATGAAATTTGGCATGTAACACACAAAAATCTTATAAGTTTCTAATCGACTATAGTATAGGCACTAAGGGTCTAATAACCTATCCTATATCCCTATAGTCATGGCTCTGATACCAATCTGTCACACCCCACCCGCAGCGGAATAAGAGTCGGGGCATAATTGGGTTATCACCAAAGCTCATGACATTTACTAATATGTTTTATATTTAATAAAGTCAAAGTTACATTTTCAAATATCCAAACATGTTCATTCATTACAAAGAAAATAAACCAAACATAACAATTCCAACTCTAAATCGTTTTATTCTTCTAGTCCAAGTCCTATGTGTTCCTAGCTGCTGCTGGTTCACCTGTATCATGTGTAAAATGGGGGTTTTTGGGTCAACATAAGTTGGCGAGTGAACCTTATTAGATAAACATTTATTAATAAATTAATTGTTAGTTTATCAATGAAAATTTGTGCATAATCATAGATGAGCAAATGTAAATAATCAAGCAATGGCAAATAGCAGTCACACTATAACATACAATAACATATGACAGCATACATGAACATACCAACATCATACTGTAAATAACATAAATGAAACTGTGCGATCAAGGCTCAATCAAACGGAGCCGATCGTATTGCGTGTACTGAAAATGAAAATGTCTGTGCGATCAAGGCTCAATCAAACGGAGCCGATCATATGTGGGCACGCCAGGTTCAACCTCATAATGAAATGGGGAACATGCTCAACGCTCATAATGTAATGGGGAGCGGCGGCCTATGAAATTGCATGTACTGAATATAATAAACTTGCATCCAACAATAACTACACAACAGAAACAAACTGAATACACTAGTTCATGATATGATGCATGCACAATGGTTTAAGTATAATATATATATAACAAGACACATGATACACCCCAAAACGTGATTAAAACGGGGAATTTGTAAAGATTCACTCACATTGGGTGCGTTGGATTGGAGATGGTGATATGCGCACGAATTAGATGAGCGGAACAACGAGGATTACTAACCTAAATAATAATGGAAAAATATATTAAATGAGTGGATTGTATTAAGGATTTTAATGAAATTTTTAGATATATTTTTGTGAGTTTAAGGCTATTTTCTATCTTTAAAAATGTTATTTTTTAGTATTTTTAATTAATTTTTAAATTAAATTAAATAAATAAAAATATAAAAAAATTGTTTATTTTGCGTTGACCGTTGATCGTTGACCTGTTGACTTGTTTACCGGTTCGGTCAGGAGCATGGTTTGCGCTGAGTGAGGCTCGAACCCGAGACCTCCCGTACGCGTGCACGCAGCTCTACCAACTGAGCTACGTGTCTAACCCGAGATAATCTTGTTTTTAATTATATTTATACACTTATTCATTTTAACCGAAATTCTTCTTGATTTCAAAAACATTTTAATTCAACGGACCGGTGCAAGTGACGGGTTTCGAACGCGCGACGTATGGTTTATGTTGCACACAGTCCAGCGTTGGACTGTGTGTCTAACCTGGTTATTATCTCGGTTTTTATTATACTTAACAACTAACTGAGTTATCCCGGTTTAGTTTTTAAACAAAAAGGCATTTTATTATATAAGGAGTGCGTATAGCAGGAATCGAACTCGGGACGTGCGTTTGTATTTTGCACACAGTCCACCGCTGGACTGTGTGTCTAACCCGTTCATTTTACTAGTTTTAAATATACTTATAACTTAGTTAGCTTCGTCTTCTTCATTCTAATTACAGTCAATCTGATTTACTATCTCGTTCCTTGTGTTTACGATTTACAGACATTATTAAAACTTAAATGAAAAGGCAGAGACGGTAATTAGAGGTGAACATACCGATGAACGGTTTATTTCAGATTTCCGGCGATGTGTCGGTTCCTGTTTTATGCTCTTCAACTGAACAAGATAATTAACTATTTTGATTAGTCGAATGTGGAATTGAAGTGATAAACAAACGTTATCGATGTGTTTGAAGACCCTTACCGTTTCACAGACGGAATTAGAAATTTTCAGGGGAGTTCCGGTGAACTGGAATTAGTTGAATACAGCGCCTGAATTCGATTTCAATTGAGAGGTTTTAGGTTAGAAATAGTCTAATAATTGTTGAACTGCAATAATATTGAGAGAATTACCGTTTGAGGATGAATACGGTTTTCCGGCGGGATTTGCAGAAAATTCCGGCGAACTGATTTAAGCGTTCTGATGGTCTGAAAATGTGACGAAAATGAAATGGAGTAAGGTTATGACGTTTCTGAGTCGCGAGAGTGAGCTTGGATTGAAGTATTCAGGATTTGATTGCTTTTCGGTTATGAAGGCCAATAATGATGAGACTTGATGCTCAATCAATTCTGAATTGATTAAAGACATCGGTTCATCGGTTATGAACGTGAATACGCGAGAAATCAAACGATTTGACGATTGCTTTGCCGTTTTTCGGCGGAACCGGTTTAACTTAGTCTGTATATAAATCTCATTTGTTTCCTAGTGATAACAGAAAACACAAAGTGGCGGAGTGGTGATGTGAGTGTGTGTTAAAGCGTTGGAGTGTGTCTTGGTTGACCCGGGTTCGAGTCCCGGCAGCAACATAATTTTTTTATTTATTTTATTTTAGTTTTTTTTCAGATATAATTTTTATAGTTTAGTCTATTTATTAATTATGTATCGTTTTATATGTAAATAATCATAAATATTCAATGTAACTTTTATAACTCGATATTCGATTACAAAACGGAGCGGGTTTTGAAAACCCGATTTTTTTACAAATGTTACAAGTTTCACATGCTTCAGTGGTGCGAGAGCAATTTCCTTTATGAACTTTGAGTGTTCAGATACTTCAGCCAACCTGTAGATCATGTTATAATTGTACTCCACCTCTAGGTTTTATACAGCCTGTGGCCCAGACTTGTAAGTAGCATGATCTTTGGGTAGCCAGTGAAACACACTGGTGCTATCACCCTCGCCATATGTTTGATGCTCCTCACGCTGGATGTCCCGTCCCTCTAGAGGACGCGGGCCCAGCTGTGAGTGGATGGATGCTCGCCTATGAGTGTGAGACTCATGTTTAGGCAACGATTGAGATTACTCCATTTCCCTGGTACGGAGGTGTGATGGGACACTCGCTCCAGTCGCCGAGTCATAACTGAATACTCGTGGTGCAGGTGAAGCATGCACATGAGTAGTAGGTGGTTGCGCCAGAGCAGCAGATGCATTTGTTTGCCCACCGAGTTGTGCCTAGACAGCATTCAGGGCCGTTTGTGATTTGATGTACCAAGACATCAAAGTTCCACCCGAAGGTAAAATAGATGTGATTGGTACACAGGGAGTCTCCATTTGTATATGATGTTAGATCAATGAATAAGAATCTCCATGTTCTATTCTCTACATGATTTCATAGTCTAGCTCTCATGTTTATATACATATATATTAGTTGCTAATAGACAGTTGTTTCACAACACATTATCAGTACGAATGTGCTCTATGTGTTTTGCCACCCTTGGTATCCCTTTTTCCTTGCCTTTGATGTGCATTATTTTCCAACCTAACTCAATCTCGCATGTTGAGAAAGGAACCCAATAATTATGCAACTATCTCTACTAATAAAGGTATGATTCTTCGTATGATTATTCATATTATATTTGATGATGATACATCAATCTTACTGGTGACACTTATTAATATACATATATAAACTTAAACTGATCATTACTATAAGTTCTAGAATGTAGTCTCATGATTGAACTCTTATCTACATATTTTTTTTCATTTGACTTTAGAAGTTGTTATATATATTATATATATATATTAGCATGTTGGTATTCATAAGGATTTAGATGTTACATCATAAATTATGACATTACAATTGACTAATTCATCTTTTTTTCTAATACTCATTATTAATTGAATAACTATAGTTTTCGTTGACGATGACGATATTACGAATATTTATTTTATTTTTCTCTTTTACAAATGATCCCTTCTATTATTATAAATTGGCTGGATTATCATTTAATTAGTTAATTATAATATATATTGTTTAGGACTCTTACAATCTAGTGATGCTCATCTACATATTCTTTAGGCCACCATAATCATATATTAATGCTTCTTTATTAACCTTGTTAAGTTGTAAATAAAATTTTATTGAATTATTTTGATTTGAGAAAGTTAATTTGCAATCTATAGAATATTATATGTGCTTTTAGAATCCATGAAAAACAATTAAATTCCATATTCAATATTAAAAAGTATGGAACTCAATATTTATGGACTAAACAATGCAATTGTATTAGGTATATATGCTTGTATTGGTGGAATATATACATGATGTATGTACTAGATTTTCATTTTGTATAGTTTATAATTTAAATGGATATGAATTCTGTAATTAATTGTTTTCATTAGTCATTGTTAATACATAGCATGCCAAAAAACTTTTACATAATTAGATATAAATGAGTTATGTGAGTAAACGTCAATTGATTTAGTTTTAAATAAACTATACAACTTATAATGCAATATATTATTATTATTATTGTTATAACATGATTATGCAAATATCGTTTGGTACTTATACTAAGGTTAATGTTATAATAAATTTTGCATATAAGAAATTCATATAATAGATTAATATTGCTAGATATCATTAGTTGTTTTTAGAGAAACATTTTCTAGCGATGTCGGTACCTCTAATGCATTTATTATGCCATGTCATAATGTTTAACAATTTATTTGCATATTAACTATTACTATTGCTAGTATAAAATAATGACTATTGCTATTGCTTCATATGTACAATGTATAGATTGCTTATATGATGTCATCAGTTGTTTAAATATCAATATTTGAGAAGGAAAAAAATGAGTATGCTATGTAATTTATTAGTATTACAGTTTTCAAATATAATTTTCAAATATAAATAATAAATGATCTGAGAACTTGAAAGAGATATATATTTAAGTTTTAAAGTAAGTGTTCAAAATATATAAGATATTATGTTTGGTTATACCATAATAAGTTATTACATAAATTATATGCGTGCGCTTATTAGTGATGAAAAGGCTTCTTATTTTATAAAGGCCCATCATAAGTTGTTTTTATATGATGACATGCTATAAGGTCATGTAATGTATGATTTGTTGCTATCTATACCTTGTATTCTATATGCTATCACTTCTTTGTATCGATAATACCGAATAGAACGACTAAACCAAAGTTGTGGTTTATTGTCATTCTCATGAAAAAGTAGAAATATGCTTCGATTTTACAACCAAAGTGTCATACTCCTTGTATCTCATTATCAAGTATAAAAGAAATATTATAAGACTGGGACATATAATTACTTCTCAATTGACGTTATACAAAGAGAAGTTTATTTATAAGGGAAATCGGATAAAACAAATTTTGTTTGTCAAACCTCAAATATACTCCTGAAGTAGCAATATCATTTAAAGGGTGTAAACGGTTTGAAACGACTGTATATCTATGTGTTCGAGAAAATAATGGAAAACCGTAAAAATTGTATAGTTTTACTCTGATGCATGAAGTGAATATATATTGACCATTGGCATCATTGAGAAAGTTGTAATCATGATCATATTAATAATGAGATTGACCATTAGAAGTGCAACAATCATCATGTTAATAAGAGATCAAACTATCAGAAATTATAAGATAGTGAAGCTAATAATGAGATCGAATATTAGTAGTATAATGATAGTCATGATGAGATCGACCATCAAAAGTGGTAAACTAGTGATTACATAACACGATGGTTTGAACTTTGAAGTTATAATACATTCTTTCATATCTTATGTTTTGTATTACATACGTGCAAGTAATACATATACAATATCATAAACCATAAGCTTATGGATCATGATTATTTACTTTATTGGTATGACCGGATAGACCACACCGAGTCAATGATGATGTGAAATATAATGAAGAACTTAAAGATTCTTCTTGTTGATAACATATTATGTTTGCTCTTAAGGGAAATTATTTATTTGCAAATTAATGGTGTAAATCCCTAAAATATTATGGATGAATGAAGGATGTATATATCCAAACATGATACAATTTAGTGTTTTTAAATCGATGCATCGTCTAAATGGTCATCAAATTTACAAGTTGAAGTTGTGTGTAGCTTAGCTAATGAGATAGCAAGCATATTATTCCATATTATCATATTTATGGTGGTTATAACATTGAATTTAGTATCCATGTTACTAATGATTATTGGAATAAGTATTGAACTTTCTAAATGCTTAAGACATAAATTGCTTTTGTTGAAGACGATGATCAAACGACTACAAATTGATTGCAAAGCCAATAATCAAGAGAGCAAAAGTTCATACTTGAGCACATGTGATTTTACATGCCGTAACATTATTCACATCAAGCTAACATGTTGTAATAGTTTCTCTCCATTATAGTTGGTTTTGGTCAGGAACCAAATATTTCCCATCAAACTTTTTATTATGTGGTATATATTGGAATTAATCCACCACAATGTATAAAGATTGAAACTCAAATAATGTTGGGAATATATGTTGGATGAAAATACTATTTATGATTACATACTTAGAGCAATTAACAAGAGATTTATTTATGGCTCGTTAAATCTTACTTTAAGTAAATTAACATTTTCAACATTAGGGGGAGATTAATGGCAGTTGAAAAAGGAATGGGTATGCATGAATTATCATTGATCCTTAAACGAAATTGTGTGAATAAGAAGTTCAAAAGATAATTCGTTACCTAGATTAAAGAATCATTCACTAGACATGTTAACTGACCTAAATACAGTGACTAAGTAAGTCACGTAGTCAATTGCTAATGCTCCAATTAAGTTAATTGTCCTAGTAGGGCAAACCATATATTAATGAGTCTATTGCACGCCTGAAGAGTGGTAGACTAGTCGATTCCAAGAAAATAAAAATTCGTCGAAAAATTGGAGCAAGTAATGAAGAAGATGGTCAAGTCGAGGTTATAGTGTAAAAAAGGTTTCTTGAAGAGACATTAGACATGATGGTTCTGGAAGAACCTCATGTACCTGAAAATAAATAGCTCTTAGTAAGTTATATCATGTCTAGGAGTGTATGGAATCGAAATAAAATCGACGTCGTTATACTTTTGTATATATAGCGCTTGAAAAGATGAAATGATGAGGATCAAGATATAAAATCTGCCTATGAATAAATACAAAGAAATGATTGGCCAAAATGGAACGACGCAAATGAGGCAAAGTTGAATTCTCTATTGAAATCGAAAGCTTACGGGCCAGTAGTCCATAAAAAAAAGTTGTAAAATATATTTAATATAATTAGTTCTTTTATATGGATCAACAATTGATGGCACAAGGATTTCGCAAAGACCTATAATTAATTATGAGGAGACGTATTCTCCAATGGTGGATGCAATAGCTTTCCAGTATTTAGTTAGTCTGGTAATATAAAGAGAGAATTGATATGCATCTACTAAAGTTTACATGCAAGTCCTTGAAGGATTTAAATTATGTATTTCAAGTAAAGTAAGTTCTCGAGAACAATATGATCGTTGTATACAGATTCATTTTTTAATACGATTGAACTCCTGCTGAGTTTCTTAAAGCAATTGGATTCTTTAAAGGTGAATCAAAACATCTTAACGATGTAATTCTTGTGCACCAATAAACATACATTGAAAACTTGTACCCAGTGATTGTGATATCTTAATAAATAGTGTACACGCATGGTACAATATGGATTTTGGAGATAAAAGCAAGTGTTCATGACACTTTTACATGATATAGATATCTATGTGTTAAATGGGAAAATTTATATAGCAAAACTCCTGAAGAGTGAAAGCACATGCATATATGGATCAGGTGGAACGAATTCCCTTATAGATTGACAATGCTAGAAGCATTGATGTCAAAACTTCAAGAACATACTATATGAAGTTGATAAAATATGTGTGGACTAAAATAGTCGAGTCAAATATGATATATTTGACTCACTAGTGAGCTCGAAAACGAGAAATACATATGGTGAAGTTGGTCCATTTGTTTTCATTAAAAGAACGATATGAGGTTTACAAGTATTGCAATATATGTTGATGATGTCATTGAATCTCCCGAAGAGAAAAAAAAGAGCTCAAACATTTAAGCAAGAATTTGCAAATGAAATACAATATTGCAAATTTATGGCTCGATACGTAGGACATACATTTATATTATAATCCATCAATCATAATACATCTAGAAAATGTTGGACATTTTCATATGGACAAAGCTTTTGGTGTAAGTACATTTAATGATATTCAAATATTTGATATAGATAAAAATGACTTTTATCATCTTCTATCAAAGAAGCAAAGATCATTGGTCATGAAGTACCATAATTCAATACAAATTGTATTAATATATATTGCTAGCTATACACGAACATATACAATTAAATTCATTGGCAAGATTTAACTCGTGTACGACGAGGAGATAGTGAAATGAGTAAAACATTTATTTTCTATACCCTTAAGGTACGAAAGGTATGGGTTCATATTTTACTAACCCATCAACAAGTTTGGTTAGTTTTGTAAATGCAGAGATTATAACATAACACATTCATGGATCTTATGGTATCTACTTACAAGAGGAGGTAATTAAAGTTTTACATGAAGATCATACATCAAGTTCATTAATAGATTGCACATCAAGCGAAAAATCACTCACTACAAAAGTTTTTCAACAACTTTCATAGAGGATTGACACTTGTTACTTGAAATGATACATATTATATTGAGGGGGAGACGATACGCGTTGCACTCTTTTTTCCTTAGCTGAGATTTTGTTCCATTGGGTTTTCCTAGCAAGGTTTTTAATGAGACAACATCATTAAGCGTATTAAAGAACAGTATTCCATCATTTGGATAGTCAAGGGGGAGCGTTATGAATGTGTCAATTATGTAGTGACTTTCCACATGTATAACACCTATCTATGAATGCATCCATTATGTAGTGACTTTCCACATGTATAACCCCTTTATCTTATTTACTATTGTTCTAATGTGAGTGCCTATATATAATGGCATTTGTATATGATGTTAGATCAATGAATAAGAATTCTTTATGTTCTATTTTCTACATAATTTCATAGTCTAGCTCTTATGTTTATATACATATATATTAGTTGCTAATAGACCGTTGTTTCACAACAGTATTGAAATAAAATAATTATTTTCGATAAAACACATTAAAGTTTGACAAATAAACCAATTTGTATTTGTAATATTATAAAAGGAAAGAAGTGTTAGGGTTTAAAATTACAAACTAGTGTAAGTTTATAAAAGGGGTGGCGCCTCTTTTTCACCAAAATATAAGCACATGTTTGCTCCGCTTCTTTCTACGTGAACACCGCATGCGACACCTTCATCCCGTCTTCCTTGCTGCTGAAAATTCAGGTGTTTCTTCAATAATTTTGTATACACAGTACTACTCTGTCAATATGCGTCTTGGTCTTGGTTTTGAATGTGAAATTCCTTTGCGCATATGCATTTTTTGTGTAGCTGTTATTATAAATCTTAAATCCAACATTAATGATTAGCGATATGACAGATCAACCCATGCGTTTGATTTATTTCTATGTAAAAATGCCAAGACATGTTATTATAAATCATAAATCCAACAATGTGTGGCATCGATCATTTTTTTTCTGTCAGATTGATTATTTTTTAAATATACGAAATTTTCTTGGTAACTTTCCCTTTATTTTTTGCTTACTTTTTGTATATGAATTTTAGATGAATCGTGGTGTTCTTTTTTCTCTCTTTGGCTGGTAGGTTTTGGATACTAAAAAATAAATTTATAATAAACTATATGGCATCGTATTAGCCAAAACATTTATGCCCTTGATTAGTTGCCTATGCACATGCTATCTGATGAATGTTATATCTCGTTTCGCGTTACATTGGCTTCTATGTCATTTGTTGAGACTGTTATGCGATAATAATCATATATGTGGCGCCTGAGGCTTAATGCACTGGTATGCCTCACTCTATTTAAAGTGGTTGTTTGACACCATTAATATGTAATGAATGTATCGACTTTACATGTACACAAAACAAGCAATCATCTTTGTATAACTAGCTATATAAACATCCATCAGAGAGAAGCATTAGCATCACATTGGAGTTATTTGTAGTGCATTGTGCTTAACAAGTATACTTATAGCAGCATACTGAGTGATGTCAAACAGTAGTTGTCTGTTCTGTATAAAATTGTCATTATTTGCTCTGAATGCGCTTCTGGTTTTCAGTATAACGATATTTGTGATGCTGTCCACACATTTGGTAACTAACTATCTAACCAACTAGCATCTATGCAATTTTGTATTGTCATGCGCCCTGGTGGTGTTTTCTTTGGTAACTAGTAACTAGTTCATTTAAGGCTTGAGAAGTTGACTCTTGCACTTATTAACCTTATGTTTATATCAAAATGGGGTATCACTAGGGTGCTGATAACGGGTGACTCATTCTATATAAACTCAGGCTCCTGTTATTTTGTTTTTCTTTCTTATTGCTTTGAAACGCCCGTTTTTGTGGTATGTGTATCACAATTAATGTTACTAGTATGCCGCGGCTTTTCTTAACCAAGTTAGTACAGACTTAAGGGGAAAATGTTAAATGAAGTGGCCATAACCGCATTTGAAGAAATTGTCTGGGTACCATAAACTTATTTATGAAAAAATGTATAGTGGTTGTGTATGTACAATTTTTCTTAAAACGAACCAGCCCTAGGTAGATTCATTCTTTTCTGCTTCACATGGTAGAAAAACTAATTATGTTACCTAAATTCTGTTTGCCGTTATTATATAGTTTGTTGTTTATAATGTCCTGTTATTTAAATTTTACACCCGTTCTGGTATTCATTATATTCATGATTTTATGTAGGTTCAGTGTTACTCATTCCCAAACAATGATTCGGAAATCCAGTAACCAAGAGGGAACCCGCAACATTAGTTCCAAAAAGGGAAAACAGTTGATACTCGTTATTCCCATTCGGAGGAATACAATCAAGAGTCTCTTAGAGTCATCTGTCTTCTCAGGAATGTTTTCAAGGCGGAACTGGGTGAACATCGCCATCATGATGTCCGTACGTACATGCTTTTTGGACTAACAATGCGTGCTGTTTTATTAGACTCTGGTTTTGTGGAGACCAATCCTGTTTCAAAGTCTTTGAACGCGAATACCAACTCTAATGTTGAAAGGAAATGGTATATCCCTACATTTTACTACACTCTTCTTAAAATTATTAGCAGTGGTAAAACTGAATCCGTCATGATAAGATTTCAAAGCCTAGGAAGCTATTGCAGAATTTACGGGTGTTTGGTTGGTGGATCAACGGTGCATTCCGTGCTCTTAGACAAAGATAGTTTATCATTGTTCTCGACGGTGGGGTGGGCTAACTGCGAACGAGGGATTGTAGTTATGAAGGGAACCAACAGGGCCACCAAAATCCAACCTAAAAAAGTTCTCAAGTATTGGAAACAAATCAAAGACGAGCTTGTGCTACCACTTTTGACAGATTTGTGTGAGATAGCCGGGCTTGAGACCCCGCCTTGTTTTATGGGGCTGCCAGATGAACTCAAATTCAAGATTTTAGAGTCGGTTTCTGCGTTTGATTTGGCAAGGGTGAGCTGTGTTAGCTCAAAACTGAGATGTATGGCATCGAGTAACGAGCTATGGAAACCCAAGCACGACGAGCATTTTGGGGAAGTTGTATTTGTCAATGATGACGGGAGGACTTACAAAGAGAGATATGCTAACGCTTGGAAAAATTTGGTAGACTGGAATGAGTACCAATTCCAATGTATGGGGGCATCTTATTTTTGTTATTCTAATATAACGCTGACTCTTGGATGGCTTAGTCATTTGAACGGCTAGCCGTTTTGGTTTTGCGGTCTCTTAGTTGGGTAGGTTTGATTTGCAGTTGTGTTGGTTTTGATGGTTCTTGTTGTTTAAAACTATTTGAGCCATTATGATTATGAAATGTTATATGTTTTAATTAATTTGCAAAAACGTTTGAATTTGTATCCAGAACATGTTATCTTATATACATTTTGTCAACTTTTATTACTTTTTATTTGATACATAGTGGATAACTCAAGGCCCGAGTCATTTGTGAACATATGGGAATGTATAGTGGATCACTCGAGGCCCGAGTCATTTGTGAACATGTGGAAATGCACGAAAGAAGTGTGAACGATCACTAGCTTAAAAATAATAAATTTATAACGTTTTAAAGGTTTATTTATACTTTATATTATTGATTTTTATTATTTGCTTATATTAAGTCTAGAAAGTAGGTTATGTTTACGAAAATTAATATTTGGCTTATCTATAAGGAGTGCTTAACCCACTTACACTACTTATCCCAACACCTATCTCCTTCACAACTTGCCAAATAACTGGAAATAAATATGCTTCTTATGCTTCACATGCACAACCAATTTTTAAATTAAAGTAAAAAAAAGAAAAAATACCTAACTAAAATACGATTGGTCAATTCAGGAAGGGGTCCACCTCTCTCTCATACATCTTGGGGAATTAATCAAAGCAAAATCACAATACCCAGTGGTAGTATAAACCCCTTATGGCTAGTTTTTACTAAATACTAAACCCCAATGGTGGATAGTATCCCTGTTGATTCTACTTAGTGTTGCAGGCTTAATTCCGACCTTTTAGATAGTTTCCTTCCCAACTGATTTTGTTCAATTTGGTTGTGATGTGGTGATAACCACTAAACATGGAGTCCTACGACTTTACGCAATAGCAGAGCGTAACTATTTACTAGGTCTTAAAAGAATAGCTTTAATTGGTTGTCTCGCAGAGTACTCTGTTTAAACCATCAAAGATGTATGGGGGTTGTTTAAAGTTAACTCTTTTAATCCAGGGCAAATTTAGTTAACTAAGTATACGGGGAAGAAAAACCCAAACTAAGATTTCAAAACCAAGTATCTTTTATTTATATATATTTTATGCCTTCTTCTAAAATCTACAAAAACCATTCCTTTTGTGGCTTGACTAGACATTAATGAGTCAATGACATATGGGTACAAAAAGCTCTTGTATCCTTGGATGTCTTTCATATCTTACCATCACTATATTACGCAAATGATGATTGCACTTGCCCAGCGTGATGTTTTAAGTGACAGTATCTTATCATGCTTTCTAAATTTAAAATTTGGATCAACGTTAAAACTAGCTAAAATCATCACTATTTAGATAAACTCTAACAGCCATCAAGTTTTTGGCACCGTTTACGAAGATACACTAAATTTGGGAAAAGTTGAAGTTAACGGCAAATCTTAAATCTTTTTTTTTTACAAAGTGATTTTTTTGGGTTCAAACATTTTCATACAACACTCGATGTATGATTTGTGGGGAATTTACACTAAGAACAAAACTTTTTTAAATCGACCCTCTAGTTTTTCAAGAAGTAAATTTTCAAAGTCAAGAACCATAAAACTTAGAATCGGGAACTCTCATATATAGTTTGAAGGCTAATTATATATCCGCGAAACTCTCACAATGGAAGAAAAAGTATTAAATTTTATTAATAAAGAAGTAATTATTAGCGAACGTTACAACCAACCCAATGTCTAGAACGTGTCGAACCAAAAAACTATCCTAAAAATGTGATATGAGGGACACCAACGTTTGTGTCTACTCGTGTGAAAAGAAAAGGAAGATGAAGATGTTAACGCCTTGTGCCTCGCCTACCTGTAGCATCAAAGTTAAAACTACTGAAGAGAAAGATGGAAGCCAAAATTATTCCCAGAAGAGTAAAAAAAAGGAGGTAAAGTTAAATGTTTATCGTTAGTATAAAGAAGTACGTATCCTTCAACTTCTTATAAAAATCTAGGTAATATTCCATTTCACGTTTTATTTAAAAGAAAATTTCTCTAAGACAAAATTTAAAGAAATTTCATACCTCAGTCTTAAACAAAGACCATTCTTTTGTGCTTAACAAACATCTTGATGATAACATGACTCATTTTGTTCCATGTTATATTGAAGAAATTTATGTCCACACAATGTTTATATAGATGACAGTCTTTGTGTAAGTTTGATGCCGTATATAATTTTTAAACAAATCAGGGCTTAT
Organism: Scalesia atractyloides; assembly: GCA_947069175.1. Classification (NCBI taxonomy): domain Eukaryota; kingdom Viridiplantae; phylum Streptophyta; class Magnoliopsida; order Asterales; family Asteraceae; genus Scalesia; species Scalesia atractyloides. The sequence continues at coordinate 87,736,512 of CAMTDV010000026.1, read as the reverse complement.
GGTTGTAATATCCGTCAAAACAGACATCCAAAATTCCGACCCGTTTTGAAAATCGGATCTGAACCATTTCAATTGGAATCTACGTTAAATAAGAATAGTTTTCTCTTTAAATTAAAGATCATGTTTATTTACGAGTTTTAATATATATTATATTCTATAATGAAATTGAGTTAAATATTGTAGTTAGTTAGTATATTATAAACTATAAGGACTAGATCTGTCCTAAATCTAAAGTTTATAATGGAGGGGGTTATTGTAAATATTGAAGCTTTAAAACAAAAAAAAATAAAATAAAACTAAAAACGGAGGACCACGGGACTTGGACCTGGGTCTCACTAGTAACCAAACAAACAATATACCACTCCACCACCTCACAAGAACTATAAGTAACAACGCTGGATATTCTCTTATACGCACATTACAATTTCCTTTTTAAATCAATAATTGCCGCCCAAGCAGCTCGTGAACAACCAACCACCTTCCTAAAACTCGTGAAATCATTTCCTTGTTTACGAGAATGAACCTGGTCACGATACGAATAAGAACCTACACTAAAACGCGTCATTTACAGTTGGGTTCAATCCTGCATCCTTTAATCGGAAAGTCGACTAATCTAGGCATGGTTAATTTTGATTTGAGTTTGTGTATATAATGATGTGCCAAGCCAAACTCAAAACTTTACAACCCTTCTCTGTCACTCCACGAACCCCTATCGACTTCGGAAACCCTCGTCGGAAAAGCTGCAACCTCGCCGGAAGTTCGAACCCGTCGGACCTCACTCTATCTCTCTTCTTCTTCGCATACAAAAGGTATAATATGCACACACTCGTTCGTTTCTTGTTTCTGAACAGAACCCCTAATACAATTTTCATAAACACCGCGTATTGATTGAGTAATTTATAACTGAATAGGCTAGGGTTTTGGTTCTGTTATATTATTGAAGAAGATGCTACGATGTGGTTTTGGCTTAAAACTTAAACAGTCCTTTTTAAAACACAAAATGGCAAGGCAGTCAGTGGTGAGGATTCCGTTTGAAAGCCGAGAGGTCACGGGTTCGAAACCTGCCTCCGGTATTGTCGCTAGATTATTTTTCTTTTATTTACCAAGCCAGTATATGAAACAATCTAGTTTCAGTATAAATTTAATTAAGATCCAATATCAAACATGTTAGACACATAGCCTGTTGGTTGAGTAGTATGCACATAAACAGAATTTCTTGAGTTCGAACCGGGCAGGGGCCTGTTTTGGACGATTTTTAGGTTTAAATTTTTAAAATTCATTTTTTAAAGACCTTTAAATTATATGTTATTTTACAGTTTGTTTTATTATCTTGTTTTCTTAATTAAACCATTTAAAAGTAACTTAAATAATAAATAATTTATTATGATTCCTTTACAGTAATAACACATTAATTTTATCATAAATAAACAATTAAATTATTACGTCTAAATAATTAATTTGCAACCATAAATAATACGAATTTTATTTAAGTTATAAATTTTATTTACCAAGGTCGTTATGCGTTATTTGAATATCTAGGATAACAGTTTCGTTCGTTCGTTTGGTTTCTCAACTTTTACTCGTGCGTTATCTTACAAGGAATCGCCAACGCAACCACTGTGAGTGAATTTTACAACTCCCCCTTTTATTTTATTTATACGTTTTTGGGGTGTATCACGTGTCGTATATTCTATACGTATTTTACAAGTTCAAATCTGTGCAATTACCATTATGTGAAGTATCTATGTTATGTGTGTTTGGTTGTAAATCATTCGAAGCATTTTCATTCACGTTGGACATAATATCATCATAGGCTCGTCTGTTCCCCATTCCCTATGAGCGGATCGTGATGTTGCCAACATACGAGGCCAGCTCCTTGGATTGAGCTTGACCTTGCAGCACACCATAATACTGTGCAACATGCATACATTCATTGGCACATCATAATACCGTGCAACACGTATTACATACATGTTAATTATTTTAGTTGGGTTGATTATTGTTTGAGGTTGTGTTACAAGTTTTGTTATATGACATACAAATATATTTACATAGAATGGTTAACGCACGTTCTTTTTAAATAAACCAAGTTTAAACGTATTATTTTCTAATTAAAAATAAGGTTCACTCGCCAACCTTTGTTGACCCAAAACCTTTTTTACACATGATATAGGAGAACAAGTACGAAGAGAAGATTGGACCTAGGATGGGCGTTAGTTAACAAGAAACACATTAGTGCAGTTTATTTGTTATAAACAAGTCTTGTGTTTGTAATTGTTTATGTAAATTATTTGTATTACGAGACACTTGATATGAATTAATAATTATTTAAAACAAGTAGTAGCAGATCATAAGCTCTCGAGTTAACCCAATCAATCCCCGATCACCTATTCTGCTGTGGGTCGGGGTGTGACAGATTGGTATCAGAGCCATTGACTTTAGGGATATAGGATAGGTTATTAGACCCTTAGACCCTATATTTAGTCAACTAAGACCTATGTGCTTATGTATTTTCATGTTCTGTTTAACATATGATTTGCTATTGCTCACACATTTAAATTCCTTTCATTTCACACACAAACGCATGCAAGCACTCTGTTTGTTTCTTGATTATGTGATACATGCAATGTGTTACAATTATGTCATGAAGTCTACATATATGTTACATATATATATCACTCCACCTGAAATGTACCATACGAAACTTATAAAGCCTTTATTTTTAAGGTCTCTACTTCCTCAAGATTTTTGAAACATTTCCCTCCATTTTCGAAATACTTACTTCTACATTATTCAAAATTTTGTGATATTTTTGTTTTCAAATCTCATCAAAGTGAGTTCATGTGACGGGCATGTAGTAACTGGAAGGGTCCGAGTACCGGTAGTCGGGACGTCCTATCTAGGATTGGCATTCGCATAAATCTAAATAAACGGACCAGTTTGCCTACCTGGGGACTACTGATGATAGTACAAAGGACCTATTAGGCCAAAGCATGCCACACTAAACGTTGTGTGAACTAACCCAACTTTGAGTTGTCACTGTGTCCACACCAGGATACCTTCCAACTTTCATACATTACATTCGTATTTCTCGATTTTCTCTGAATTTTAGTGTATGTTACCAGGCTAACACATGCGAATCATACGAAAGCCCGGTAATCATGGGGGCCACATGATTACGAAGGTGAAGTATATCGGCATACAAGGCCCAATTACGAGCAAAGCCCAAGAACACTTTAAAAGTATTTTCAAATACACCCCAAACGTTTTCATTTTGTCACATGTGTATATTTTTTTCGCATCTTTGCTAGCAAATCCATCAAAAATCTCACAATCTCGTTCGCGTAGATTCCTGTAGATGTCCTTTAGGCACCTTCTCGGAGGAAAAAGAACTGGAAACTCCAGTAAACGCATGGCTGCACATATTGCCAAACAAATGGCTGCCGTGATCCCTAACATTGTGATCCAAGTTCAACAAGCCCTCGCTGATAACCAAGTCAACCAAGTTGAAACAAACGCTGTCAATGCTCCCGCAAATTCATCCAAGTGCTCCTATAAGCACTTCAAGTCTTGTGACCCCCCAAAATATGAGGGAACCGAAGGAGTCACTGCAATCCTCCGATGGTTCGAAGAAATGGAAAGCACCTTCCTAAATTGTGACTGCCCTAATGATCGCAAGGTTCGTTATGCTACTGGTTGTCTCATTGGGGCAGCTTTAACCTGGTGGAACGCTGAAAAGGCTGAAGCTGCTGTGGCTCTCAATTGAGAACAACTCAAGGAACTTATGACTAAACGGTTATGTCCTATGAGTGAGATCAAGAAGTTGGAGGATGAATTCTACCGATTAAAGCAAAATGATGGAGACCATATGGCCTATAACAAGCGCTTCCTCGAGCTGAACCAGATGGTCCCAAATATGTTCACTCCTCCTTACCGTCTCATTGAACATTACATTAGGGGTCTTCCTTCTAGTATCCAGGATTCCGTGATGAGCACTGTACCCGCAACATTGGAAGCTGCAATGGAATTGGCCACTGAACTCACCGAAAACCATATCCGAAATAGAGACTTTAAAAAGAAGGGCACAACTGACAAGGTTTCAGTGGAAGAGCCAAAGACAACCCGGACCGAATATTTCTCCCATTCCGATACCAAACGAAAGCATGACGGTAAAAACTACGTCGTTACCTCGACTAACCCAACTCCACAAGCTGTACCCCTCCAAGCAATTCCAATCACCCAAGTGGCACCCAACCCAGTTTACCCAAACAAGAAACCCTACACTAGTCCACACCCTCAATGCAACACATGCCATTATCACCACCAACCCACCGTACCTCTCCGACTGTGTGCCAATTGCGGGCGTTATGGTCATTTTAGTAACACTTATCCCACCCCTCAAAACAAAGCTCCACCTCCTGCCCAAAACATGACCCAACCCTACCAACAGCCGAACTACCCCATGGTACCTTATGTCAGAGCTTGTTTCAATTGTGGCGATCCTACCCATTTCAGAAACATGTGCCCTAGACTGATTAACATCATTAACGCTCAAGCTCAGGCAAACCCAGTTAACCACGCAAACCAGGAAAACCCAACACCTCCACCAGCAAGAGGTCTTGCCTATAGTATCAACGCAAACCCAGCTGAGGTCAACAATGGTACGAACGAGCAACCTAACTAGCCTTTCTCACATCATGAAGACTCAAGACTCTACTTTAGTTGTTTATTTTATTTTCATTCCCATTCCAAGGTTTTATCAATTACATTTCTTTTTCCTACTATTCAAGTTACCATTGTTTTCAATTTGGGTAATAACATTTCAAGATTTCATTATTTCATATTAATGCCATCATTGCAATTTATATCATGTTATGCCAATTTGTTTCATTACATGTCTTTATACATCGATTAAATTTCATGTCATCCTGCATCACGGTGGACTCGTCTTATAACTTAGGGAGAGTGGGTCACGTCTCACTTTTTGATAGACTGACCACTTCCATATAACACAAGAGAGAGGTACCGCCATTATTTAGTCTTGCTTTCTTCGGATTCTAGACTCAAGCTTTGGTTGTTGGGTTTGTTTATGTTTGGTAGATCTTAGGACGAGTAACACATAACTAATCTTGACGTGATAACAAAGCCAATGAAAGTTTGACAAGGACATGGTGGATACGCTGCTGGTACTTCCTATACATAAGTGTTCTTGTCAAGTGATCAAAAGCATTATTAGATTGTCATGGGAAGTTTTGTGTAAGTTGTAACATCCGTCAAAAACGGATTTTACCAAACCCGCTCCGTTTATTAACCGAACAATCAGTTTAAAATTTCGTGGCGTATTTAATGCCCAAAATAATTTTAAACGATACATAATTAATTATTATATTGGAATATATAATTTGTTTTTGAAAAATTGTTAAAAATAATGAAATAAAAATAAAATGGTTCTGCCGGGTTTCGAACCCGGGTCAGTCAACCGGTTCAGCAGAAACTTAACGCTCACACACTCAACCACTGCGCCACTAGTGTTCCTTGTTAATTATTAGAATCAATTAATTCATATCATGATTCTCGAATTCAAAACCGGCGCCCAAATTTCAGTCGTCGGAAATCCCGTCGATCTCGCGAGATTGGACGGTTTCTTCAAGTCTTAACGTAAACATTTAAACCCACGTCGGTTATAACCGACGCCTGAACCCGCGACACAAGCTATAACCACCGGAAAATTTTTAACCGACGAATCAAGTCGGAAATCGGACCAAATTCATCGACGACCTGCCCTATAAATACCTCCTCGAACCTCTGCAAGCTTTTTCGCTCAAAACCGCACATTTACCCGACGTAATTTCACTCGCCGGAAGACTTCTGCACATCGCCGGAAAACTGAATCCTTCACTTCTGAGCCTTACTGAACCCCCTGAGCTTATACCGAAGTCACCCACATCCTTTTCAAGCTTTCTGAAGACTCTCTGCCGCAAGACACACGTCGCCGGAATCTTTTGCTGTCACCGGAGTTTCGCCGGAGAAACAGAGGAGTCCAGTCGGTATACCTTACGCCTAATTTTTCTTTCTTTTTATTTATATCTCACCTGTAATTAACTGAAACACACTAACAAACATGAATAAAACTTCGAACCAGTCAGTCATCGTTTCTGGTTAAAACTGACGAAGAAGACGAAGTTTCGGTAACATATAAGTTTAATTTAATTCAAGATATAACTCGGGTTAGACACACAGTCCAGCGGTGGACTGTGTGCACATTAAACACGTAAACGTCTCGAGTTCGAATCTTGTTCCACGCATGCTTGCCTTAATAAAATGTCTTTTTTGTTAACCGAACCGGAGTCACCACTGTACATGTTAAGTTTATTAATAACCGGAATAATAACCAAGTTAGACACACAGTCCAGTGGTGGACTGTGTGAATGTTTAATCACACGTCACGAGTTCGAGTCCGGTCTACTACACCGATTCGGACAATTACTAACTTTTTAAAATAAGACAGAAATGAAATAATGAAGTTTGTTCATAAGTATAATATAAATCGGATTATTTAACAAGTTAGACACACAGTCCAGCGGTGGACTGTGTGTTAACTCAACCCACAGGTCCCGGGTTCGAGACCTGTGGAGTGCACCAGTCCGATTCAGTAAAATCTTTTTAGAAATAAATTGATTTTCGGATTAATCTAATTAATATATAAATATAATTAAAAACAGAAATATTTCGGGTTAGAACGTAGCTCAGTTGGTAGAGCTGCGTGCACGCGTACGGGAGGTCTCGGGTTCGAGCCTCACCCAGTGCACACATACACGCATACGAACCGGTCAAACAGTCAAGGTCAAAGGTCAATGGTCAACGGTCAAAAAAGTCAAAATTTTTTATTATTTTTATTTATTTATTTTAATTAAAAATCAATTAAAAATACTTAAAAATAACATTTTTAAGGTTAGAAAATAGCCTTATACTCACAAAAATACACCCAACAATCCTACTAAAATGGATTAATAAAATCCGTTTACTTACCGAACCATAATGCTATTTATCTAGGTTAATTTCACTCGTGGTTAAAACCACTTCGCGTGCATTCAACATCATCAACCGAACGCACCCACTATGAGTGAACCTTACAACTCCCCCTTTTTAATTACACGTTTTGGGGTGTGTCATGTGTCACAAAATAATTAACTCGTTTATTTAAACTTGTGCCATACCATATCGTGATCTAAACTTAGATTGTTTATATTGTTGTGATTACGCATTTCATTTTGTCAACTTATATGAAATTCATTCATTAAGCCCATCAGTTCCTCGTGGGAGACGAGTTGAGCAACGCGTGCCTCAAAACCAATCCATTATTGTTCCTGTGTGTATTATTGAGTTTATATTGTTTGTAGTTATGTCTTTCATATTATCATGTTTATGCAATTCATTCATTAGGCCCATTAGTTCCTCGTGAGAGACGAGTTGAGCAACGCGTGCCTCTAAACGATCCATTATTGTTAATGTGTGTATTGTTTAATATTAAATTGATTTATGAATAAGTTTACATCTATTTTTACTCATGTGTGGTTGTGCACTTATTTCATAATCAATTAAATAAACTTGTTCAAATGTTTTCCATGGGATTCACTCGCCAACTTTTTGTTGATCCAAAACCTTTTTTACACATGATACAGGTAAACAGGATGAAGCAAGGAAAACATAGGAAATGCCTTAGAAGAAAACAATGAAGCCTAGATTGATATTTAGGACATGATGTAATATTGATTGTAATTTTCCATTAAAGTGTATTAATAAATATGAAACGTTAAAATAAATGTCATGAGCTTTGATGATAACCCAATCATGCCCCGATCACCTTTTCCGCTGCGGGTCGGGGTGTGACAGATTGGTATCAGAGCCATGACTATAGGGATATAGGATAGGTTATTAGACCCTTAGAGCCTATACTATAGTCTGCATAAATTTTAATTGATTAGGTGGTTACATACAAACTTGTGATATTTATTTGTTTCATATTTTTTATACTTATAGTCAAACATACATACTTATATACATATTCATTATACATATATCAATGTTCATATATTCAATTCATTTTCATACTCTCATTATTCAAAGATTTTTTTGCAATTTTCAAATCTCATCAAAGTAAGTTCTGCGACGGGCATGTAGTAACTGGAAGGGTACAAGTACCGGTAGTCGGAACGTCCTGTCTAGGTTGGCATTCGTATAAATCCAATATAATGGACCAGTTTGCCTACTAGATTTGTCCTAAATCTAAAGTTTATAATGGAGGGGGGGGGGGTTATTGTAACTATTTAACCCGGGTCTCACCAGTAACCAATTAAACATCGCATCATCTTCTTCAATAATAACAGAACCGATTAAACTCGAACCCGGTAACCAATTAAACTCGAACCCGGGTCTCACCAGTAACCAATTAAACTCGAACCCGGGTCTCACCAGTAACCAATTAACCAATTCAAATACCACATAACGACCTTAGTAAATGAAATTTATAAGTTATATACAAAACGGCAAGGCAGTTCAGTGGTGAGGATTCCGTTTGAAAACCGAGAGTTCACGGGTTCGCACCCTTCCTCCAGTATTGTCGCCGGATTATTTTTCTTTTATTTACAAAGACAGTATATGAAACAATCTAGTTTCAGTATAAATTTAATTAAGATCCAATATCAAACAGGTTAGACACATAGCCCTGTTAATTGGGATGTGTGCACGTAAACGGAAGGTCTTGAGTTCGAACCGGGCAGGGCCGGTTTGGACGATTTTTAGGTTTAAATTTTTAAAATTCGTTTTTGGTTTTTTAAAAGACCTTTAAATTATATGCTTACAGTTTTATTTTACAATTCATTTTACTATCTTATTTTCTTAATAAACCAAAAGTAACTTAAATAATAAATAATTTATTATGATTCATTTTAAGTAATAACTGATTAATTCTATCATAAATAAACAATTACATTATTACGTCTAAATAATTAATTTGCAACCATAAATAATAGGAATTTATTTACCTTATAAATTTTATTTACCAAGGTCGTTATGTGGTATTTGAATATTTAGGATAACCGTTTCGTTCGGTTGTTTGGTTTCTCAACTTTTACTCGTGCGTTATCTTACAAGGAATCGCCAACGCAACCACTGTGAGTGAATTTTACAACTCCCCCTTTTATTTTATTTATACGTTTTTGGGGTGTATCACGTGTCGCATATTCTATACGTATTTTACAAGTTCAAATCTGTGCAATTACCATTATGTGAAGTATCTATGTTATGTGTGTTTGGTTGTTTATCATCTGGAGCATTTTCATTCACGTTGGACATCATATCATTATAGGCTCGTCAGTTCCCCATTAGCTATGAGCGGATCGTGACGTTGCCAACATACAAGGCCAGCTCCGTTGATTGATCTTGACCTTGCAGCACACAATAATACCATGCAACATGCATACATTCATTGGCACACCATAATACCATGCAACACGCATTACATACATTTGAATTATTTTAGTTGGCTTGATTCTTGTTTGAGGTTGTGTTACGAGTTTTGTTATATGACATACAAACATATTAACTTTACAATGTTTAACGCACGTTCTTTTTAAATAAACCAAGTTTAAACGTATTATTTTCTAATAAAAATAAGGTTCACTCGCCAACCTTTGTTGACTCAAAACCATTTTTACACATGGTACAGGAGAACAAGTACCGAGAGAAGATTGGACATAGGATGGGCCTTAGTTAACAAGAAACGGATAATGCAGTTTATTTGTTATAAACAACGTCTTGTGTTTGTAAATGTTTATGTAAATTATTTGTATTGCGAGACATTTGATATGAATTAATGATCATTTAAAACAAGTAATAGCAGGTTATAAGCTCTCGAGTTAACCCAATCATGCCCCGATCACCTATTCCATTGCGGGTCGGGGTGTGGACAATGGTTATCTTTCTCTCCAACTTCTTATCTACATTTTTCGATCACACTATCTGTCACACAAAAGGGATCGTAGGAAATGTTTTGGTCGAAGTAATGTAGCTATCCTTGTTGTTGAAACACCTCTTAAAGTTGGTCAACCTCTCATAAACACCGTCCATGCCTTGTTGCAAAAAGACAACAAGCCAATTTCATTACAACTTTGGGATGAAGAAACCATCACCATACATATAAAGAAAAGTATGCAATAACCCCAACCAGCTAATGGCGTTCTCAACTCTCAAGAAGAAGAAGTATATTTTAATGAAGAAGTAGCCCTAAAGGAACAATCAGGTACTTTAAAATCATTTAATAAAGAGAAGAGTCCAAAACTCGTCCATCCATTGAGGAAACCCCCACTGTTAGAATTAAAAGAGCTCCCATAAGATCTTCTTGACCAATATTCTAAACTCCCAGTCATCATCTCATATGTCTAAATATAAAAAGGAGAAATTGCTATCACACTTATGGAACATAAGAAAGCCATCACTTGGAAGCTCATGAACAACAAAGGAACTAACCCTTTCATCGGCACACACAAAATTCTAATGGATTTGGTTTGAAAACTTATCATCCAACCTTAGATAAGTCTCAATCTTAATGTCCAAGATGTGGTGAAAAAAGAAGTCATCGAGCTACTTGATGCAGGGTTGATATATCTTATCTGGATTTCCATGGGTAAGTCTTCTCCATGTAGTCCCCAAGAAAGGAGAAAAGATTGTAGTCATGAATGAGAAAAACAAGCTCATACCTACTCGATCGGTCACATGATGGAGAGTCTGTATTCATTATTGCAAGCTCAACGATGCCACTAGAAAACACCATTTTCGAAAAAAACCCCTTATTTTGAAATGAATTCGGATCAAAGGGTGTGTTTTTCCATGTTTTGATCTACTTTTATCTTCTAAAAGTTTTCGAAATCTGTTAAAATTTAATGCACAATATTTTTGAAATATTTTGATGAATTTAGATCAGCATTAAAATAGGAAAATGATCCCATGATCCCTTGATTTTCGGTTTTTCAACCTTATCACAATCAACTGCCATAATTAGGAGAATTCAAATCTTAGAGAACACATTTCGGATAAATTCGAAATCCTATTCGAACTTACCATTTCGGACATATCCGAAATATCATTCGAACTCACAAATTTCGGATAAATACAAAATACTATTCAAAATTACTATTTTCGGATACATCCGAAACTCATTAAAAATCATATATTTCGGATAAATTAAAAATCACAATTTTTCAAATTTTAACTTATAAGAAATCCAACTTATTCGAAATCAAATATGTTCTCGTAATATCAAGATTTATCCGAAATCTCATTACTACATTAGGCTGGTATGGTGAATTAAATTTCAGCGCTAATAGGTGGTTTGTTATTAACTAACTGGTTTTGTAAAATACTTAAACAAAATCAGATAAATTTTAACAAAACCAAATAGCTTACTTGAATGAGCTTCTGATGTATTACTTCTGCCCAAAGGAGATTTGATACATCTATTATTGTTCAAGTATAATAAAAGCTATGTTAATTAGACATTACAAAAGTGAATGTCTTATTTCTAGCCAAAGCTGATCTAATTCATTCATGTCTAGCATACTTAACAAGTGCATAACTAAGGTGATTGTCTCATTTCTAACCAAAGTTGATTTGTCACAGTTACTTTACACGCATAGTTAGATGATTACACTTCTGCCTAAAAGTGATTTGTTTTCATTTAAGTATAATTTTTTTAACGAAGTCTATTATTTTGATGTTAGTAATAGACAATATCACAGCTTCATAATTAAAATGGTAATTACTTATGCATGCCTTAGTGTAAATTGTCCTTAGATCACATTAAGACTTCTTTCTTAGTATCATAACTCGCTCATATCATTTCCACTCTCAGCGCCCAATTGCGGGATTCCACCATTGACTGGTGATAATTTTGCTGCATGGAAAGACTCTCTCATGCTTACTCTTGTTTTGCTGGATTTCGATTACGCTTTAAGAGAGAATAAGCCTTCAGAACTCAATCCTAAGAGTACCGTTACTGAACAGTTGACTTATAAAAAATGGACTAGGTGTAACCTCATGTCTCTCATGTTCATGAAGCAATCCATATGCAATGCAATTCGAGGAGCCATTCCTAATTCAGATGATGCTAAAACCTACTTAGCCTCTGTGGAGGAGCAATTCAAGGGAACTCACAAATTTCGGATAAATCCGAATTACTATTCAAAATTACTATTTTCGGATACATCCAAAACTCATTCAAAATCACAATTTTTCGAATTCTAACTTATAAGAAATCCAACTTATTCGAAATCTAATATGTTCTCGTAATATCAAGATTTATCTGAAATCTCATTACTACATTAGGCTGGTATTGTGAATTAAATTTCAGCGCTAATAGATGGTTTGTTATTAACTAATTGGTTTTGCAAAATACGTAAACAAAATCAGATAAATTTTAACAAAACCAAATAGCTTACTTGAATGAGCTTCTGATGTATTACTTCTGCCCAAAGTGATTTGATACATCTATTTATTGTTCAAGTATAATAAAAGCTATGTTAATTAGGCATTACAAAAGTGAATGTCTTATTTCTAGCCAAAGCTGATCTAATTCATTCATGTCTAGCATACTTAACAAGTGAATAACTAAGGTGATTGTCTCATTTCTAACCAAAGCTGATTTGTCACAGTTACTTTACACGCATAGTTAGATGATTACACTTCTGCCCAAAGGTGATTTGTTTTCATTTAAGTAGAACTTTTTTAACTAAGTCTATTATTTTGATGTTAGTACTAGACAATATCACAGCTTCATAATTAAAATGGTAATTACTTATGCATGCCTTAGTGTAAGTTGTCCTTAGATCACATTAAGACTTCTTTCTTAGTATCATAACTCGCTCATATCATTTCCACTCTCAGTGCCCAATTGCGGGATTCCACCATTGACTGGTGATAATTTTGCTGCATGGAAAGACTCTCTCATGCTTACTCTTGCTTTGCTGGATTTCGATTACGCTTTAAGAGAGAATAAGCCTTCAGAACTCACTCCTAAGAGTACTGTTACTGAGCAGTTGACTTATAAAAAATGGACTATGTGTAACCGCATGTCTCTCATGTTCATGAAGCAATCCATAAGTAATGCAATTCGAGGAGCCATTCCTAATTCAGATGATGCTAAAACCTACTTGGCCTCTGTGGAGGAGCAATTCAGGGGAACTCACAAATTTCGGATAAATCCGAAATACTATTGAAAATATAATTTTTGGATACATCCGAAACTCATTTAAAATCATATATTTCGAAACTCATTCAAAATCACAATTTTTCGAATTCTAACTTATAAGAAATCCAACTTATTCGAAATCTAATATGTTCTCGTAATATCAAGATTTATCCGAAATCCATTACTACATTAGGCTGGTATTGTTAATTAAATTTCACCGCTAATAGGTGGTTTGTAATTAACTAATTGGTTTTCTATAATAGTTAAACAGAATCAGATAAATTTTAACAAAACCAAATAGCTTACTTGAATGAGCTTCTGATGTATTACTTCTGCCCAAAGGTGATTTGATACATCTATCTATTGTTCAAATATAATAAAAGCTATGTTAATAAGGCATTACAAAAGTGAATGTCTTATTTCTAGACAAAGCTGATCTAATTGATTCATATCTAGCATACTGAACAAGTGCATAACTAAGGTGATTGTCTTATTTCTAGCCAAAGCTCATTTGTCACAGTTACTTTACACACATAGTTAGGTGATTACACTTCTGCCCAAAGGTGATTTGTTTTCATTTAAGTAGAATTTTTTAACTAAATCTATTATTTTGATGTTAGTAATAGACAATATCACAGCTTCATAATTAAAATGCTAATTACTTATTCATGCCTTAGTGTAAGTTGTCCTTAGATCACATTAAGACTTCTTTCTTAGTATCATAACTCGCTCATATCATTTCCACTCTCAGTGCCCAATTGCGGGATTCCACCATTGACTGGTGATAATTTTGCTGCATGGAAAGACTCTCTCATGCTTACTCTTGCTTTGCTGGATTTCGATTACGCTTTAAGAGAGAATAAGCCTTCAGAACTCACTCCTAAGAGTACTGTTACTGAGCAGTTGACTTATAAAAAACGGACTAGGTGTAACCGCATGTCTCTCATGTTCATGAAGCAATCCATAAGTAATGCAATTCGAGGAGCCATTCCTAATTCAGATGATGCTAAAACCTACTTGGCCTCTGTGGAGGAGCAATTCAGGGGAACTCACAAATTTTGGATAAATCCGAAATACTATTGAAAATATAATTTTTGGATACATCCGAAACTCATTTAAAATCATATATTTCGGATAAATTTAAAATCACTATTTTTCGAATTCTAACTTATAAGAAATCCAACTTATTCGAAATCTAATATGTTCTCGTAATATCAAGATTTATCCGAAATCTCATTACTACATTAGGCTGGTATTGTTAATTAAATTTCACCACTAATAGGTGGTTTGTTATTAACTAATTGGTTTTGTATAATAGTTAAACAGAATCAGATAAATTTTAACAAAACCAAATAGCTTACTTGAATGAGCTTCTGATGTATTACTTCTGCCCAAAGGTGATTTGATACATCTATCTATTGTTCAAGTATAATAAAAGCTATGTTAATAAGGCATTACAAAAGTGAATGTCTTATTTCTAGCCAAAGCTGATCTAGTTGATTCATGTCTAGAATACTTAACAAGTGCATAACTAAGGTGATTGTCTTATTTCTAGCCAAAGCTCATTTGTCACAGTTACTTTACACACATAGTTAGGTGATTACACTTCTGCCCAAAGGTGATTTGTTTTCATTTAAGTAGAATTTTTTAACTAAGTCTATTATTTTGATGTTAGTAATAGACAATATCACAGCTTCATAATTAAAATGCTAATTACTTATTCATGCCTTAGTGTAAATTGTCCTTAGATCACATTAAGACTTCTTTCTTAGTATCATAACTCGCTTATATCATTTCCACTCTCCGCGCCTAATTGCGGGATTCCACCATTGACTGGTGATAATTTTGCTGCATGGAAAGACTCTCTCATGCTTACTCTTGCTTTGCTGGATTTCGATTACGCTTTAAGAGAGAATAAGCCTTCAGAACTCACTCCTAAGAGTACTGTTACTGAGCAGTTGACTTATAAAAAATGGACTAGGTGTAACCGCATGTCTCTCATGTTCATGAAGCAATCCATAAGCAATGCAATTCGAGGAGCCATTCCTAATTCAGATGATGCTAAAACCTACTTGGCCTCTGTGGAGGAGCAATTCAGGGGAACTCACAAATTTCGGATAAATCCGAAATACTATTGAAAATACTATTTTTGGATACATCCGAAACTCATTTAAAATCATATATTTCGGATAAATTTAAAATCACAATTTTTCGAATTCTAACTTATAAGAAATCCAACTTATTCGAAATCTAATATGTTCTCGTAATATCAAGATTTATCCGAAATCTCATTACTACATTAGGCTGGTATTGTTAACTAAATTTCACCACTAATAGGTGGTTTGTTATTAACTAATTGGTTTTGTATAATAGTTAAACAGAATCAGATAAATTTTAACAAAACCAAATAGCTTACTTGAATGAGCTTCTGATGTATTACTTCTGCCCAAAGGTGATTTGATACATCTATCTATTGTTCAAGTATAATAAAAGCTATGTTAATAAGGCATTACAAAAGTGAATGTCTTATTTCTAGCCAAAGCTGATCTAATTTATTCATGTCTAGCATACTTAACAAGTGCATAACTAAGGTGATTGTCTTATTTCTAGCCAAAGCTGATTTGTCACAGTTACTTTACACACATAGTTAGGTGATTACACTTCTGCCCAAAGGTGAGTTGTTTTCATTTAAGTAGAATTTTTTAACTAAGTCTATTATTTTGATGTTAGTAATAGACAATATCACAGCTTCATAATTAAAATGCTAATTACTTATTCATGCCTTAGTGTAAATTGTCTTTAGATCACATTAAGACTTCTTTCTTAGTATCATAACTCGCTCATATCATTTCCACTCTCAGCGCCTAATTGCGGGATTCCACCATTGACTGGTGATAATTTTGCTGCGTGGAAAGACTCTCTCATGCTTACTCTTGCTTTGCTGGATTTCGATTACGCTTTAAGAGAGAATAAGCCTTCAGAACTCACTCCTAAGAGTACCGTTACTGAGCAGTTGACTTATAAAAAATGGACTAGGTGTAACCGCATGCCTCTCAAGTTCATGAAGCAATCCATAAGCAATGCAATTCGAGGAGCCATTCCTAATTCAGATGATGCTAAAACCTACTTGGCCTCAGTGGAGGAGCAATTCAGGGGAACTCACAAATTTCGGATAAATTCGAAATACTATTCAAAATACTATTTTCGGATACATCCGAAACTCATTCAAAATCATATATTTCGGATAAATTTAAAATCACAATATTTCAAATTCTAACTTATAAGAAATCCAACTTATTCGAAATCTAATATGTTTTCGTAATATCAAGATTTATCCGAAATCTCGATACTACATCAGGCTGGTATTGTGAATTAAATTTCACCACTAATAGGTGGTTTGTTATTAACTAATTGGTTTTGTATAATAATTAAACAGATTCAGATAAATTTTAACAAAACCAAATAGCTTACTTGAATGAGCTTCTGATGTATTACTTCTGCCCAAAGGTGATTTGATACATCTATCTATTGTTCAAGTATAATAAAAGCTATGTTAATAAGGCATTACAAAAGTGAATGTCTTATTTCTAGCCAAAGCTGATCTTATTGATTCATGTCTAGCTTACTTAACAAGTGCATAACTAAGGTGATTGTCTTATTTCTAGCCAAAGATGATTTGTCATAGTTACTTTACACACATAGTTAGATGATTACACTTCTGCCCAAAGGTGATTTGTTTTCATTTAAGTAGAATTTTTTAACTAAGTCTATTATCTTGATGTTAGTAATAGACAATATCACAGCTTCATAATTAAAATGGTAATTACTTATGCATGCCTTAGTGTCAATTGTCCTTAGATAACATTAAGACTTCTTTCTTAGTATCATAACTCGCTCATATCATTTCCACTCTCAGCGTCGAATTGCGGGATTCCACCATTGACTGGTGATAATTTTGCTGCATGGAAAGACTCTTTCATGCTTACTCTTGCTTTGCTGGATTACGATTATGCATTAAGAGAGAATAAACCTTCAGAACTCACTCCTAAGAGTACCGTTACTGAGCAGTTGACTTATAAAAAATGGACTAGGTGTAACCACATGTCTCTCATGTTCATGAAGCAATCCATAAACAATGCAATTCGAGGAGCCATTCCTAATTCAGATGATGCTAAAACCTACTTGGCCTCTGTGGAGCAGCAATTCAAGGGAACTCACAAATTTCGGATAAATCCGAAATACTATTCAAAATTACTATTTTCGAATACATCCGAAACTCATTCAAAATCATATATTTCGGATAAATTCAAAATCACAATTTTTCGAAATCTAACTAATAAGAAATCCAACTTAATTGAAATCTAATATGTTCTCGTAATATCAAGATTTATCCGAAATCTCATTACTACATTAGGCTGGTATTGTGAATTAAATTTCAGCGCTAATAGATGGTTTGTTATTAACTAATTGGTTTTGTAAAATACTTAAACAAAATCAGATAAATTTTAACAAAACCAAATAGCTTACTTGAATGAGTTTCTGATGTATTACTTCTGCCCAAAGGTGATTTGATACATCTATTTATTGTTCAAGTATAATAAAAGCTATGTTAATTAGACATTACAAAAGTGAATGTCTTATTTCTAGCCAAAGCTGCTCTAATTCATTCATGTCTAGCATACTTAACAAGTGCATAACTAAGGTGATTGTCTCATTTCTAACCAAAGCTGATTTGTCACAGTTACTTTACACGCATAGTTAGATGATTACACTTCAGCCTAAAGGTGATGTGTTTTCATTTACGTATAATTTTTTTAACGAAGTCTATTATTTTGATGTTAGTAATAGACAATATCACAGCTTTATAATTAAAATGGTAATTACTTATGCATGCCTTAGTGTAAATTGTCCTTAGATCACATTAAGACTTCTTTCTTAGTATCATAACTCGCTCATATCATTTCCACTCTCAGCGCCCAATTGCGGGATTCCACCATTGACTGGTGATAATTTTGCTGCATGGAAAGACTCTCTCATGCTTACACTTGCTTTGCTGGATTTCGATTACGCTTTAAGAGAGAATAAGCCTTTAGAACTCACTCCTAAGAGTACCGTTACTGAGCAGTTGACTTATAAAATGGACTAGGTGTAACCGCATGTCTCTCATGTTCATGAAGCAATCCATAAGCAATGCAATTCGAGGAGCCATTCCTAATTCTGATGATGCTAAAACCTACTTGGCCTCTGTGGAGGAGAAATTCAAGGGAACGTCTAAAGCACACGCTAGTACTTTAATCCTCAAGCTTGTGACTACTAAGTATGTGGGGGAGGAGAAGCATCCGTGAACACATCATGATGATGAACGACATGGCCCATAAGCTGAAGGGATTAAACATGGAGATCAGTGTCTGTTTTCTCGTTCACTTCATCATTACTTCCTTCGTCCTATGAAGCATTCAAGATCAATTACAACACTAAGAATGACAGATGGATGATACGTGAGCTTATCGCCATGTGCGTGCAAGAAGAAGAGCGTATGAAGATGGATCGTACTACTAATATTGCAAACTTCACTACCTCCAGATCTAAGAAGAGGAAGAACAATCACTCAAGGAAGGATGCTTCTAACGTCCAAAACCAAATCCTAATACGAGTGAAGCTTCCAGCTCTAAGAACTCCTTAGGCAAACCTTACTACAAGTTCTGTAAAAAGATAAAACATAAGTAGAAGGAATACCCTGACTTCAAGGAGTGGCTGGCTAAGAAATTTAAATAATCCTGCTAAATCTTGAGTCCTATAATTTAAAAGATAAAACTTAGACAAACCTTGTTAGAAGGAATGTTACCTGAGTCCTATAATTTAAATGTTCCTGCTAATTCTTAGTGGTTTGATTCTGGTTCTATGGTTTATGTAACCAATTCTACTCAGGGATTCCTTTAAATCCGGATGCTAGGAAGAAACCAAAGAACAATTAAAGATGGGGATGATCGGGAATTAGAAGTGAAGGCCATAGGAACATTACAGTTATTTATGAAAACTGGTTTATGCATTAAACTTTATAATACCTTATATGTTCCTGAGGTAACTCGAAACCTTATATCAGGACCAAAGTTAGACATAGACGGTTTTGTTGTTTCCCATGGCCATCGCAAACTCTCTATTCTCTATGAATCCGTTGTTTATGGTACCGACTATAGATGGTGGTCTCTATAGATTAGAACTAGATGATGATTTTTCCAAATATTTGTTGTCATATAATATTAATGAATCACTCATAAGGATTAAAAAAATAGAGACTTAGAGCTTTCATCCATGTTATGGCATCAATGTTTAGGCCACATCTCAAGAGAACGATTAAATCGACTTATAAAGGATGGAGTCTTACCTCCTCTCGATTTCACTGATTTTGGAACATGTGTAAAATGTCTTAAAGATAAAATGACATTAGCAAATAAGAAAGGTGCCACTAGGAGCTCTAATTTATTAGAACTCATTCATACTAACATTAGTGTTCCTTATCAAATCACTTACATAACTGGACATACTTCATTTATGTACTTGTATCTCATTAAGGAAAATATGAATCTCTTACAACTTTTAAAGATTATAAAGTTGAAGTCGAAAAACAACTAGATCGTCAAATTAAAGTTTGAGATCAGATAGAGGCGATGAATATTATGGTAGACATATGGATGTGGGTCAAGCTCCTGGTCCATTTTATGAGTTTTGTAAGGGCAAGGGGATTGTGAACCAATACACCATGCCTTGTACATCTCAGCTGAACAGTGTAGCTGAAAGAAGAAACTGTACCCTTATGAGCATGGTGTGTAGTATTTTAGTCAACACTAATTTACCATTATTCCTCTAGACTGAAGCGTTAAAAGCAGTTGTTCATATACACAATAAAGTTCTTTCTAAGTCTGTCCCTAAAACTCCTTGAACTTTGGATAGTGTCACACCCCGAATTTCTATCCAAATCCATACACCGGTGGGCCCGGGTGGGGATTATGGTAACATCAGTTGATAACATCATTGTCAATTAAACGTGGCACAGTGGAAGTCTTGGAGTAAAATTACTATTACAAACCAAATGTTCGAAATACAAAATAATATACAGGCTCGTAATAGAAGATCCACATGCGGATCATAAAATGTACAAAAAGAATATAAAACAGACTTTAGGGTAGATCTAAAGATTTGCAAGATCCTCTTAATCACTACCGAGCAGCTTCCGACCTATTTCGTATGGTACCTGCAGTTTAGTCTTTGGACGATACGTCAGCTTTCACTAGTAAATACACCCAACTGACTCATTTTGAAAACATTTAAAATGATTTTAAGTGCACAGGGCACAAAATCTTTTATAACTTGGGAAAGTTACTTTGTAACCTTGTTAACAGATTCGCATGTTTGTCCATACATACAGGGCCCAGTATAGAGACCGAGACATGATTAAATACACACCACTTAGAACTCACTGAGGAGTTATCCCCAACATCTTGGGTAATTTGGATTTGAGCGTCTGTTAGGTGTATGCCTACACCCCGCGCTAAGGTCGTGGCCATTAACTAATGTAATGAGCCGAGGATATCCATGACACTATAATTTAACCCCCGATGTTTAAGTTATCAAACAAAACTGATTAAAACAGAATATGCGGATATACTAGCCACAATCCGGCATTCGATTGATCCCATTTCTGACCAAGCGGTAATAATTTACCGTATCCCAAGCCCGTATAGGGAAAATAAGTCGATAGTATTTACCTGAGCTAGTCTTCTTTTAATTTCAATAACTCAGCCGTATACAAAAGTCGTAACGTGCAGATAGTATTTACCGGCAAGGCTCTAGTCTGGATTATGGCATAAGCTAACCAATTAATACTAACGGTCTTTATTTAAGTCATAGACTTTGACCGAGTAGTGTACATGATCAAAACGTATAACGCTTGATTAAACAATGATTGGATATAATGTAGTTTAAACCCGACAAGTACTTTGACTTGCATAATATGGGTAAACAATTAACATTTTGGATTTTGACACTTAAATGATAAGGTTAAACCCGTCTCGGTTCAATTCTGTAAACTAGTTACATATAATCAACCGTACGCTTATAAGCGATAATGGGTAATCGGATAAGTCATGGACAAGTTCTTTATGCCATTATATTTTAAATAAGTTAAAATATCAGTATGATATCAACTTATATGCCCGTTATGGTTTTGAATTGAAACTATGCCTCATAAGGGTGTTTTGGTAATTTCATACCGTATAAAAGGAACTTGAATATAATTTAAGTTTATAATTATGAGTATTCCGGAAAAATAGTTTCTTTATGATATAATAACAGTAGGATATCAGTTATATGTGTATTTTATCTTTTATGGCTAAACTATGCACCGAATGGGCATTTTGGTTATTTCACACATAGTTTATAAATTATTTGGGATTCTGAGTTTATAACATGTACTTACTGTAAATATGTTTAAAATAAGTTTTAAAATCAGTAGGTACCAAATCTTGGTCAATAATATGGTTTAAAACCATACTATGCGCCGAAACGACGTTTATGTTGTAAAATGACGTTTTATGCGATGTTTAATGAAAACTGACATTAGGGTAAGATTAAAATGTCTTAGATGTGTTATTTAATATAACATATCTTTAGGTAAAAGATTTACCTTGAAAAGATTTGATTAAAACTATTTTATGAGCCACAAGGGCTAAAATCGTCATTTATCGACATAGTTTAAGGACTTGCTTGAAAACTCAGTTTATAACTTGGTTTAATATCCCAAATAATCCTACTTATAATATTATATCAGTAGGAAACTTATTTTCAAGTTCATTATCATTAAAACTTGATTTATGCAAAAAGGACATTTTGGTCAAAGATGACAAAATTATGAAACTTGCGCATAAACTTAGATTCTGATTATGATCATGTAATATAACCTCAGAGGATTATGCTACATTATATTACGATCAAAATGCAACTCTAGATTATTAGGTACCTAATCTAAATCGGGTCAAAATCGAAAGTCAAAGCAGAAGTCAAACTTCACGACTTTTGGTTGCGAGCCGACTCTATAACTGAAATTGACGAGCCGAACATTTTCTTACATGTTCTAATAATTATTACCAACTAGTTTAAGTGTCAAAACAGGTTTCATAACATATATAAGATCAATTTATGATTTTTCCAAAAGATGGCATGTTTGACTTTTTAATATCATAACTTTGACCCATCAATTGGTATAGCAAACATGATCTTCAGGAGGTGACCTTTATAGGGATTAACACCTGCCTTATTACGATCACTTAGCCATGTTCATTTCGAACAATGGCAGGACCATAATGGTCTTAACCGAACGTTAAAGCGTTTTTCGTAAAACGCTTGACTTTTGGCTATAAAAGCCTATAACCGAAAATGCAAGAGCAAGGAACACTTACAAGAGGTTCCTAGAATGCAAGAGAACTAAGTTGGATGCTCCTTTCAGCTAGGAACTTCTAGAGTAGGGAGAAGAGTGTATGAATGAGAAAGGTGCAAGTTAGAATGGTGAACTTAAGCACCTATTTATAGTTGGAGAACTCAAAGTAGGTGATGCCAGGTGTTTAGGGGTGTAAGTGAAAGCTTACAACTGTCCCAAAACGTGGCATAGCTGATTGCAAGTCCATAGTTTCGAATACATGGTTTCTTTGCATTTTGTTTAGAGGCCAAGAAACTTTCTGCAGCAGTAGGCTTCTCGTGCCCAGCGAGAGACCCATGCCAGGTCTCTCGCGGCCCGTGACCGCCCCTTGGTTAGTTTTAAAAATTGACACTTTAACCCCTCAACTTTATAAAGCTTCTAAAAACCTTTTAAAACACCTTTTTGGCACTTTTAGCCCTCCGTAGGCAATACTTGGCATACCCGGGATATGTCGGACATTTTAAAGCTCTCGGTTTCGTTAAATGGTCACTTAGAGGTATAAATTAACATGTTGACACTTTTGATCCCTCAATTATCCAACTTTCACATATTTACAAAATTGAACTCTTTCGTCCAACAAATGGCGCGTATGAGAGTTAGGACTTCGCAAAGGATCACTCAGAGACTTTTTATAAGTATGTTGACTCTGATGTCACTCAGAGGCTGGGCATTTTGACATATAAGTCACTCAGAGGCCAAGTTTTAAGCATGTTGACATATTAGTCACTCAGAGGCTAATGATTTAAGCATGTTGACATATCAGTCACTCAAAGGCTGTTATTTATGCATGTTGACGTCGGACCGTCACTCAGAGACTCAGTTTGAGCATGTTAACACCTTTAGTCCTTATTGGTCTTTAATAGACTATATTTAAAATACAACACGTGTCACTATACTATTGTACACGAGTTTACAGGGTGTGACATCCTCACCCCCTTAAAAGAAATCTCGACCTCGAGATTTTATTCAAAAAGATGGGGTACTTTTGTCGCATAGAGGACTCAACCTCCCATGTGTACTCGGGACCTCTAAAAGCGTCCCACTTAACCTTTACTATAGGTATCATTTTCCTTCGGAGCTTCTTAACCTGTCGATCCTCGATCAAAATTGGTTTCTTAACGCACCTCAGGTTTTCATCGATTTGCACATCTTTGTGTGACACTGCTAGCGATTCTTCAGCTAGACATTTCTTAAGATTACTGATGTGGAACACGTCATGGATTCCACTAAGCTCCTCTGGCAATCTAAGCTTATAAGCTACAGTGCCGACACATTCGACTATTTCGAATGGTCTAATATATCTTGGGCTCGACTTTCCCTTCTTTCCGAAGCGCATCACACCTTTCCAGGGTGATACTCTTAACATGACCTTGTCCCCTACTTGGAACTTAAGAGGTTTACACCTCTTGTCAGCATAGTTCTTCTGCCTGTCCCTGGCAGCTTTGAGACGATCACGGATTTGTTCAATCTTTTCCGTGGTCTCCAAGACAATCTCTGGTCCTAATAATTGGGCTTCCCCAACTTCTACCCAACACACGGGCGTTCTACATTTTCTCCCATACAAGGCTTCCAAAGGAGCAGCATTGATACTTGTATGATAACTATTATTGTAGGAGAATTCTATTAGGGGTAAGTGGTCATCCCAACTTCCACCTAAATCAATCACACATGCCCTAAGCATGTCTTCCAGTGTCTGGATAGTACGCTCACTTTGACCATCAGTCTGCCGATGGTAAGCCGTACTAAAGTTCAATCTTGTGCCTAATGATTGTTGGAAACTTTTCCAATAGTGAGATGTGTATCTAGTATCTCTGTCAGATACAATAGATACCGGCACACCGTGTAGGGACACAATCTTGTCTACATATAACTTAGCCAATTTGTCTGAATTATACGTTTCCTTAATTGGCAAGAAATGCGCTGACTTGGTCAGCCTATCCACTATGACCCAAATTATGTCGTTTCCACTTTTGATCTTAGGTAACTTGGTAATCAAGTCCAATGTTACCATTTCCCATTTCCATGTGGGAATTTCCAATTGCTGTAGAAGTCCTGACGGTTTCTGATGTTCGGCTTTAACTTGTGAACACGTCAGACACTTAGCTACATAGGTGGCTATGGACTTCTTCAAGCCCATCCACCAATAATTCTTCTTCATGTCTTGATACATTTTGTCACCTCCCAGGTGAACTGAGTATCTCGAACTATGTGCTTCTTGGAGGATTAGATCTCTAACTCCCCCAAAGATTGGAACCCAGATTCTTTCATTGAATCTAAGGATTCCATCCTTTCCAGGCGCTAATTGATCCACAGTTCCGCCTAATCCTTCCTTAGGAGCATTAGTCTCTTAATAAAGCTTGCTTTTGCGAATCTAATAGCTTCTCATTTAAGCTATTTCTGAGCTCAATGCTCTTGGCGTTAATCCTTATAGGTTTAACCCGTTCCGTGCGACTTAAGGCATTAGCAACTACATTTGCCTTGCCTGGATGGTAGCGAATCTCGCAATCATAGTCATTAAGTGTTTCCATCCATCGTCGTTGTCGCATGTTCAATTCCTTCTGATTGAACAGATGTTGGAGACTTTTATGGTCAGTGTATATAATACACTTTGTGCCATTTAAGTAATGTCTCCATAGCTTTAGTGCAAATACAACAACACCCAATTCTAAATTGTGGGTGGTGTAATTTCTTTCGTGCACTTTTAACTGTCGTGATGCATAAGCAATCACTTTGCCTTTTTGCATTAGCACACAGCCCATGCCGGTGTGCAAAGCATCACAATAGACTACAAATTCCTCAATACCCTCAGGTAGGGATAACACAGGAGCATTGCTCAACTTGTGTTTAAGAACTTCAAAAGATTCTTGTTGCTTTGGACCCCAATTATACTTAACATTCTTATGGGTCAAGGTAGTTAAAGGAGTGGCTATTCTTGAAAAGTTGTCAATGAACCTCCTATAGAATCCAGCCAATCCTAGAAAACTACAAACCTCCGATGGGGTCTTGGGTACTTCCCAATTCATTTTGGCTTCTATTTTGGCGGGATCCACTTGGATACCACGCTCACTTACCATGTTTCCAAGAAATTGGACTTCTCTAAGCCAAAATTCACATTTAGAGAGTTTAGCATAAAGCTTCTTTTGCCTTAGTAGTTCTAAGATGCACCTAAGATGTTTCTCGTGATCGGCTGGATTACGAAAGTTGATAAGTATGTCGTCTATAAAGACAATGACAAACTTATCCAAATACAGTTTGTAGACTCTATTCATGAGGTCCATGAATACTGCATGTGCATTTGTGAGCCCAAAAGGCATCACTAGGAATTCAAAGTGACCGTATCGGGTCCTGAAGGCAGTCTTAGAAACATCTTCACTCCTAACCTTCAGCTGATGATATCCAGATCTTAAATCAATCTTGGAGAAATAACTAGCCCCTTGAAGTTGGTCAAATAAATCATCGATCCTGGGCAGAGGATATCTATTCTTGATTATTAACTTGTTTAGCTCTCAGTAATCAATGCACATTCGCATCGAACGGTCTTTCTTCTTTACAAAGATGATAGGAGCTCCCCAAGGTGAGGAACTAGGTTGAATAAAGCCTTTCTCCAAGAGTTCGTCTAGCTGTGTCCTCAATTCCTTCATTTCCGTTGGTGCTAGCCTATATGGAGCTCTAGCTACTGGTGCTGATCCTGGTATAATATCAATCCTGAACTCTACTTGTCTGTCTGGAGGTAGGCATGGTAATTCTTCTGGGAATACATCGAAATACTCTGAGATGACTGGGAGGTCTTCCATATTTGGTTTAGGCTCATTCATAGTCACTTGTGCCATGTAAATGACACAACCTTTCCTCAAACACTTGGATGCCTTAAATAACGACACCTTGTCTGGCAATCCATAGTGTGAGTCTCCAAGGATGGTGAGCATTTCACCAGATGGGGTTTTAATCTCGATGAGCTTCTTGTCGCAGGCAATGCGGGCTTGGTTATGAGATATCCAATCTATGCCTAAAACTACATCGAACCCTGCCAATTTCATTGGCAGAAAAGAGATAGGGATGGAATGATTCTTAATGGATATAGAGCATCCATCAAGAATGGAAGATGTTATTTCTATCGTTCCATCAGCAAGTTCTATCTCATAAATTTTATCTAGAGTTCTTATGGGCAGGTTTAAATAGTTTACCAAACTTATGATCAACAAAAGACCTATCTGCACCCGAATAAAAAAGAACTCTAGCATAAATATTGTTAATGAGGAATGTACCTATTATGACATTGTCGTCATTAACAGCCTCTCTTGCAGTTATTTGAAAGGCTCGAGCATTCCCTTTCTTGGCCTCTCCAGGATTTGCATTATTATTCTTAAGAATCTTAGGGTAGTTAGTCTTAATATGCCCTTTTTCATTGCAGGCGTAGTAGACCGCATCCTTAAGATCCTTACATTCTAGGGTCTTATGCCCTTTTCTCTTACAGATGCCACAGGGTTTGGCCTATGAACCAAAATTACAGTGTCCCCAGTGTCTGCGGTTGCAAGTTTTGCATGTTGGCATCACAGCCGTTTTGTCTTGGTTCCCTTTGAACCCAAATCTCCCTTTATTTTTCTTATTAAACCTATGGGAGTTGTCATCTTCTCTCTTCCTTTTCCTGTCAGTTTCAGACTTAATTGACTTTTGTCTTACCAAATCTAAGGTGAGGGAGAGAGATAGGTCAACAGTAGACCTATAGGTAGTAGGCTGAACAGCCTTTACCATGCCCTTTATCTCGAGCGCTAACCCATTAACAAAACGCGTAATGAGTTTGGGCTCCGGGGTAATCAAATAGGGAACTAACCTAGATAGGGAATTGAAATCGGAAACATATTTCCGACAATCTAGGTTTTTCATGGAAAGAGACAAGAAGAGAGACTCTAATTTCTCCACCTCATGGGGTGGGCAGTATGTTTCCTAAACAAGGTCCACAAATTTGGACCACCCCAAATTATACAGGTGTACTTTACCTATAGACTGAATCGTGGCTTTCCACCAGATTAGGGCATCACCCTTAAAAGACTGTGCTACATACCTGACCACATCCCTATCAGCACAGTTGTTGATATCTGCTATTGTCTCCATCTCGTCAAGCCACTTCAAAGCTTCTACAGCTCCTTTCTCCCTGTTAAAGTCTCGGGGCTTACAGGAGACAAGTATTTGTAGGTACATCTGTCTTTAAGAGAATGGGTCCTATCAGTAAATTCTAGTTTCTTTGGTTCACTCTTCGCATTTGAAGAGTGAACTGAGCTCTCCTTATGAGCTGAAGATGGTGGAATAGATAATGGTCTAGAGCGAGTAGCACTCGACTCTCTAAGCTTTTCTGTGGCCTTTCCCATGGCCTTTTCAACAGCCGCATCAATGCGAGCTTGAAAATTATCAATATCGATATCTCTGTTTTCGGCTTTATTAGATTCCACATTCTGGTGGCTACTTTGTGCCTCATTCGAGTTAGACATCTTCAAGCTTTGGTTCTATATACCAATAAAGCTTCACTTAGCCCTGGTATGTCAACCATATTGGTTTTAAAACATTGGATATAACAATCCAATGCCTATTCTAGTGTGAATAACATCACAACTCATAGGCTTATCATAACTATATTTGGCCTAGGTCTTAATAGGACCATCAAAGGCAAATTTTAATTTGGACATAGTCCATATATTATTGGATAGTGGATCGCATTGTCACAACTGTCATTGTCACAATTTGACAATTTTTATTTAGCTCATAGGCTTGTCTCGAAGGTCATAAAATATGGCACATAGGCCTGTCACTAAAGACATAAATATGGCACATAGGCCTGTCACTAATGGACATAAGATATGGCACATAGGCCTGTCACTAATGGACATAAGATATGGCACATATGCCTGTCACTAATGGACATAAGATATGGCACATAGGGCTGTCACTAATAGACATAAAATATGGCACATAGGCCTGTCACTAATGGATGTTTAATCATAGCCCCAAGGACAGCACATCACTGATGGATTTTTAATCATAGCCCCAAGGGCAATATATCACTAATGGATGTTTAATCATAGCCCCAAGGCAATACATCACTAACGGAGGCTTAATCATAGCCCCAAGGGCAATACATCACTAACGGATGTTTAATCATAGCCCCAAGGGCAATACATCACTAATGGATGTTTTAATCATAGCCCCAAGGGCAATGCATCATTAATGGATGTTAAATCATAGCCCCAAGGGCAATACATTACTAATGGATGTTTAATCATAGCCCCAAGAGCAATACATCACTAATGGATGTTTTAATCATAGCCCCAAGGGCAATACATCACTAATGGATGTAAAATCATAGCCCCAAGGGCAATACATCACTAATGGATGTTTAATCATAGCCCGAAGGGCAATACATCACTAATGGATGTTTTAATCATAGCCCCAAGAGCAATACATCACTAATGGATGTTTAATCATAGCCCAAGGGCAATACATCACTAATGGATGTTTTAATCATAGCCCCAAGGGCAATACATCATTAACAGATGTTTAATCATAGCCCCAAGGGCAATACATCACTAATGGATGTTTATTATCATCACACTGATGATATTAGCCGGGATCAATTTTGAACACATAGGCTATATAAGGTCAGGACATAGTCCTTTACCTTGAAGACTAGTGTGATTCCTCTAGTCACACTACCAAGAGTATTAACATTCTAGAATGTTAACATAAGAATACCTTAATGGTTGATTAATAGCCCCGGACGCACTGACCTTAACGACTTGGAGGCTTGATCTTAAGTCCACCACCTCTGGATAGAAGGATAACTTCCCTTAGCTATCCCGATAGAAGACCCCTTTGTACTTAACTATCATTTATAATTTGGCCAAATGTGTGGTTTGTGCAACTTGGCTAATCAAAACCATTAAGATCTTTTTGGAATTATATCGCAGAGCATAAATTTCGAGTAAAATCGAGACACTCGTTTGAAGAGGATGAATATATATATATATATATATATATATATATATAATTCCAAATTACTTCATTAAATTTCAAATTAGAAATTATAATACTAGAAAATGAAATAATCTGTCAATGCAAGGACTTTAAAGAAATAAAATGTCCACGCAGGGACTAAAGAAATAACAATGTCCTCGCAGCGACTACATATAATTAGAAGAGACTTCACTCGTCCTTCTTTGCTTTGACCAACTTGGAGAGTTTGTTGAAGAACTTGTTTGTCTTCTTCTCCGTTTTCCCCGCTTGCTGCTGCATTTCTTTCATTCTTTCCAAGGCCTCATTAATGGCCTCTAGTGGCGGCGGAGGTTGTGGTTGTGGTTGTGCATAACCGGATACTGGTACCCATAAGTTGGATATCCAGTCAGTGGATAAGTAGGTGAGAAAGGAGACGGGTAAAGTGCATTGTGCATAACTGCTTGCATATAGGGGTCTTGCGACCATGCTTGATAGTCTACCGGTGTAGACGGGTTAAAAGGATCATATCCAGACGTATCTGGATATTTGGGGATCAGGTTACCATAACCCCATAGTGGTGGTTGAACTGTAGCTGTAGGTGTTGGTGTTGGTTCCACCACATGTGAGGTATTAGAGGGTCCACCCATTTGTGGGTCCTCGTGAATTGTGGGGTAGGAATTGGGCAAAGGTGGCAGCGATCCCGACCTTTGTCCCGCATGTACCGATATACGTGCTCCACACTTCCTCCTTGGTGGTTCAGGTGGTGGTTGAGGTTGGTCCACCGGTTCCATGTGGACGTCTTCTTATGTTGGGGGTGGTTGAGAGTTATGAGAAGGTGTGTTGGCGAAGGTGAATTGTTTCCAGTATTGGTCCCACTCATTAGGACCTTGGTAAGGCGATCGGCATAAGAGTTTGAATCGCTCGAGATTTCTATGGGATGCGTATTTGATCCGACAGCGGCATCTCCGGGTCGGAGTCCTCGTCTATAGGGTTTGGCTGGTCTAACTGATTTTGATCGGCTAGAGGCGTGTTAAAGTAATGGTTAGGGTTAAATTCTTCATGATAAGAATGATGGAATGATGGGAATGGTGTGAATGATAGGAGTGGTGAGAGTGGTAAAAATTTTGGGATTGTGTAGGCGAGTGTCTATGAGAGACAGGCATCTGAGTTGTGAGGTTGAGGGGAATGCGCCCCGATGGTCCTCCCCTCATTGGACCTTTTCCTCTCCCACTTTGTCCTCGTACACGTGGCGGCATTATCCTATTAAAATCAATTCAAAAACAATACTAATAACTTAATAATGAAATGAGTAATCCTAGGTCAATGCCTAGACTCGGAATTCTAAGGAAGTGCTCGTGTAAGTTTGAGATTAAACACAAGTAGGATAGTGTTTAATTCTCTCAGACATTGGCTTTAATACCAACCTGTCACACCTCGGATTTCTATCCAAATCCATACACCGGTGGTCCCGGGTGAGGAGTATCGTGACGTTAGTTGATAACATCATAGTCAATTAAACGCGGCACAGCGGAAGTTTTGGAGTAAAATTACTATTACAAACCAAATGTTCAAAATATAAAATAATATAAAGGCTCATAATAGAAGATCCATGGGCGGATCATAAAATGTACAAAAAGAATATAAAACAGACTTTAGGGTAGATCTAAGGATTTGCAAGATCCTCTTAATCACTACCGGCAGCTTCCAGCCTATTTCGTATTGTACCTACAATTTAGGCTTTGCACGATACGTCAGCTTTCACGGGTAAATACACCCAACTGACTCATTTTGAAAACATTTTAAAATGATTTTAAGTGTACAGGGCACAAAATCTTTTATAACTTGGGAAAGTTACTTTGTAACCTTGTTAACAGATTCGCATGTTTATCCATACATACAGGGCCCAGTACAGAGACCGAGACATGATTAAATACACACCACTTAGAACTCACAGAGGAGTTATCCCCAACGTCTTGGGTAATTTGCATTTGAGCGTCTGTCAGGTGTATGCCTACACCCCGCGCTAAGGTCGTGGCCATTAACTAATGTAATGAGCCGAGGATATCCAGGACACGGTAATTTAACCCCCGATGTTTAAGTTATCAAACAAAACTGATTAAAACAGAATATACGGATTTACTAGTCACAATCCGGCATTCAATTGATCCCATTTCTGACCAAGCGGTAATAATTTACCGTATCCTAATCTCGTATAGGGAAAATAAGTCGAGATTATTTACCTGAGCTAGTCTTCTTTTAATTTCAATAACTCAGCCGTATACAAAATTCCTAACGTGCAGATAGCATTTACCGGCAAGGCTCTAGTCTGGATTATGGCGTAAGCTAACCAATTAATACTAACGGTCTTTATTTAAGTCATAGACTTTGACCGAGTAGTGTACATGATCAAAACGTATAACGCTAGATTAAACGATGATTGGATAGAATGTATTTTAAACCCGACAAGTACTTTGACTTTCATAATATGGGTAAACAATTAAGATTCTGGATTTTGACACTTAAATGATAAGGTTTAACCCGTCTCGGATCAAATCCGTAAACTAGTTATATATAATCAACCGTACGCTTATAAGTGATAATGGGTAACTGGATAAGTCATGGACAAGTTCTTTATGCCATTATATTTTAAATAAGTT
Organism: Scalesia atractyloides; assembly: GCA_947069175.1. NCBI lineage: Eukaryota > Viridiplantae > Streptophyta > Magnoliopsida > Asterales > Asteraceae > Scalesia > Scalesia atractyloides. The sequence goes on along the minus strand of CAMTDV010000026.1, from coordinate 87,704,156 downwards.
AAAATATCAGTATGATATCAACTTATATGCCCGTTATGGTTTTAAATTGAAACTATGCCTCATAAGGGCGTTTTGGTAATTTCATACCGCATAAAAGAAACTTGAATATAATTTAAGTTTATAATTATGAGTATTCTAGAAAAATAGTTTATTTATGATATAATATCAGTAGGATATCAATTATATGTGTATTTTATCTTTTATGACCAAACTATGCACCGAATGGGCTTTTTGGTCATTTCACACATAGTTTATAAATTATTTGGGATTTTGAGTTTATAACATATACCTACTATAAATATGTTTACAATAAGTTTTAAAATAAGTAGGTATCAAGTCTTGGTCAATAATATGGATTAAAACCATACTATGCGCCGAAACAGCGCTTATGTCGTAAAATGAAGTTTTATGCGATGTTTGAAAACTGACATTAGGGTCAGATTAAAATGTCTTAGATATGTTATTTAATATAACATATCAGTAGGTAAAAGATTTACTTTGAAAAGATTTGATTAAAACTATTTTATGAGCCACAAGGGCTAAAATCGTCATTTATCGACATAGTTTAAGGACTTGCTTGAAAACTCAGTTTATAACTTGGTTTAACATCCCAAGTAATCCTACTTATAATATTATATCAGTAGGAAACTTATTTTCAAGTTCATTATCATTAAAACCTTGATTTATACAAAAAGGGCATTTTGGTCAAAGATGGCAAAATTATGAAACTTGCGCATAAACTTAGATTCTGATTATGATCATATAATATAACCTCAGAGGATTATGATACATTATATTACAATCATAATGCAACTTTAGATCAGTAGGCAACTAATCTAAATCGGGTCAGAATCGAAAGTCAAAGCAGAAGTCAAACTTCGCGACTTTCGGTTGCGAACCGACCCTAGAACATGTTCTAATAATTATTACCAACTAGTTTAAGTGTCAAAACAGGTTTCATAACATATATAAGATCAATTTATGATTTTTCCAAAAGATGGCATGGTTGACGTTTTAATATCATAACTTTGACCCATCAATTGGTATAGCAAAGGTGATCTTCAGGAGGTGCCCTTTATAGGGATTAACACCTACCTTATTAAGATCACTTAGCCATGTTCATTTCGGACAATGGCTGGGCCATAATGGTCTTAACCAAAAGTCAAAACGTTTTCCATAAAACGCTTGACTTTTGGCTATAAAAGCCTATAAACGAAAATGCAAGAGCAAGGAACACTTACAAGAGGTTCCTAGAATTCAAGAAAACTAAGTTGGATGCTCCTTTAAGCTAGGAACTTCCAGTGGAGGGAGAAGAGTGTATGAATGAGAAAGATGCAAGTTAGAATGGTGAACTTAAGCACCTATTTATAGTTGGAGAACTCAAAGGAGGTGATGCCAGGTGTTTAGGGGTGTAAGAGAAAGCTTACAAGTGTCTCAAAACGTGGCATAGGTGATTGCAAGTCCATGGTTTCGAATATATGGTTTCTTTGCATTTTTGTTTGGAGGCCAAGAAACTTTCTGCAGTAGCAGGCTTGTCGCGGCCCGTGACCGCCCCTTTTCCAGGTCTCTCGCAGCCCGCGACCGCCCCTTGGCCAGTTTTTAAAATTGACACTTTAACCCCTTAACTTTATAAAGCTTCTAAAAACCTTTTAAAACACCTTTTTGGCACTTTTAGCGCTCCGTAGCCAATACTTGGCATACCCGGGATTATGCTCGTACATTTTCGAGCTCTCGGTTCGTTAAAAGGTCACTCAGAGGTATAAATTAAAATGTTGACACTTTTGATCCCTCCATTATCCAACTTTCACATATTTACAAAATTGAACTCTCTCATCCAACAAATGGCACGTATGAGAGTTAGGACTTTGCAAAGGATCACTCAGAGGCTTTTTATAAGTATGTTGACTCCGATGTCACTCAAAGGTTGGGCATGTTGACATATCAGTCACTCAAAGGCCAAATTTCAAGCATGTTTATATATCAGTCACTCAGAGGCTAATGATTTAAGCATGTTGACATATCAGTCACTCAGAGGCTGTTATTTATGCACGTTGACATCGGACCATCAATCAGAGGCTCAGTTTGAGCATGTTGACGCCTTTAGTCCTTATTGGTCTTTAATACACTATATTTAAAATACAACACGTGTCACTATACTACTGGACACAATTTTACAGGGTGTTACAGATAGGAAGGAAACCGAGTCTTAAATATATGAAAGTATGGGGCTACATTGCTAAAGCAAATTTACAATCCTTTCCTAAGGAAACTTTACCCTAAAACAGTTACATGTTTCTTTATCGGGTATCCTGATCGCTTAAATGGTTATCGTATCTATTGTCCTTCCCATGTCACCCATATTGTTGAAACCAAGTGTGTCGCGTTCCTCGAGGATTTCAAGGTCAATGGGAGCAGTACTAACCCTTACGAAGAATTGTAAGAAGTACAAGACACAGGGGGAGACATGTCGCTTACCATTACTCGTTTACTCCTCTTGTACCCGATGCAACTACTACACCTGAAGCTAATGCACCAACTCCTAATTTACCTCCACAATCAGATTCCATTAGGCACATCAAACGCTTAAAACCAAGACAACAATGAACCGATAATCAACTCAGGAGGTCATCTAGGCAAAGAAGGCCTACTAATTGTGATGATTATGTTACCTACCTGACTGAAATGGATGTCGGAAAGCTCAATGATCCTATCTCTTATAATGAAGCCATTAGTAGTGATGAATCTTCTGAATGGAATAAAGCAATGATTGATGAGCATGAATCCATTAAGAAAAATGACGTTTGGGATTTGGTAGAATTACCCAACGGTGTTAAACCCGTAGGATGTAAATGGGTATTAAAAAAAAGTAGATCCGAATGGGAATGTTGAACACTACAAAGTGAGATTGGTTGCAAAGGGCTACACTCAGAAAGAGGAAATTGATTATCAAGAGAGGGTTTCACCTGTCTCTCGTAAAGATTCATTAAGGATCATTATTATCACACCCACACATAGGCGGAAGCGCACGGTGTGATCTGATTGATTCTCATTGCATACGATATACGTGAACATAATAAATGAATAAAAACAAGCCTCAAATGTCATTGCCAATATTGTTTCAAAATGCAATATAAGTTGAGTATATTGTTTACAAACCATGGAGTGAAAATAAGTTGTCAAAGTGTTATACATCCAAAATACAAGTTTTAAAATGATAAGGCTTTGACCCTTATATCACCGCAAGGAGGCGGTATATAATGGGCAAACCCTTCAAAAGTTAGCATGGAGACTTGACACTTGCTTTCCTTGTCTAAAATTCCCCGCATTGGTCCACTAATTTCCTGAAATACATGTTAAGTTGAAAAATCAACAAAAGTTGGCGAGTTCATGTGTTTTAGTTGCATAAGATGAATCCATAAAATGTATGATGTATTTATATCAAAATCCAATAAGTAAAGCATCAATGAAATCATTGATCATTAATGTCTTGCAAGGACATTAATATGTGTAACGACATATGAAGCATCCAAACCTAGACGATTTTCGTCGATTAACCTCGACTGGGATGACAAATGCACTCTTCCTTGTGGGTCCATGACCAAGAGTGGGGCTTGCCAACACCTTCTAGATCTAACATTTGTACTGTGGTCTTAAACAATATTAATGGTGCTTAAGTTCTACCCTATTCGCACATGATCTAAGTTGTTTCATTCCTGTAGGTCCCCTAGTCCTTATGGATCTTGACAGAATCGTCTATCCAATCTAGAGTGCGGAATCCCCTAGATCAGATTTCATAGAAATAACAAGAACACGAACAAGAATTCCTTTCAAACTGTCTTCTATTGATTATCGAACTCAAAGTGTTTACAATCAATTCAAGACTCTTCTCTCAATCTCTCTGAAGCAATTCTTTTAGCACTGAACAACTAACTGAGCAACCTAAACCCTAATCACAACCTCCCTTTATATAGAGATAGGTTATGCTCATGGGCTAGGGTTTCCTACATGGACTGCTAATGGGTTTAAGGCCCAATTCGCCTACCATACACTATTTAGTGTCTAGTTCAGCCCAATTAATTCTAATAAACTATTACAAATATAAACCCGCTAACCGTTTATCACTTTACTAATTACAAGATATCCAAAGACCAAATCTAAGATGTTGTCACAAATATGCACCAACAAACTCCCCCTTGACAATAGCTTCATAAAGCAACTTAGTCTTTAGTCTTCTTGCAATCTTTAGCTTCTTTGAAAAACATTGGTCTTTGGATAGCTTCAGCTTTAACAGCTTCTGTCAGCAAAAGACTCCCCCTAAGCTGGTGTATCCAATCACCAAATCTTCTAAATCGTTAGTGTTAGAGTAAACTCCAGTTTAGTCCTTGCATAGCAAGCTTCAAAACTCTGCAACTTTCTTTGTCTGCAATGTAGAAAGGAGGTTCTACCATGCATCCAAGCAAACTCCTCTTCACCAAACTTCTCAGCAACAAATTTCTACAATCTGTATACTATAAAACAAACATCTCGAGAAACCATAAGAATTTTTCAACAAAAGTTAAACAAATTATTATTATTCAAGAGATAGTAAAACTGTATCACAGATTAAGCACTTCTCAACTCAAAACACATACTCAAAATTTTAAGCACACATAACATGCAAGATCGTAAAAAATGTTGAACTCGTCTTCTAACACCGTCTCCCCTTATCGGTAACAACTCCTCCACGAACAACCAATATCCCGTACATTAAAAATATACAAGAAAATGAAATATTTTTGGATTTTTATATTTTCTGAAAGCAAATAAAGTACGAAATAATAAACACTCTATTTTTGTGAGATTCACCGTTAAGAAGATCATATCAGCAACATCAAACTGTTTTCACACTCTTTTATATTTCTATATGCAACATTCATGAAACGCAGTTCAAGACGATTACCAGTATTGTTTATCCAGTTAAACAAAATACATGAACATTTCAAGTACCATTACCTCATGATCTATTTAGATAATTTATACTGATATACTAGTGTGCCCCACTTCAGGACATACCCCCGCGATTAAGGTATGCACAAAAATTCATCGTAATGGGTGAGTATACCGAAATTCATCCTTTTTTATTTACAACGTTAGATAATTGGTGATTAAGTCAGTACTTCCGTACAGCAAAGAGACCAAATATCCAACGAGGATTAGGACAAATACCAAATTTTGGTACGAATAATACATTGTGCACTTTTGAATGACTCTCTAGGAGAGCTTCTTCAATTTTTTGGGATTTGGCATTTTAGCTCTTTTAAAATATCCTGGTTGTGCCTAGGTCAGCATATATCTGGATGCAGCAGAAGGACAACCTTGATACCCCGGATGAAATAACGATATAAAGACCTAAAACCACAGATTTTGGCAATCTATCAATGCAAGATTCAAGGTTATAAAACCATACGCCACTGATATGTTACCTACTCATACACAGTTCGTTACATTTGTATCACAAAGGTAGGTTGATTATTTCATGCCTTTTGGCTACTGGTATATCATATGATGAAACTGCTATCACATTTAAGCAATGTTCTTTTAATTTCAGTGTGACAGTCTAACTTGCTGATGTACTATAATTTCTTCTTTTTCACACAGTGAAAACTCATTTTTGATTTTCTATTTTTTTGTTTTGTTTTTGATTTTTTCTAAAAGCAGTAAATTTATTTACATAAATGTTTGGAAAAATGGTTATTTAGGATTCCTCATCCCGTTGAGTTCAACTAAATGTTCAAAACAAGCCCTGTCAAATGCTTTTGTGTAAAGATCTGCCAGGTTATCAAGTGTGTCGACTCGATGCAGTTCAATTAACTTCTTTTCAGCACAATCCCGTATAAAATGATGACGAATGTCAATATGTTTTGTGCGACTGTGTTTTACGGGATTGTTGGTGATTGATATTGTGGCAATATTGTCTATCATAATAGGAGTACGAGTGAAATTCAAACCATAATTGCGCATCTGCTGTTGGATCTAGAGAACCTGAGAGCAACAGCTAACCGCAGCAATATATTCAGCTTCACACGTCGAGGTAGACACGCAAGACTGCTTCTTGCATTGCCATGACACGAGCCTCCCTCCTAAGAACTGACAACCACATGTGTTAAACTTCCTTTTAGATTTGCATCCTCCAAAGTCCGAATCAGTAAAAGCAACACTTCAAATCACTAGCAGCTGGATACCATAACCCAAGTTTAGGTTCCCCCTTCAAGTAACGAAGATTCCACTTCACCGCTTTCATGTGGGACTCCTTTGGATTCGCTTGATATCTAGCACAAAGATATACTGCGAACATGATATCGGGTCTAGTAACATAATATGTCAGTATTTTACCTGGTACAAGACCCGAACCAACTTTATCAACTGAATAATGAAACAATGAGACTAGTAAGTTATTTTGGCATATTATAACATCAAATTAAAGTGTTGGGACATTAGTTTTTATAAAAAACTTATATATAATTATTAAAGTTTATAAAAGTTTATAACAGTTACATATTATTTATAAAAAAAATATAAACCAACCCCCCAACCTCACGGCAATATGGGGTAATTCCCCATGCCACTAGTCACTTAGTGTTGTGTTGGCAAGTTTATATGCATGTTTAGTGTATAATGTGTTGTAAAAACCAAAATCAAAACAAAACCCAAATAACCCCATTCATTTCATTACTCAAACACTAAAACAACAACACTCCTCCTTCCATTTCTCCTACCGAAATCGGCCAAGACACCATCACCATCACCTTCAAGCTTGCATGAAGATCTAACGAGTGTCAAAGATTAGGAGCTCACTTTGGAAGCTTGGAACTCTTGATCAACCCATTTTCTTCATCTTTTAGATCATCCCTAGCCTTGTGCTAGTAGTAAGATCTTTAAACTTCATCTTATACTTTATATTTTATAAAATTACACAAAATCATCATAAAAGATATATAAAAACTCACTTTAAAAATAATAATAAATCTATGATCACTAATATAATTATGTGGTTTTATTGATGATTTTGGATGATCTTGAATTTGTTATAAATTAATAAACATGAATCTTGCAAAATTATGAATAAAAAGATGACCTAAACACATGCATGTTTAGATTAGCAAGATTCATTAACAAAAATAGTCATGAACATAATTTCATATTTTAAAGATGATCATACAAACATTAGATCACTAAATAAAAGTTATGATTTAGAAATTTTGTTAAAAAATGATAATAAAGTTTCCATTTTAAGAAAGTTTAAAACTATAACAAGTTCATGGCATTTTTGTTAATACTTTTGTATAATATTTGTGAATAATGATGATTTAAATTATAAAATTTGTTAAAACATGTTTATATAAACATGTGAAAGCTTATATTTTAAATGAAAACTACGACAAAATTTTTATAAAAATTAATCTTGTTTAAGATGTGACTAAACTAAACTTTTGTGATTAAAAGTTATTAGGAACTTTAATCATGTTTAAATAAAAGTTTGGATGAAAAAGTTAGGAATATATTACTTATGTTTACTTAAACTAAGAAGGAGAAATATATATATTTTGATCATGTTGAATCAAATACAAAAATAAATAAATATTCAACTTTTGACAAAATAATCTATATCGAACTACTTGGACAATTCGGACAAAATAAAATATATGGTATAAACGAAACAAACGACAAAAAGGAAACGAATAAAATAGTCGACGCGAACATAACAGTCAAAACGAACAAATCAACCGTTACATCTTATATTTACTAGGATTTATAAAAATTTAACTTATAACTAATAGTATTTACAAATAAATTTTATAAATTATAACAATTACTAGTAAATATTTTAAAAACTTGAATAAGCTCAACTAAACAGTTATTAGACTAAGCCCATTTTTATAAAAATTACATTGGGCTAAACTTATTTTTATAAAATATATGGACTAGCCCATTTATATAAATTAGTTTGGGATAAGGCCAAATTGTATAAAAATCAAACTTGAGCTAAGCCCACTTTTATAAAATTAACTTTGGGCCACGACCACTTTTATAAATAAATAAATTGAGCTAATCCATTTTCTATAAAAACTAATGTTGGGCTAAAGCCCATTTTTATAAAACTAAACTTGGGCTAATCAAATTTTTATAAACTATATTGGGCTAGGCCCAATCTTTCATTTTAACTTGGGCTAGACCCACTTTTACAAACCAATTGGGCTTAACCCACTTTAAACAAAATTAGGATTGGGCTAGGCCCACATGTATGAAACAAATTGGGCAAGGCCCACACATAGTAAGCAATTTGGGCTAGGCCCATACTTACAAAAACTATTGGGCTAGGCCCATTTACATGTAATCAATCTAAAATATATACATATATATATATATATATATATATATATATATATATATATATATATATATATATATATTTGTTGATACACTGTGTGTATGTCGCTTGTTCTTAGTTACATTTGTAATTGCACAGTCTTTGTTTTCAGTGTTTGTATAAGTTTGGTCGTGTCGACCAAATCAAGATATCCTTCTATCTTGGTTTCGTACGACGTGTTAGTTAGTCTGTGATTAAACAGTTGCATATGTGCATACTGTTAAGTCTTGTGTACGTCATGTATGTGACACGTTCTCCGAAGTAAACACTCTGTGCGAGTGGGAATGCTTCGTATGAGCAGCCACCAGCTTCGTACGAAGGATACAAGATAAGCAGGTGGCTTCCTTGTTTTGTACGAAGGTGTGTATGCTTCGTACGAACCAGAATGTTCGTACGAGTGTCTTTGGAGCAGTTCTTTGTGTAATAGTGTGTTCCGTGTGTCTGGTAATGTACTTCGTACGAATGACCAGCATGGACACTATATAAGCAGACATGCACCTCTCATTCAGTTTTGGTTGGTTGTTCAACTAGTTGGTGAGCTGAACAGTTGGCATTTCTGGTGCAGACGAATACACAAGAGCACAGGCAGTTTGTATGAGTTGTATGAGCATTGTTTGTATATGTTTGTACTAATCCTCATCAGTTAATCAAGATAGTGAATCTTTTGTTATCCCGTGTTCTTACTTTGCTTTGGTTTGCATGCATACTTGGATTCCGCACTTGTATGTGTGTTGCATGAATAAGGAATAGATTTAACTTAATCCTCAGGTGGACCTACAAGTGGTGTCTGAGCTTTGGCTCTCTTCCTTGTTCAAAACCAAGCTTAGTATTGTGTCTGAGCTAGTTCGAAGATTTCTTGAAGTGTTCTTGAACTTCTTGCAGAAAACTTAAGTTTTGAATAGATAACTAAGTTAAAACTTAGTTAAAATCTGTTAATATCAAGAAAATTTTTCATAAAATTTTCTTTTGTTGAAGTTGAACACATTTGCAGAAGAAATTTACTAGAAAATTCAAACAGAATAGTGTTGTAGGGTTGACAAATTTTTCTGACACTTGGACTGTTGTGACTGTAAACCTGAAAGAATGTTTGTGTTTTTAACTAAAATTGGGTAAGGCAACAGGCTACTTTCAAAAACCAGTCTGTACAAGAAAAGGAAACTTTTCACCAAACCAACTCTGCAAAGATTCCTCTGGGAAACACTGAGGAAAACAGTCTGTGTGAATATTTGATTCATGCGAAGGACCAAGCTGATCGTGCGAAGGACAATTCATCCACACGAAAAACCAGGTTCGTACGAAGGAGGTTTATCCGAACGAGCATTGGTTCGTACGAATAACCTTCGTTATTGTTTATTTTTCGTGTTTCAGTTTTTCAAGCTTTGTGCTTTTCAGATATTTTCAATTTTTAAAAGAAAACTGTTATGCTCAAACTTTAAACCTTTGAAAATTTTCATAATCAAGAAAATATAATGAGTTCTAACCCGTGGGATTGGAGTTGTTCAAGCTCGAATCAGGAGTCTTCGCAAAGCTCCGCAACATCATGGGTTAAGTCTTTGATGCCTCAACATACAACCATGATTTCTGCAAATCAATGGGTGTTGCAAACCAGAATCAGAGCATCCAAACTCTATTAATGAGCGAGAGTGAAACAGGGAGTAATAACCGTCTACCGAAGCTCAATCACATGAACGATTATCCTTCGTGGAAAAGCCATTTTCATACGTATGTTCTCGGTCAGAACACGGTGCTGTGGACGTGTTTCACTACACCCTATAAGGAATCACTTGAAGAAGCCGGATCAAATCCTACCTCTTTGGCCAATCTAGATGAAAGTGACAAGAAGGCATATGATCTAGAGAAAAAGACGTTTGTTATCCTCACACAAGCCCTTCAAAAAGACATTTATCATCAGTTTGTGTACTGTACGACCACGAAAAAATCTGTGGGACACTTTGGAAGCAAGAGGTGAAGGTAATGGGCTACCAGAAAGATTCGGCATAATTTGCTCAAGAAGGATTTTGAAGGTTTCATGTTCATGGAAAATGAAACTTTGAATGATATGACCACACGTTTTTACCACCTGCTCAGTGAGATGTACTCTTACAAAGTGTTAGCAGCACCGCAAGAAATTGTGATGCGATTTGCTAAAGCTTTACCACTGAAATTAGGTCAATTTATTGACTTATTAAAACATACAAGTGTTTTGGACTCAATTAGTATTTATGAATTTGTGCAGAAACTAGAGAACAAGAATGAAGAAGAACTCCGGAAGGCACAACGAGTCACTGTTCCACAAAACCCTGAGATGTACTTCGGAGGTATTAATGCAGGTACTAGCTCAAGCCAGCAACCAAAGCTGCAAACCGTGTTTGTGTCAAACGTGAACCCTTTCCTACCACAACCTGTTCAATCAAGTCAGTCTGCGGGCTCGGGCTCGAGTACTCAAGCCTATGGTCAAGCATTTGATCCAAAATCCTTCCTACCACAGCCAAGAGATTTAGCACATCAAGCTCCACAGCAAGCTCCTCAACAAGCTTTCTATGGAAACAATTGTCAATCTGCAAATCCCAACACTGTCAAACTTGACACGTCCCATCTCTCTAAAGTCAGCATAGAAGTTGCACAGGAACATGTGGAACTTCACAGCACAATGGTCAGTGCTTATTGTGGTTTAGTTGCAGGTCAAATAGGAAACATCAATTTGACAAACGAATACTACCAACAAATTGACCGAGATGAGATGGAGCTGATGGATATCAAGTGGGATTTTGCAAGTGCTGTGAGAAGAGCAAAGGATTACATGCGGAGAACAGGAAGAACCAGTTTGGAAAGCAAGAAGGATACAAAATACGGCTTTGACAAAACAGCCGTTACTTGCTTCAACTACGGAGAAAGAGGTCACTTCAAATGGGAATGCACGAAGCCTAGCAAAGAAGGAAATCACAACCCCTTTCGAAATCAATCTCAACTATCCAACACAGATCAGTTCAACAATGAGAGAAGAATGGTGGCTGTTGGCAACTCAAACAATACCAATCAATCAGGACCTTCAAACACACATAGAGCTTTGGTAGTTCAATCTGATGAAGGATGTGATTGGTCAGTAAGTTAGGAACTGAGAACAATGGAAGAACTGCATGTTATGCGAAGATCATCGATCAAATCAAGCATGTTCATAGCATTAATACTCCAGATAATGATGATACTTCTGGGTATGCTGGTAGTTCTGATGAAGAGTGCTCAAGTTCAGGTGGTTATGGATCTGATTCTAACCCTCCTACAGTTTGCAATGACTGTGTTGACTTGAAATCAAAATATGAAACAGTCAATAGTCATAATCAAAATTTATTTGTTGAATTATCAAAGTGCAAAGAGGCGAATTTGGCTCTAACTTGAAATGAAAAAGAATTCAAATCTGTAATAGAAACCCTTAAGAAAAGCGTTTCTGAATTGACAAAAACAGCTTTGAATAAACAGACAGGAATAAAAAACTATATTAATCTCCTGGAAGAAACTAAGAAAGAGTTAGCCATCGCCAATTGCGAATATGATTCGATAAAGTTCAAATTGAAAAGTTGTTCTAACTCCCGCTATGTGCTTGATCATATCATTGATGTTCAATAGCTAAAGGGAGATGTTCAATGCATTGGGTATAAGTCGTGTCCACCCCCAATAAAACACAACTATACCAAAATGCCTGATGAAGAGGAGATGCCTCGTTTTGAACCCACCGTACCTCTGAATCCTGAAGAATTTGCAGCAGGATTAGGGTTTAAACTAGACAATCCCTCTCAAGAACCAAGCAAGCCAGAAAATTCATCTTCTGATGTTGTTCAAAGTCCATCTGATGAAGAGGAAAATGATACATCAGATGATGAATCAAGAAAAAGTGATCAGCCTCTTGATGAAAGGAAAAGAGTAGAACTTTCTACTGCTCTTAGTACTAACAATGTTGAGAATCAAGAGAATGCTCCTAAGAAATCTGTGAAGACAAAAGTGTCTACACAAGGAACAGATAATGTGTTGTATACACTAGTTGGAGATAAGAAAATCTACTCTAACAAAGATTTTCCAATTAAAAATGTAAACCCGATCTCCATTGATCAAGTGTATGAAAAGTCAACAACTAAATTTTTAGAGAAGGAAAAGCCAACCAAATCTCAACTATTATTAGTTTCAACAGAAAAGCAAGAGAAGTAAGTTGAAAAGCCTACAGTTTCTCAACCAAAGGTTGAAACAAAAGGCTCTTGCTACAAGAAAAAGCTTAAGAATGTTAAATTTGTGAGCTCCAAGGGTACTGATAAAGTTGAGACTTTTCAAGGCAAGTCTAATATAGATTTTGTAAAGAAAGTTAAGATTTTGAAAAGAAATAGTCAAAATAATTACACCGAAGGCACGGATGGATGTAATGAAAACGAACCCAGTGCCTCAAGACCCACAAGTTCAACAACAAGCCGAGAAACACAATCTCCTAGTTTTGCTGAAAGGAGAACATGTTTCAAATGTGGAGAATTTGGCCACATTATAAAAGATTGTAAAAATCCAGCCAAGCCAAGATTTTGGAAAGAACCCCTCATGAACCAACTTGCCAACGTAAATCTGTTTCTCCAACACAAGATAAACGAATTATTAAAGATCAAAAAGAGAAACAAAAACGTAAACAAGTAAAAGCAATTGAAAAAGCTTTAAAACCGGATTCTTCAGAAAGGAATCAAAGATCTTCAAAGATAATAAAACCAGAAACTGTTAAAACTGCATATAATAGTCAATCTGGTAATAATCAACGATCTTGGAAACAAAAGAACGGTAATGATTCAAGAGGAAGAACTCAATTTGACAATCATCAAGAAATAGAGATCAC